>CM038400.1:116929303-116951536 GCA_021498475.1 Saguinus midas | reverse complement strand
GAAAGAGTCTCCTGACTACACCACATTTTTCAATGACACATTGAATGAGAGGCCACATGAAAAGTCTCCTGACTATTCCACAGATCTACATTATTTGGTGAGACTCTGAATGAGGAGATACAAGTAAATCCTGACTATATATCCAGGTGTGTATATTTAGAAACAGACTTCTAATTACTCCACATGTGCGATATTCACTGTTTGTCTGAATGAGTAGCCGTATGACATAGAATCCTAATTATTCATCGTGTGTGCATTATTCAAACTGGTTCTGTATGAGTGTGCATACAAAATAAACTCCTGACACCATCCCAGGTTTGGATTACTCAGCAGTACCCAGAATTAGAGTTCATATGAAATAGACTCCTGACTATCACCCAGGTTTTTGTCTTTCAGGAAAAGCACCCAATTTGTGGCTATCTTAAACAGCATTCTGATTACTCCATGGAAGTTCATTATTTACTGAAGCTTTAAATGACAGGCCATATAAAATAGACACCTGACTATTGATGCATTGTGAATTATTCTATAACGTTCTAAATGAATGGTAGTATGAAATCAAATCATGAGGATTCCCCAGGTATGTATCATTCAGGGAGGCACAAAATGAGTAGCCATATTAAAAATACTCCACTATAAACCTAGTGTGCATTATTCTCTTGGGCTGTAAATGAGAGGCTACATGAAGCAGACTCTTAACTCTTCCCCAGGGTTGTACTATTGAATGAGACTCTGATTAAGTGGGCATAAAAAAGAGACTCTTGTGTATTGTTCAGGTGTGCATTACTTACAGAGACACTGAATGTGTAGCCATTTGAAGTACAACCTTGAGTATTTCTGAGGCTAGTATTATTCACAGAAGCGCTGAACAAGTGGCCATGTGAAAGACATTCCTGACTTATCAGATATACATATTATTCCCTGCAACCCTGAAGTAGTGGCATTATGTAATAGACCCAATTTTACTACACAGATGTGCGTTATTTTTTTGACTCTCCAAACGAATCACCATATAAAATAGACTAGTTATTATTTCCCACATGGGCAGTATTCCAAGAGGTTCTGTATGAGTGTCCATTTCAAATAGTCTCCTGACTATCACATATATGAATATCATTTACTGAGCTGTTTAATTTGGGGCAAGTTGAAATAGGGTCCTGACTACTCCACAGCTGTCTATTACACACTGAAGCTCTGAATGAGAGGCCATATGAAATAGAATCCTTACTATTGCCCAATTGTGCATTATTGGTAAGGCTGTGATTGGCCATTTGACGTGGGCTATGACTATTCTTCAGGTGTGTATTTTTCAGTGAGTTTCTCAACAAGTGACCACATAAAATAAACTCTTGACTCTATCCTCCTGACTATTTCCCAGCTCTGCATTTTTCACTGACTGCTTAGTGAACGGTCATATCAAATAGTCTCCAGACTTTTCCCCCGGTGTGCATTATTCAGTGAGTCTCTGAATAAGTGCCCCTATATAATAGAATCCTGAGTATTTTTTAGATGTATATGATTCTTCACTGTGGTTCTGAATAAGGGGCCATGTGAAATACACTCCTGACTTTTCCATACATCTGTATTATTCTGTGAGGCTCTGAATGAGGGTCCATATAATAAAGACTCCTGAATACTCCACAGGCGGGCGTTTTTACATTCGGCTCCAAATGAGTGGCTATACGAAATAGAATCCTGACTTTTCCCAAGGTGTATGTTATGCCATTAGGCTCTGAATATGTGGCTATAAAAAATAAAATTCTGACTACAATACAAGTGTTTCATATTCAATGAATCTCTGAAATAGATGCCATATGAAATAGCGTCCTTAGTACTTTCCAATTATGTATTATTCACTGAGGCTCTGAACCAATGTCAATAAGAAATTGTTTCCTGACAATTCCACTGCAGTGTATTATTTACTCTGACTTTGAATATTTGGGCATATGGAACAGACTAGTGACTATTTCAAACCTGTGTATTACTCACTCAGGCTTTGATTTTGTGGTCATATATAATAGATTAGTGCCTACTCCACACGTGTGCATTATTGTCTGAAGCTATAAATGAGAAGCTATATATAGTAGACTCCTCACACTTTCCCAGGTGTTTATTACTCAGTGAGGCTCTTCTTGTGTGACAATATGAAACGGGATGCTGTCTATCTTAAATATTTGTATTATCCAGTGAATCTCTGAATGAGTGGCTATATGAAATAGACTGCTGAGTACTTTACATTTGTGCATTATTCACTGAGTTTATGAGTCTGTGGCTATATGAAATAGAACCCCAACTAATCCACACGTGCATATTATAAACTGAGGCTATGGATGAGTGTACAAATGAAATGGACTCCTGGCAACCCCACAGGTGTACATTATTCACCCAGGCTCTGAATGAATGTCCATTGAAAATAGACTTCATATTATTCTCCAGGTGTGTATTATTCAGTGAGGCTCAGAAGATGTGGCCATATTAATTAGATTCTCTACTATAGGAAGTGTCTGTCTTATTCACTGAGGCTCTGAATATGTGTCTGCATGAAATAGACTCCTGACTACAGCATATTATTCAGTGACACTCTGAATGAGAGGCCACGTGAAAATTTTTCCTGATAATTCCACATGTGTGCATTATTTAGTGAGACTCTGAATGAGGGGATAAAAGTAGGAAGGCTTCCAAGATGGCTTCGTAGAGGCGACTCAGCATTGCAGCTCATGGTGAAGGCACAGATGCTGAGTCCTAGTTGCATTTTTGGACAGACCATTTTTACCCACAGAAAGTTGAAAGTCCCATTTGTTAGAGAGACACAGGACGCTAGCGAAGCTAGCTTGAGCAGCCGGTTCATCCGGCGCTGCAGTGCAGGGGCACTGGGCCCAAAACTCACTGGTTTGGGTGCCCTGTTAAACCGACAATCTGAGATTTGAAAGGGAAGATTGTCATATTTATCTGATTGAATGGACTTGGACAGTGAGCCAGACGAGGAGATTCCTTGGAAACGTGATCTGAGCAGGTGCTGTGGGCAGTGGCACGGGAGATCGCACAGATCCCAGTGCCCTATCAGCAGGCTACTGGGGCGCCAGTGAGAGAGTCGACGGTTCAGCTTGGGGAGAGGAAGAGAGAGACACAGAGGTCGGACTCTGAGTCAGGGAGCCGGGTGATCGAGCTCGGTGGGTCCCACCCTCACGGGGTCAAGCAGGTCAGTGATTATAGGCACTTGGGGCAGAAAGTTTTGCTGCCAACATCTAGGACCATGCAGCCCGGTGGGGGAGGGGCGTCCACCACTATGGACGCAATCCAATCCTACTGAAGTACTGCCCAGGGCTGAAGAAGCCTGCCGTTGCCAAGGGAAACAGCCATAACAGAGAGACTCTGCCAGCAGGGCGGAGTGCACCACAGCAGAATGAAGTCCCGTGGCAGCAGGGTGGACCTACACTAGCAGGGCGGATCCCAAGCAGGCAAATAGTGAATAGACTGCCTCCTAGCTGGGCAGGACAGTGCAACATATATTCATAAAGAAAGCCCCAACTCCTTGAGACAGAACATTGAAGGGGGAAACTAAGTGGGGGTTTATAAGTTCTGTTGAAGCAGACATAAACACATCCTCCAAACAACCCTGAATGAAGAACGGAACTCACAGCTCAACACTGGAGCTCGTATAAAGCACAGACCATCTCATCAAGGAGCTCCCTGACCCCTGTATATCCAAAGAGTCACCCCAAAAAAGGAATAATCAGACTGACATTTGGCAGGCATCATTCTGGAACAAATATAAAAGAAGAAGAAACTGGTAGCATCCCTCACTGTTCTGCAGCTGCTACAGGTATACCCCAGACAAGCAGGGCCTGGAGTGGACTTCAGCACTTGTACCACAAAGGGGCTAGACCATTAGAAAAAAAACTAAGTAACAGAAAAACTTCATCATCAACAATCTGGGCGTCCACACAGAGACCCAACTGAAAAATCAGCAAGTACTGTGATGACAGGTGGGTAAATCCATAAAGATGGAAAGAAACAAGCGGAAACGGAGGAAAACACCCGAAACCAAAACACCTCACCTCCTAAAAAAGAACAAAACTCCTCACCAGCTAGGGAACAAAGCTGGACGGAGAATGACTATGACAAAAGGATGAAATTAGACTTCAGAAAGTGGATAACGAGAAACTTCAGGGAGCTAAAAGAACATGTTCTAAATCAGTTCAAAGAAACTAAGAACCTTGAAATAAGATTTGAAAAAAGATTCGCGGAAGTGATAACAAGAATAAACAACTTAGAGAGGAATATGAATGAATTGAAAGAGCTGAAAAAACACAACACGGGAACTTCATGAAGCACGCACAAATTTCAACAGCCGAATTGACCAAGCAGAAAATACAATATCAGAAGTCGAAGATCAACTCAATGAAATAAAATGAGAAACCAAGATTAAAGAAAAAAGCACAAAAAGGAATGAACAAAATCTCCAGGAAATGTAGGACTATGTGAAGAGACCCAACCTACGTTTCATAGGTGTACCAGATGTGATGAAGAGAATAAATCCAAGCTGGAAAATACTCTTCAGGATATTATCCAGGAAAATTTCCCCAACCAAGCAAGACAGGTCAATACTCAACTCCAGGAAATACAGAGAACACCACAAACACTCCGCAAGTAAAGTAATGCCAAGGCACATAATCGTTAGATTCACCAGGGATGAAATGAAGGAGAAAATACTAAGGGCAGTCAGAGAGACGGGTCGGGTCACCCACAATGGGAAGCCCATCAGACTCACAGCAGATCTCTTGGCAGAAACTCTACAAGCCAGAAGAGAGTGGGGGCCAATATTCAACATCCTTAAGAAAAGGACTTACAACACAGAATTTCATATCCAGCCTAAGTGAGCTTCATAAGTGAAGTACAAATAAAATCCTTCACGAACAAGCAAGTACTCAGAGATTTTGTCACCACTAGGCCTGCTTTAAAAGAGCTCCTGAAAGAGGCACTACACATAGAAAGAAACAACCAGTACCAGCCATCCTAAAAGCATACCAAATGCTAAAGAGCATCAACAAAATGAAGAATCTACATGAACCAATGGGCAAAACAGCCGGCTGGCATCAAAATGGCAGTATTAAATTCACACATAACAACACCAACCCTAAATTGAAATGGGTAAAATGCACCAATCAAAAGACATAGACTGGCAAATTGGATAAAAAACTAAAACCCTTCCATGTGCTGTATCCAGAAAACCTATCTCACACGCAAAATACACAAAGGCTCCAAATAAAGGAATGGAGGAAGACTTACCAAGCAAATGGAGAGCAAATAAATGCAGGAGTTGCAATTCTCATCTCTGATAAAATAGACTTTAATGCAACAAAGATCAAAAGGGACAAAGAAGGTCATTACATAATGGTAAAAGGATCAATACAACAAGAAGAGCTAAAAATTCAAAATATATACGCACCCAATGCAGGAGCAGACAGATATATAAGGCAAGTTCTTAATGACTTACAAAGAGACATAGACTTCCACAAAATTATAGTGGGATACATTAACACTCCACTGTTAATATCAGACAGATCAACCACACAGAAAATTAACAAGGATATCCAGAACTTGAACTCAGACCTTGAACAAGAAAACCTGATAGACATTTACAGAACTCTCCACCGCAAATCCACAGAATATACATGCCTCTCAGTACCACATCACACCTACTCCAAAATTGACCACATAATTGGAAGTAAAGCACTTCTCAGCAAATGCAGAACAACTGAAATAATAACAGTCTCTCACAACATAGTGCAATCAAGTTGGAACTCAGAATTCAGAAAATAATTCAGAACCACAGAGTTTCATGAAAACTGAACAACTGGCTCTTGAATGTTGATTGGATAAACAATGAAATGAAGGCAGAAATAAAGAAGATCTTTGAAACAAACGAGAAAGAAGACACAACATACGAGAATCTCTGGAACACATTTAAAGCCGTCTGTAGAGGAAAATATATAGCAATAAGTGCAAACATGAGAAGAGTCGAGAGATCCAAAACTGACACCGTATCGTCAAAATTGAAAGAGCTAGAGGAGCAAGATCAAAAAAGCTCAAAACATAGCCAAAGACAAGAAATAACTAAGATCAGAGCAGAACTGAAGGAGATAGAGACAAGAAAACCCCTTCAAAAATCAATAAAACCAAGAGCTGGTTTTTCAAAACGATCAATAAAATAGACCACTTGCCAGACTGATAAAAAAGAAGAGAGAGGACACCAAATAGATGCAATAAAAAACAATAATAGGGAACTCACCACAGATTTCACAGAAATTCAAACCATCATCAGAGAATACTACAAAAAACTCTATGCACATAAACTAGTAAACCAGGGAGAAATAGATAAATTCCTGGACGCCTGTGTCCTTCCAAGCCTAAACCAGGCGGAAGACGAAACTATGAATAGACCAATAACAAGGTCTGAAGTTGAGGCAGCAATTAAGAAACTTCCACACACAAAAAAGTCCAGGTCGATATGGGTTCACAGCCAAAATCTACCAGACACAGAAAGAGGAGTTCGTACCATTCCTTCTGAAACTATTCCAAATAACTCAAGAAGAGCAAACCCTACCCAAATCATTTTAAAAGACCAATATCATCCTGATACCAAAACCCAGTAGAGACTCAACAAGAAATAAAAACTTCAGGCCAATATCCATGGTGAACATATATGCAAAAATCTTCAATGAAATACTGGCAAACTGATTGCAACAGCACATTAAAAAACTTATCCATCATGATCAAGTAGGATTCATCCCGGGGATGCAAGGCTTGTTGAACATACGGAAGTCTATAAATGTAATTCACCACATAAAGAGAAGCAAAAACAAAAACCACATGATTATCTCAATTAACGCAGAGAAGGCATTTGACAAAATTCAACAGCCCTTTATGCTAAAAACCCTCAATAAACTTGGTTTTGATGTAACATACCTCAAAGTAATAAAAGCTATTTACGACAAACCAGCAGTCAATATCATAATGAATGGGCAAAAACTGGAAGCATTCTCTTTGAAATCCGGCACTAGAAAAGGATGCCCTCTCTCACCACTCCTATTCAACATATTACTGAAAGTTCTAGCCAGAGCAATCAGGCAAGAAAAATAAATAAAGAGTATTCAAATAGAAAATGTGGAAGCCAAATTGTCTCTATTTGCAGACGACATGATAGTACACCTAGAAGACCTCATCACCTCAGCCAAAAAGCTCCTGAAATTGATAACCAACTTTAGCAAAGTCTCAGGATTTAAGTCAATGTGCAAAAATCACAAGTATTCCTATACACCAATAACAGACTTAAAGAGAACAAAATAAAGAACGAACTGCCATTCACAATTGCTACAAAAAAAATAAAATACCTAGGAATACATCTCACAAGGAACGTAAGGGACCTCTTTAAGAAAAACTACAAACCACTACTCAACGAAATAAGAGGACAAAAACAGATGAAGAATCATTCCATGTTCCTGGTTAGGAAGAATCAATATCGTGAAAATGGCTATACTGCCCAAAGTAATTTACACAATCAATGCTATCCCCATCAAACTACCACTGAATTTCTTCACAGAACTGGAAAAAACAACCATGAACTTCATAAGGATCCAAAAGAGAGCCCGCATAGCCAAGTCAATTCTAAGCAAAAAGAACAGAGTGGGTGGCATCACACTACAAGACTTCAAACTATACTACAAAACTAGAGTAATCAAAACAGCATGGTACTGGTACCAAAACAGAAATATAGACCAATGGAACAAAACAGAGGCATTGGAGGCAACACAACATATCTACAACCATACAATCTTTGATGAACCAGACAAAAACAAGCAATAGAAAAAGAATTCACTGTTTAATAAATGGTGTTGGGAAAACTGTCTAGCCATGTGCACAAAGCAAAATCTAGACCTCTTCCTGACACCTTACACTAAAATTAAATCCAGATGGATTAAAGACTTAAACATAAGACCTGACACCATAATAATCCTAGAAGAAAATCTAGGCAAAACCATTCAGGACATAAAAGTAGGCAAGGACTTCATGACTAAAACACCAAAAGCATTGGCAACAAAAGCCAAAATAGACAAATGGGACCTAATCAAACTCCACATTTTCTGCACGGCAAGAGAAACAGTCACTAGAGTGAATAGGCAACCATCAGAAAGGGAAAAAAATTGTTGCAGTTTATGCATCTGACAAAGGGCTGATATTCAGAATTTACAAAGAACTCAAAAAGATTTACAGGAAAAAACAAACAAGCCCAATCAAAAATGGGCAAAGGATATAAACAGACACTTTACAAAAGAAGACATACATGAGACCAACCAACACATGAAGAAATGCTCATCATCCCTGGTCATTAGAGAGATGCAAATCAAAACCACATTGAGATACCATCTCACGCCAGTTAAAATGGCGATCCTTAAAATATCTGCAGACAGCAGATGCTGGAGAGGATGTGGAGAAATAGGAACACTCTTCGCTGTTGGTGGGAGTGTAAATTACTTCAACTATTGTGGAAGACAGTGTGGCAATTTCTAAAGGACCTAGAAATAGAAATTCCATTTGACCCAGCAATCCCATTACTGGGTATCTATCCAAAGGACTATAAATCGTTCTACTATAGGGACACATGCACACGAATGTTCATTGCAGCACTGTTTACAATAGCAAAGTCCTGGAACCAACCCAAATGTCCAACGATGATAGACTGGACTGGGAAAATGTGGCACACATACACCGTGGAATATTATGCAGCAATCAAAAATGATGAGTTTGTGTCCTTTGTAAGGACATGGATGAATCTGGAGAACATCATTCTCAGCAAACTGACACAAGAAAAGATAAAGAAATAGGGCATATTCTCACTCATAGGCGGGTGAGAAAAACGAGAACACATGGACAGAGGGAGTTGGTCTACTACACACTGGTGTCTATTGGGAGGAATGGGGGAGAGACAGTGGGGGGAGGCTGAAGAGATAGCCTGGTGATAAATGCCGAGTGTGAGTGAAGGTGAGGAAGGCAGCAAAACTCACTGCAATGTGTGTACCTATGCAACTATCTTGCACGTTCTGCACAGATACCCCAAAATCTATAACGCAATAAAAATTTAAAAAATTTTTTAAAAAGTAAATCCTGGCTCTTTTCCGAGGTGTGTACATTTACTGAGGCTTTCAGTGAGTGGCCATCAGAAAGAGACTTCTGACTACTTCACAGGTATGCATTATTGAGTGATTCTCTGAATGAATGGCCATAAAGAATAGACTCCAGACTATATCTCAAGTGTGTAATATTCAGTGAGGCTGTGAAAGATTGGCATATGAAAAAGACTTCTAATTACTCCACATGTGCGATATTCACTGTTTGTCTGAATGAGTAGCCATATGATATAGAATCCTTATTAGTCGCCATGTGTGAATTATTCAAACAGTATCTGTATGAGTGTCCATACCAAATAAACTCCTGACACTATCCCAGGTGTGTATTTCTCAGCGGTAACCCAGAAGTAGAGTTCATATGAAATAGACTCCTGACTATCACCCAGGTGTGTATCATTTAGGAAGGCACCCAATTCGTGGATATCTTAAACAGCGTCCTGATTACTCACTAGAAGATAATTATTCACTGAAATTTTGAATGAGAGGCCATACGAAATAGACACCTGACTATTGCTTCATTGTAAATTATTCTATAAGATTCTAAAGGAGTGGTAGTATGAAATCGAATTCTGAGGATTCTCCAGGTATGTATCCTTCAGGAGGCACAGAATGAGTGGCCATATAAAAATGCTCGACTGTAACCCTGGTGTGCATTATTCACTGAGCTCTAAATGAGTGGCTACATGAAGTAGACTCTTAACTCTTCCCAGGTGTGTATTATTGAATGAGACTCTGACTAAGTGGGCATAAAAATAGACTCTTTTGTATTGCCCAGGTGTGCATTACTTACAGAGACTCTGAATGTGTAGCCATTTGAAGTAGAACCTTGACTATTTCTGAGAGGAGTATTATTCACAGAGGCCCTGAACGAGTGGCCATGTGAAAGAGATTCCTGACTTATCAGATATACATATTATTCACTGCAACACTGATAGAGTGGCCTTATGTAATAGACCCCATTTTACTCCACAGGTGTGCATTAATTTTTAACTTTCCAAACGAATCACCATATGAAATAGACTAGTGATTATTCCACATGTGCAGTATTCAAAAGTTTCTGTATGAGTGTCCATACCAAATAAACTCCTGACACTATCCCAGGTGTGTATTTCTCAGCGGTAACCCAGAAGTAGAGTTCATATGAAATAGACTCCTGACTATCACCCAGGTGTGTATCATTTAGGAAGGCACCCAATTCGTGGATATCTTAAACAGCGTCCTGATTACTCACTAGAAGATAATTATTCACTGAAATTTTGAATGAGAGGCCATACGAAATAGACACCTGACTATTGCTTCATTGTAAATTATTCTATAAGATTCTAAAGGAGTGGTAGTATGAAATCGAATTCTGAGGATTCTCCAGGTATGTATCCTTCAGGAAGGCACAGAATGAGTGGCCATATGAAAAATGCTCGGCTGTAACCCTGGTGTGCATTATTCACTGGAGCTCTAAATGAGTGGCTACATGAAGTAGACTCTTAACTCTTCCCAAGGTGTGTATTATGGAGTGACTCTGACTAAGTGGTCATAAAAAATAGACTCTTTTGTATTGCCCAGGTGTGCTTTACTTACAGAGATTCTGAATGTGTAGCCATTTGAAGTAGAACCTTGACTATTTCTGAGAGGAGTATTATGCCCAGAGGCCGTGAACGAGTGGCCATGTGAAAGAGATTCCTGAATTATCAGATATACATATTATTCCCTGCAACACTGATAGAGTGGCCTTATGTAATAGACCCCATTTTACTCCACAGGTGTGCATTAATTTTTAACTTTCCAAACGAATCACCATATGAAATAGACTAGTGATTATTCAACACATGTGCAGTATTCAAAAAGTTTCTGTATGAGTGTCCATATCAAATCATCTCCTAACTATCACACATATGTTTATCATTCATGGAGCTGCTTAATTTGGGGCAACATTAAGTAGGGTCCTACTACTCCACAGCTGTTTATTATGCACTGAATCTCTGAATGAAAGGCCATATAAAATAGACTTCTTACTATTGGCCAATTGTACATTATTCGGTAATGCTGTGATTGAGTGGCCATAAGACCTAGACTCTGAGTATTCTTAAGGTGTGTATTCTTCAGTGAGTTATTGAACGTGAGACCACATAAAATAAACTCCTGACTCTATCCTCCTGACTATTTCCCAGTTCTGCATTTTCCACTGAGTGCTTAGTGAACGCTCATATCAAATATTCCCCAGAATATTCCCCAGGTATTCATTATTCAGTGAATCTCTGAATAAGTGGCCCTACGTAATAGAATCCTGAGTATTTTTCAGATGTATATAATTCTTCACTGTGGTTCTGAATAAGTGACCATGTGAAATACACTTCTGACTTTTCCATAGGTCTGTATTATTCTGTGAGGCTCTGAATGAGTGTCCTTAAAATAGAGACTCCTGAATACTCCTGAGGCGTGCGTTTTTACATTCGGCTCTAAATGAGTGGCTATACGAAATAGAATCCTTACTTTCCCCAAGGTGTATGTTATTCAGTTAGGCTCTGAAGATGTGGCTATAAAAAATAAAATTCTGACTACATTACAGGTGTTCCTTATTCAATGAAGCTCTGAAATAGATGCCATATGAATTACCGTCCTGAGTATTTCCCAGGTACGTGTTTTTCAGAGGCTCTGAAACTTTGTTTATATAAAATTATTTCCTGACTAGTCCACAGGAGTGTATTATTGACTCTGACTTTGAATATTTGGGCATATGGAATAGACTACTGACTATTCCAATCTTGTGTATTGCTCACTCAGGCTTTGATTTTGTGGTCATATAAAATAGATTAGTGCCTCCTCCACACGTATGCATTATTCTCTGAGGCTGTAAATGAGAGGCTATACAGAGTAGACTCTTCACACTTTCCCAGGTGTGCATTACTCAGTGAGGCTCATATTGTGTGATGATATTCAACGGGATGCTGTCTATCTTAAATATTTTTATTCTCCAGTGAATCTCTGAATGAGTGGCTGTAAGAAATAGAGTGCTGAGTACTTTACATTTGTGCATTATTCACTGAGGTTATGAGTTAGTCGCTATGTGAAATGGAACCCCAACTAATCCACACGTGCATATTATAAACTGAGGCTATGGATGAGTGTACAAATGAAATGGACTCCTGGCTACCACACAGGTGTGCATGATTTACCGAGGCTCTGAATGAATGTTCATCCAAAAGATACTCCAAATTATTCACCAGGTGTGTATTATTCAGTGAGGCTCAAAAGATGTGGCCATGTTAATTAGATTTTTTACTATAGCCATGGTCTGTCTTATTCACTGATTCTCTGAATATGTGTCTACATGAAATAGAGTCCTGACTACAGCACAGTATTCAGTGACACCCTGAATGAGAGGCCACCTGAAAAATTCTCCTGACAATTCCAAAGGTGTGCATTATTTAGTGAGACTCTGAATGAGGGGATAAAAGTAAATCCTGACTCTTTCCCCAGGTGTGTACATTTAGTGAGGCTTTCAATGAGTGGCGGGAGACTTCTGACTATTCCACAGATGTGCATTATTCAGTGATTCTCTGAATAAATCACCATATAAAATAGACTCTAAACTATATATTAAGTGCGTAACATTCAGTGAGGCTGTGAAAGAGGGGCATATGAAACAGACTTCTAATTACTCTACATGTGCGTTAATCACTGTTTGTCTGAATGAGTAGCCGTATGACATAGAATCCTTATTGTTCGCCATGTGTGCATTAATCAAACAAGTTCTGTATGAGTGTCCATACCAAGTAAACTCCTGACACTATCCCAGGTGTGTATTACTCATCGGTACTTAGAATTAGAGTTCATATGAAATAGAATCCTGACTATCACCCAGGTGTGTATCATTCAGAAAGGCACCCAACTCACGGCTATCTTAAAAAGCGTCCTGATTACTCCATAGAAGTTCATTATTCACTGAAACTTTGAAAGAGAGACCATATGAAATAGAAACCTGACTGTTGCTCAATTATGAGTTATTCTATAAACTTCTAAATGAGTGGTAGTATGAAATCGAATTCTGAGGATTCCCTAGGTGTGTATCATTCAGGCAGGCACAGAATGAGTGGCCACATCGAAAATTCTCGACTATAAACCTGGTGTGCATTTTTCACTGAGGCTCTAAATGAGTGCTACATGAAGTAGACTCTTAACTCTTCTTCAGGTGTGTATTATTGAATGAGACTCTGACTAAGTGGGCATAAGAAAGAGACTTGTGTATTGCACAGAGGTGCATTACTTACAGAGACTCCGAATGTGGAGGAATTTGAAGTAGAACCTTGACTATTTCTGAGGGAAGTATTATTCACAGAGGCCCTGAATGAGTGGCCATGTGAAAGATATTCCTGGCTTATCAGACATACCTATTGTTTCCTGCAACACTGAAAGAGTGGCCTTATGTAATTGACCCCATTTTACTCAATAGGTTTGTGTTATTTATTTATTTATTTTATTTTTAAAAATTTTTTTGCATTATAGGTTTTGGGGTACATGTGGAGAACGTGCAAGATAGTTGCATACGTACACACATGGCAGTGTGCTTTGCTGCCTTCCTATTCTTCACCCACACGTGGCATTTATCCCAAGGCTTTCTCTCCCCAACCCCCGTCCGCTGTCCCTCCCCCATTCACCCCAATAGACCCCAGTGTGTAGTAGATCCCCTTCTTGTGTCCATGTGTTCTCATTTTTCTCACCCGCCTATGAGGGAGAATATGCGGTATTTCTTTTTCTGTTCTTGTGTCGGTTTGCTGAGAATGATGTTCTACAGATTTATCCATGTCCTTACAAAAAATAAAAACTCATCATTTTTTATTGCTGCATAATATTCCATGGTGTATATGTGCCATATTTTCCCAGTCAAGTCTATCATCGATGGGCATTTGGGTTGGTTCCAGGTCTTTGCTATTGTAAACAGTGCTGCAATGAACATTCGTGTGCATGTGTTCTTATAGAAGAACGATGTATAGTCCTTTGGATATATACCCAGTAATGGGATTGCTGGGTGAAATGAAATTTCTATTTCTAGGTCCTTGAGGAATTGCCACACTGTCTTCCACAATGATTGAACTAATTTACACTCCCACCAACAGTGTAAGAGTGTTCCTATTTCTTCACATCCTCTCCAGCATCTGCTTTCTCCAGACTTTTTAATGATCGCCATTCTAACTGGCGTGAGATGGTATCTCAATGTGGTTTTGATTTGCATCTCTCTAATGCCCAGAGATGATGAGCATTTTTTCATGTGTTTGTTGGCCTCATGTATGTCTTCTTTTGTAATGTGTCTGTTCATATCCTTTGCTCATTTTTCAATGGGCTTGTTTGTTTTTTCCTGTAAATCTGTTTGAGTTTTTTGTAAATTCTGGATATCAGCCCTTTGTCAGATGCATAAACTGCAAAGACTGTTTTCCATTCTGATGGTTGTCTATTCACTCTCTTGACTGTTTCTCTTGCCGTCCAGAAGCTGTGGACTTTCCTTAGGTCTCATTTGTCTATTTTGGCTCTTGTTGCCAATGCTTTTGGTGTTTTGGTCATGAAGTCCTTGCCTATTTCTATTTCCTGAATGGTTTGCCTAGATTTTCTTCTATTGTTTTTAATGTGTCAGGTCTTACCTTTAAGTCTTTAATCCATCTGGAGTTAATTTTATTGTAAGATGTCAGGAAGGGGTCCACTTTCTGCTTTCTGCACATGGCTAGCCAGTTTTCCCAACACCATTTATTAAGCAGGGAATCCTTTTTCCGTTGCTTGTTTCTGTCTGGTTTATCAAAGATTATATGGTTGTAGATATGTTGTGTTGCCTCCAATGCCTCTGTTCTGTTACATTGGTCTATATCTCTGTTTTGCTACCAACACCATGCAGTTTTAATTATTGTAGCCTTGTAGTATACTTTGAAGTCTGGTAGTGTGATGCCTCCCGCTGTGTTCTTTTGGCTTAGAATTGACTTGGCTATGCGGGCTCCCTTTGGATCCACATGTAGTTCATGGTGGTTTTTTCCACTTCTTTGAAGAAATTCAATGGTAGTTTGATGGAGATAGCATTGATTGTGTAAATTACTTTGGGCAGTATAGCCATTTTCACGATATTGATTCTTCCTAACCATGAACATGGAATGTTTCTCCAACTGTTTGTGTCCTCTCTTATTTCGTTGAGCAGTGGTTTGTAGTTTTCCTTAAAGAGGTACCTTACGTTTCTTTAGAGTTGTATTCCTAGGTATTTTTTTTTTCTTTGTAGGATTTGTGAATGGCAGTTCGATCTTGGTTTGGGTATCTTTAAGTCTGTTATTGGTGGATAGGAATGCTTGTGATTTTTGCACATTGATTTTATATTCTGAGATTTTGCTGAAATTGCTTATCAGTTTCAGGAGTTTTTGGGCTGAGGTGATGGGGTCTTCTAGTTATACTAGCATGTCATCTGCAAATAGAGACAATTTGGCTTCCACCTTTTCTATTTGAATACCCTTTATTTCTTTTTCTTGCCTGATTGCTCTGGCTAGAACTTCCAGTACTATGTTGAATAGGAGTGGTGGGAGAGGGCATCCTTGTCTAGTGCCGGATTTCAAAAGGAATGCTTTCAGTTTTTGCCCATTAAGAATGATATTAGCTGTTGGTTTGTCATAAATAGCTTTTATTACTTAGAGATATGTTCCATCAATGCCAAGTTTATTGAGGGTTTTTAGTATAAAGGGCTGTTGAATTTTGACAAATGCCTTCTCTGCGTCAATTGAGATAATCATGTGTTTTTTGTTTTTTCTTCTGTTTATGTGGTGAATTACATCTATAGACTTGTGTATGTTGAACCAGCCTTGTATTTCCGGGATGAATCCTACTTGATTATGATGGATAAGTTATTTAATGTGATATTGCAATCAGTTTGCCAGTATTTTACTAAAGAATTTTGCATCTATGTTCATCATGGGTATTGGCCTGAAGTTTTCTTTTCTTTTTGAGTCTCTGCCGGTTTTTTTATCAAGATGATGTTGGTCTCATAAAATGATTTGGGAAGGGTTCCCTCTTTTTGAATTATTTGGAATACATTCAGAAGTAATGGTACCAGGTCCTTTTTGTGTTTCTGGTACAATTTGGCTGTGAACCCATCTGGACCTGGGCTTTTTTTTGTGTGTGTGTGGTAGGCTCTTAATTGCTGCCTCAATGTCATATCTTATTATTGGTCTATTCATAGTTTCGGCTTCCTCCTGGATTAGGCTTGGGAGGACACAGGCCTCCAGAAATTTATCCATTTCTTCCTGGTTTACTAGTTTATATGCATAGACTTGTTTGTAGTATTCTCTGATGATGGTTTAAATTTCTGTGGAATCCGTGGTGATTTCCCCATTACCTTTTTTTATTGCATCTATTTGGGTGTTCTCTTTTTTCTTTTTTATCTGTCAGGCTAGTGGTCTGTCTATTTTGTAGATCTTTTTGAAAAACCAGCTCTTGGATTTATTTATTTTTTGAAGGGTTTTTCTTGTCTCTATCTCCTTAAGTTCTGCTCTGATCTTAGTTATTCCTTGTCTTTGGCTAGGTTTTGAGCGTTTTTGATCTTCCTCCTCTAGCTCTTTCAATTTTGACGATAGGGTGTCCATTTTGGATGCTGAGAAGAATGTATATTCTGTGGATTTGGGGTGGAGAGTTCTGTAAATATCTATCAGGTTTGCTTGTTCCTGGTCTGAGTTCAAGTCCTGGATATCCTTGTTAATTTTCTGTCTGGTTGATCTGTCTGATATTGACAGTGGAGTGTTAAAGTCTGCCGCTATTATGTTGTGGGAGTCTAAGTCTCTTTGCAAGTCATTAAGAACTTGCCTTATATATCTGGTTGCTCCTGCATTTGGTCTATATATATTTAGAATCCTTAGCTCTTCTGGTTGTATAGATCCTTTTACCATTATGTAATGACCTTCTTTGTCCATTTTCATCTTTTTGCTTTAAAGACTAGTTTGTCAGTGACGAGGATTGCAACTTTTGCATTTTTTTTTTTTGCTCTCCATTTGCTTGGTAAATCTTCCTCCATCCCTTTATTTTGAGCCTTTGTGTATCCTTGCGTGTGAGGTGGGTTTCCTGGATATAGCACACTGAAGGGTTTCGGTATTTTATCCAATTTGTCAGTCTGTGTCTTTTGATTGGTGCCTTTAGCCCATTTACATTTAAGGTTAAAATTGTTATGTGTGAAATTGATACTGCCATTTTGATGCGAGCTGGCTGTTTTTTCCATTGGTCTTGTAAATTCTTCATTTTGTTGATGCTCTTTAGCATTTGGTATGCTTTTAGGATGGCTGGTACTGGTTGTTTCTTTCTATGTGTAGTGCCTCTTTCAGGAGCTCTTGTAAAGCAGGCCTAGTGGTGACAAAATCTTTGAGTACTTGTTTGTTCATGAAAGATTTTATGTTTTCTTCACTTATTAAGCTCAGTTTGGCTGGATACAAAATTCTGAGTTGAAAGTTCTTTTCTTTAAGGATGTTGAATATTGGTCCCCACTCTCTTCTGGCTTGTAAAGTCTCTGCTGAGAGATCTGCGGTGAGCCTGATGGTCTTCCCTTTGTTGGTGACCCGACCTTTCTCTCTGGCTGCCCTTAGTATTTTCTCCTTCATTTCAGTCCTGGTGAATCTGACCATTATGTGCTTGGGGTTGCTCTTCTTGTGGAATGTCTTTGTGGAGTTACCTGTATTTCCTGGAGTTGAGTATTGATCTGTCTTGCTAGGTTGGGGACATTTTCTTGAATAATATACTGAAGAGTATTTTCCAACTTGAATTCATTCTTTTCATCACATTGTGGTACACCTTTCAAACCTAGGTTGGGTCTCTTCACATAGTCTCACATTTCTTGGAGATTTTGTTCATTCCTCTTTGTGCTTTTTTCTTTAATCTTGGTTTCTCTTTTTATTTCATTGAGTTGATCTTCGACTTCTGATATCCTTTCTTCTGCTTGATCAATTCGGCTGTTGAAACTTGTGCATGCTTCGCGAAGTTCTCGTGTTGTGTTTTTCAGCTCCTTCAATTCTTTCTTGTTCCTCTCTATGTTGTCCATTCTTGTTATCATTTTCTTTTTTTTTGTTTATTTATTTTTTATTTTATTTACTTTTTTTAATTTTTATTGCGTTATAGGTTTGGGGGTACATGTGCAGAACGAGCAAGATAGTTGCACAGGCACACACATGGCAGTGTGATTTGCTGCCTTCCTCCCCCTCACCCACACTTGGTATTCATCCCCAGGCTATCCCCCCAGCCCCCCACGCTGTCCCTCCCCCTTTCCCCCCAACAGTCCCCAGTGTATAGTAGACCACCTCTCTGTGTCCATGTGTTCTTATTTTTCTCACCGACCTATGAGTGAGTATATGCGGTATTTCTTTTTCTGTTCTTGTGTCAGTTTGCTGAGAATGATGTTCTCCAGATTCATCCATGTCCCTACAAAGGACACAAACTCATCATTTTGATTGCTGCATAATATTCCATGGTGTATATGTGCCACATTTTCCCAGTCCAGTCTGTCATCGTTGGGCATTTGGGTTGGTTCCAGTTCTTTGCTCTAAACAGTGCTGCAATGAACATTCGTGTGCATGTGTCCTTATAGTAGAACGATTTATATTCTTTTTGATAGATACCAGTAATGGGATTGCTGGATGGAATTTCTATTTCTAGGTCCCTGAGGAATCGCCACACTGTCTTCCACAGTGGTTGAACCATTACACCCCACCAACAGTGTAAGAGTGTTCTGTTTCTCCACATCCTCTCCAGCATCTGTTCCAGATTTTTAATGATCGCCATTCTAACTGGCGTGAGATGGTATCTCAATGTGGTTTTGATTTGCATCTCAATGGTCAATGACGATGAGCACTTTTTCATATGTTTGTTGGCCTCATGTATGTCTTCTTTTGTAAAGTTTCTGTTCATATCCTTTGCCCATTTTGAATGGGCTTGTTTGTTTTTTTTCCTGTAAATCTGTTTGAGTTCTTTGTAAATTCTGGATATCAACCCTTTGTCAGATGTGTAAACTGCAAAGATTTTTTCCCATTCTGATGGTTGATTCACTCTAGTGACTGTTTCTTTGCCGCAGAAGGTGTGAAGTTTGATTAGGTCTCATTTGTCTATTTTGGCTTTTGCCAATGCTTTTGCTGTTTTGTTCATGAAGTCCTTGCCTACCATATGTCCTGAATGGTTTTGCAGATTTTCTTCTAGGGTTTTTATGGTGTCAGGTCTTATGTTTAAGTCTTTAATCCATCTGGAGTTAATTTTAGTGTAAGGTGTCAAAGGGTCCAGTTTCTGCTTTCTGCACATGGCTAGAGTTTTTCCAACACCATTTATTAAATAGGATTTTCCCATTTCCTGTTTTTGTCTGGTTTATCAAAGATAATATGGTTGTAGATATGTTGTGTTGCCTGATGCTTCTGTTCTGTTCCATTGGTCTATATCTCTGTTTTGCACCAGTACCATGCTGTTTTGATTACTGTAGCCATGTAGTATAGTTTGAAGTCTGGTAGCGTGATGCCTCCCGCTGTATTCTTTTTGCTTAGAATTGACTTGGCTATGCGGGCTCTTTTTTGGTTCCATATGAAATTCATGGTGGTTTTGTCCAATTCTGTGAAGAAATTCAATGGTAGTTTGATGGGGATAGCATTGATTCTGTAAATTACTTTGGGCAGTATAGCCATTTTCACAGTATTGATTCTTCCTAACCATGAACATGGAATTTTTCTCCATCTGTTTCTGTCCTCTCTTATTTCGTTGAGCAGTTGTTTGTAGTTTTCCTTAAAGAGGTCCCTTACATTCCTAGTGAGTTTTATTTCTAGGTATTTAATTTTCTTTGTAGCAATTGTGAATGGCTGTTCGTTCTTAATTTGGTTCTCTTTAAGTCTGTTATTGGTGTATGGGAATGCTTGTAATTTTTGCACATTGATTTTATATTCTGAGACATTGCTGAAGTTGCTTATCAGTTGCAGGAGCCTTTGGGCTGAGGTGATGGGGTCTTCTAGGTATACTATCATGTCGTCTGCAAATAGAGAAAATTTGGCTTCCACCTTTTCTAATTGAATACCTTTATTTCTTTTTCTTGCCTGATTGCTCTGGCTAGAACTTCCAGTACTATGTTGAATAGGAGTGGTGAGAGAGGGCATCCTTGTCTAGTGCTGGATTTCAAAGGGAATGCTTCCAGTTTTTGCCCATTAAGTATGATGTTGGCTGTTGGTTTGTCATAAATAGCTTTTATTACTTTGAGATATGTTCCATCAATACCATGTTTATTGACGGTTTTTAGCATAAAGGGCTGTTGAATTTTGTCAAATGCCTTCTCTGCATCAATTGAGATAATCATGTGATTTTTGTTTTTGCTTCTGTTTATGTGGTGAATTACATTTATAGACTTGCGTATGTTGAACCAGCCTTGCATCCCCGGGATGAATCCTATTTGATCATGATGGATAAGTTTTTTAATGTGCTGTTGCAATCGATTTGCCGATTTTCGATTTTATTGAAGACTTTTGCATCTATGTTCATCATGGATATTGGCCTTAACTTTTCGTTTCTTGTTGAGTCTCTGCCAGGTTTTGGTATCAGGATGATGGTGGTCTCATAAAATGATTTGGGAAGGGTTTCCTCTTTTTGGATTATTTGGAATAGTTTCAGAAGGAATGGTACCAAATCCTCTTTGTGTGTCTGGTAGAATTCAGCTGTGAACCCATCTGGACCTGGACTTTTTTTGTGTGGTAGGCTCTTAATTGCTGCCTCAACTTCTGACCTTGTTATTGTTCTATTCATAGTTTTGGCTTCCTCCTGGTTTAGGCTTGGGAGAACACAGGCCTCCAGGAATTTATCCATTTCTCCTGATTTACTAGTTTGTGTGCATAGAGTTTTTTGTAGTATTCTCTGATGATGGTTTGAATTTCTGTGGAATCTGTGGTGATTTCCCCTTTATCGTTTATTATTGCATCTATTTGGTTTTTCTCGCTTTTGTTTTTTATCAGTCTGGCTAGTGTACTGTCTATTTTGTGGATCTTTTCAAAAAAACAGCTCTTAGATTTATTGATGTTTTGAAGGGTTTTCCTTTTCTCTATCTCCTTCAGTTCTGCTCTGATCTTAGTTATTTTTTGTCTTCCGCTAGGTTTGGAGCTTTTTTGATCTTGCTCCTCTAGCTCTTTCAATTTTGATGATAGGGTGTCAATTTTGGATCTCTCCACTCTTCTTATGTGGTCACCTATTGGTATATATTTTCCTCTACAGACTGCTTTAAATGTGTCCCTGAGATTCTGGTACGTTGTGTCTTCATTCTCGTTGCTTTTAAAGATCTTCTTTATTTCTGCCTTCATTTCATTGTTTATCCAAGCAACATTCAATAACCAGTTGTTCAGTTTCCATGAAGCTGTGCGGTTCTGAGTTATATTCTGAATTCTGAGATTCAACTTGATTGCACTATGGTCTGAGAGACTTTTTGTTATGATTTCCGTTGTTTTGCATTTGCTGAGGAGTGCTTTACTTCCAATTATGTGGTCAATTTTGGAGTAGTTGTGATGTGGTGCTGAGAGGTATGTATATTCTGTGGATTTGGGGTGGAGAGTTCTGTAAATGTCTATCAGGTTTTCTTGTTCCAGGTCTGAGTTCAAGTCCTGGATATCCTTGTTAATTTTCTGTCTGGTTGATCTGTCTGCTATTGACAGTGGAGTGTTAAAATCTCCCACTATTATTGTGAGGTAGACTGTTAAATCTTCCTCAGGTGTGTATTATTGAATGAGACTCTGACTAAGTGGGCATAACAAAGAGACTCAGGTGTATTGCCCAGGTGTTTATTACCTACAGAGACTCTGAATGTGAAGGAATTTGAAGTAGACCCTTGACTGGTTCTGACGGGAGTATTATTCACAGAGGCCCATAAAGAGTGGCCATGTGAAAGACATTCTTTTTTTTTATCAGATATACATGTTACTCACTAAAACACTGAAAGAGTGGCCTTATGAAATAGACCGCATTGTACTCCACAGGTTCGTTTATTTTTAGACTCTCCAAAGAACCACCATATTAAATACACTAGTAGTTATTCCTCACA
>CM038400.1:116878652-116929203 GCA_021498475.1 Saguinus midas | reverse complement strand
CAAACAGATTTACAGGAAAAAAAAAAACAAGCCCATTCAAAAATGGGCAAAGGATATGAACAGAAACTTTACAAAAGAAGACATACATGAGGCCAACAAACATATGAAAAAGTGCTCATCATCATTGGTCATTAGAGATGCAAATCAAAACCACATTGAGATATCATCTCACACCAGTTAGAATGGCGATCATTAAAAATCTGGAGACAGCAGATGCTGGAGGATGTGGAGAAATAGGAACACTCTTACACTGTTGGTGGGAGTGTAAATTAGTTCAACCATTGTGGAAGACAGTGTGGCGATTCCTCAGGGACCTAGAAATAGAAATTCCATTTGACCCAGCAATCCCATTACTGGGTATCTATCAAGGACTATAAATCGTTCTACTATAAGGACACATGCACGAATGTTCATTGCAGCACTGTTTACAATAGCAAAGACCTGGAACCAACCCAAATGCCCATCGATGATAGACTGGACTGGGAAAATGTGGCACATATACACCATGGAATATTATGCAGCAATCAAAAATGATGAGTTTGTGTCCTTTGTAAGGACATGGATGAATCTGGAGAACATCATTCTCAGCAAACTGACACAAGAACAGAAAAAGAAATACTGCATATACTCACTCATAGGTGGGTGAGAAAAATGAGAACACATGGACACAGAGGCGGTCTACTATACACTGGGGACTGTTGGGGAAATGGGGAGGGACAGCGGGGGGCTGGGGGGGATAGCCTGGGGATGAATACCAAGTGTGGGTGAAGGGGAGGAAGGCAGCAAAACACACTGCCATGTGTGTACCTATGCAACTATCTTGCACATTCTGCACATGTACCCCAAAAATTCTGACTACATACAGGTGTTCCTTATTCAATGAAGCTCTGAAATAGATGCCATGAAATATAGTCTGAGTATTTCTCAGGTATGTATTATTCACTGAGGCTCTGAACTTTGTCCATATAAATTGTTTCCTGACTAGTCCACAGGTGTATTGACTCTGACTTTGAATATTTGGGCATATGGAATAGACTAGTGACTATTCCAAACTTGTGTATTACTCACTCAGGCTTTGATTTTGTGGCCATATAAAATAGATTAGTGCCTACTCACGTGTGCATTATTCCTGAGGCTGTAAATGAGAGGCTATATAGTAGACTCCTCACATTTCCCAGGTGTGTATTACTCAGTGAGGCTCTTCTTGTGTGACCATATGAAACATGTCTATCTTAAATAATTTTATTATCAGTGAATCTCTGAATGAGTGGCTATATGAAATAGACTGCTGAGTACATTTGTGCATTATTCACTGAGGTTATGAGTCTGGCTATGAAATGGAACAACTAATCCACATGTGCATATTATAAACTGAGGCTATGGATGAGTGTACAAATAAAATGGACTCCTGCTACCCCAGGTGTGCATTATTCACGAGGCTCTGAATGAATGTCCATCGAAAATAGACTCAAATTATTCTCAGGTGTGTATTCAGTGAGGCTCAGAAGATGTGTGTATTAATTAGAATTTTACTATAGAGGTCTGTCTTATTCACTGAGGCTCTGAATATGTCTACATGAAATAGACTCCTGACTGCAGTGACACTTTATGAGGAAATGAAAAAATTCTCCTGACAATTCCACAGGTGTGCATTATTTAGTGAGACTCTGAATGAGGGATAAAAATAAATCCTGACTCTTTCCCAGGTGTACATTTAGTGAGGCTTTCAATGAGTGGCAGAAAGACTTCTGACTATTCCACAGGTGTGCATTATTCAGTGATTCTCTGAATGAATGGCCATAAAGAATGACTCAGACTATATCTCAAGTGTGTAATATTCAGTGAGGCTGTGAAAGAGGGCATATGAAACAGACTTCTAATTACTCCACATGTGTTATTCACTGTTTGTCTGAATGAGTAGCTATGATATAGAATCCTTATTATTCACCATGTGCATTATTCAAACAGGTTCTGTATGAGTGTCCATACCAAATAAACTCCTGACACTATCCCATTTGTATTACTCAGCGGTACCCAGAATTAGAGTTCATGAAATAGACTCCTATCACCCAGGTGTGTATCATTCAGGAAGGCATTCCTCCTATCTTAAACAGCCTGATTACTCCATAGGTTCATTATTCACTGAAACTTTGAATGAGAGGCCATATAAAAAGACACCTGACTATTGCTCCATTGTGAATTATTCTATGTTCTAAATGAGTGGTAGTATGAAATGAATCCTGAGGATTCCCCAGGTGTGTATCATTCAGGAGGCACAGAATGAGTGGCCATATAAAAATGCGACTATAACTGGTGTGCATTATTCACTGAGGCTCTAAATGATTGGCTACATGAGTAGACTCTTAACTCTTCCCAGTGTGTATTATTGAATGAGACTCTGACTAAGTGGGCATAAAGAGACTCTTGTGTATTGCCCAGGTGTGCATTACTGAGACTCTGAATGTAGCCATTTAGTAGAACACTATTTCTGAGAGTATTATTCACAGAGGCCCTGAATGAGTGGCCATGTGAAAGAGATTCCTGACTTATCAGATATACATTATTCCTGCAACACTGAAAGAGCCTTATGTAATAGACCCCATTTTACTCCACAGTGTGCGTTATTTTTGACTCTCCAAACAAATCACCATATGAAATAAACTAGTGATTATTCCACATGTGCAGTATTCGAAGAGGTTCTGTATGAGTGTCCATATCAAATAGTCTCCTGACTATCACATATATGTGTATCATTCACGAGCTGCTTAATTTGGGCAACCAGAAATAGGGTCCTGACTACTCCACAGCTGTTTATGCACTGAAGCTCTGAATGAGAGGCCATGAAATAGAATCCTTACTATTGCCCAATTGTGCATTATTTAATGAATGATTGAGTGGCCATACCTGGACTCTGACTATTCTAAGGTGTGTATTCTTCAGTGAGTTTCTGAACGAGTGACCACATAAAAGACTGACTCTATCATCTGACTATTTCAGCTCTATTTTCCACTGAGTGCTTTGAATGGTCATATCAAATAGTATCCAGACTATTTAGGTGCATTATTCAGTGAGTCTCTGAATAAGTGGCCTATATAATAGAATAAGTATTTTCAGATGTATATGATCTTCACTGAGTTCTGAATAAGTGGCCAGTGCTCCTGACTTTCCATAGGTCTGTATTATTCTGTGAGGCTCTGAATGAGTCATAAATAGAGACTCCTGAATACTCCACAGGCGTGTTTTTCATTTGGCTCTAAATGAGTGGCTATTAAAATAGAATCCTGACTTTTCAAGGTGTATGCTATTCAGTTAGGCTCTGAAGATGTGGCTATAAAAAATAAAATTCTGACTACGATACAGGTGTACCTTATTCAATGAAGCTCTGAAATAAATGCAATATGAAATGGCGTCCTGAGTATTTCCCAGGTATATATTATTCACTGAAGCTCTAAAACTTTGTCCATATGAAATTTTTTTCTGACTAGTCCACAGGAGTGTATTATTGACTCGGACTTTGAATATTAGGGCATATGGAATAGAGTAGTGACTATTCCAAACTTGTGTATTGCTCACTCAGGCTTTGATTTTGTGGCCATATAAAATAAATTTGTGCCTACTCCACAGGTGTGCAGTATTCCCTTAGGCTGTAAATGAGAGGCTATATATAGTAGACCCCTCACACTTTTCCAGGTGTGTATTACTCAGTGAGGCTCTTTTTCTGTGACCATATGAAACGGAATGCTTTCTATCTTAAATATTTTTATTATTCAGTGATTCTCTGAATGAGGGTCTATATGAATTAGACTGCTAACTACATTTGTGCATTATTCACAGAGGTTACGAGTCCGTGGCTATATGAAATGTAATCCTACTAATCCACACGTGCATATTATAAACTGAGGCTATGGATGAGTGTACAAATCATATGGACTCCTGGCTAACCCACAGGTTTGCATTATTCACCAAGGCTCTGAATTAATGTCCATCGAAAATACATTCTAGATTATTCTTCACGTGCATATCATTCAGTGAGTCTCAGCAGATGTGACCATATTAATTAGATTCTTTTTTAAATTTTTATTGCATTACAGGTTTTGTGGTACATATGCAGAACGTGCAAGGTAGTTGCATAGGTGTACACATGCAGTGTGTTTGGCTGCCTTCCTATTCTTCACCCACACTTGGCATTTATCCCCAGGCTATCTCTCCCCAATCCACCCCACTGTCCCTCCTTCATTCCCCCTATAGACCCCAGTGGGTAGTAGACCCCTCCCTGTGTCCATGTGTTCTCATTTTTCTCACCCGCCTATGAGTGAGAATATGCGCTATTTCTTTTTCTGTTCTTCTTTCAATTTGCTGAGAATCATGCTCTCCAGATTTATCCATCTCCTAACAAAGGACAAAAACTCATCATTTTTGATTGCTGCATAATATTCCATGGTGTATATGTGCCACATTTTCCCAGTCCACTCTATCATCGATGCATTTGGGTTGGTTCCAGGTCTTTGCTATTGTAAACAGTGCGCAATGAACATTCGGTGCATGTGTCCTTATAGTAGAACGATTTATAGTCCTTTGGATATATACCCAGTAATGGGATTGCTGGGTCAAATGGAATTTCTATTTCTAGGTCCTTGAGGAATTGCCAAACTGTCTCCCACAATGGTTGAACTAATTTACACTCCCACCAACAGTGTGAGAGTGTTCCTTTTTCTCCACATCCTCTCCAGCATCTGCTGTCTCCAGATTTCTTAATGATCGCCATTCTAACTGGCGTGAGATGGTATCTCAATGTGGCTTTGATTTGCATCTCTGTAATGACCAGTGATGATGAGAATTTTTTCATGTGTTTGTTGGCCTCATGTATGTCTTCTTTTGTAAAGTGTCTGTTCATATTCTTTGCCCATTTGTGAATGGGCTTTTTTGTTTTTTTCCTGTAAATCTGTTTGAGTTCTTTGTAAAATCTGGATATCAGCCCTTTGTCAGATTTGTAAACTGCAAAGATTTTTTCCCATTCTGATGGTTGCCAATTCACTCTAGTGACTGTTTCTTTTGTCGTGCAGAAGCTGTGGAGTTTGATTAGCTCCCATTTGTCTATTTTGGCTTTTGTTGCCAATGCTTTTGGTGTTTTGGTCATGAAGTCCTTGCCTACTCCTATATCCTGAATGGTTTTGCCTAGATTTTCTTCTAGGGTTTTTATATTGTCAGGTCTTAGGTTTAAGTCTTTAATCCATCTGGCATTAATTTTAGTGTAAGTTGTCAGGAAGGGGTTCAGTTTCTGCTTTCTGCACATGGCTAGCCAGTTTTACCAACATTTTTTAAACAGGGAATCTTTTTTCCATTGCTTGTTTTTGTCTGGTTTATCAAAGATTATATGATTGTAGATATTTTCTGCTGCCTCCAATGCCTCTGTTTTGTTCCATTGGTCTATATCTCTGTTTTGGTACCAGTATTATGTTGTTTTGATTACTGTAGCCATGTAGTATAATTTGAAGTCTGGAAGTGTGATGCCTCCCGCTGTGTTCTTTTTGCTTAGAATTGACTTGGCTATGCGGGCTCTCTTTTGATTCCATATGAAGTTCCTGGTGTTTTTTTCAGTTCTGTGAAGAAATTCAATGGTAGTTGGATGGGGATAGCATTGACTGTGTAAATTACTTTGGGCAGTATAGCCATTTTCACAATGTTGATTCTTCCTAACCACGAACGTGGAATGTTTCTCTATCTGTTTGTGTCCTCTTTTATTTCATTGAGCAGTGGTTTGCAGTTTACCTTAAAGAGGTCCCTTACTTTCCTTGTGAGTTGTATTCCTAGGTATTTTATTTTCTTTGTAGCAATTGTGAATGGCTGTTTCTTCTTGATTTCGTTCTCTTTAAGTCAGTTATTGGTGTATAGGAATGCTTGTGATTTTTGCACATGGATTTGATATTCTGAGACTTTGCTGAAGTTGCTTACCAGTTTCTGGGCTGAGGTGATGGGGTCTTCTAGGTATACTATCATGTCGTCTGCAAATAGAGACAGTTGGCCTTCTACCTTTCCTTTTTGAATACCCTTTATTTCTTTTCCTTGCCTGATTGCTGTGGCTAGAACTTCCAGTTCTATGTTGAATAGGAGTGGTGAGAGAGGAAATTCTTGTCTAGTGCCGGATTTCAAAGGGAATGCTTCCAGTTTTTGCCCATTCAGTATGATATTGGCTGTTGGTTTGTCGTACATAGCTTTTATTACTTTGAGATATGTTCCATCAATACCAAGTTTATTGAGGGTTTTTAGCATAAAGGGCTGTTGAATTTTGTCAAATGCTTTCTCTGCATCAATTGAGATAATCATGTGGTTTTTGGTTTTGCTTCTGTTTATGTGGTGAATTACATTTATAGACTTGTGTATGTTGAACCATCTTTGCATTCCCGGGATGATCCTACTTCCTCATGATGGAAAAGTTTTTTAATGTGCTGTTGCAATCGGTTTGCCAGTATTTTGTTGAAGATTTTTGCATCTATGTTCATCATGGATATTGGCCTGAAGTTTTATTTTCTTGTTGAGTCTCTGCCGGGTTTTGGTATAAGGATGATGTTTGTCTCGTAAAATGATTTGGGAAGGATTCCATCTTTTTGAATTTGAAATAGTTTCAGAAGGAATGGTACCAGATCCGCTTGGTGTGTCTTGTAGAATTGGGCTGTGAACCCATCTGGACCTTGGAATTTTTTGTGTGGTAGGCTCTTAATTGCTGCCTCAACTTCAGACCTTCTTATTGGTCTATTGATAGTTTCTGCTTCCTCCTTGTTTAGGCTTGGGAGTACACAGACGTCCAGGAATTCATCCATTTCTTCCTGGTTTAGTAGTTTATGTGCATCGAGTTGTTTGTAGTATTCTCTGATGATGGCTTGAATTTCTGTGGAATCTGTGGTGATTTACTTTTTATCGTTTTTTATTGCATCTTTTGGTTGTTCTCTCTTTTCTTTTTTATCAGTCTGGCTACTGGTCTGTCAATTTTGTTGATCTTTTTGAAAAATCAGCTCTTGGATTTATTGATTATTTGAAGGGTTTTTCTTGTCTCTATCTCTTTCAGTTCTGCTTTGATCTTAGTTATTTCTTGTCTTCAGCTAGGTTTTGAGCTTTTTTGATCTTGCTCCTCGAGCTCTTTCAAATTTCATGATAGGGTGCCAATTTTGGATCTCTCCACTCTTCTCATGTGGGCACTTATTGCTATATATTTTCCTCTACAGACTACTTTAAATGTGTCCCAGAGATTCTGGTACATTGTGTCTTCATTCTCTTTGGTTTCAAAGAATTTCTTTATTTCTGCCTTCACTTCATTGTTTATCCAACCAACATTCAAGAGCCACTTGTTCAGTTTCCATGAAGCTGTGAGGTTCTGAGTTATTTTCTGAATTCTGAGTTCCAACTTGATGGCACTATGGTCGTAGAGACTGTTTGTTATGATTTCAGTTGTTTTGCATTTGCTGAGGAGTGCTTTACTTCCAATGATGTGGTCAATTTTGAAGTAAGTGTGATGTGGTGCTGAGAAGAATGTATATTCTCTAGATTTGGGGTGGAGAGTTCTGTAAATGTCTATCAGGTTTGCTTGTTCCAGGTCTGAGTTCAAGTCCTGGATATCCTTGTTAATTTTCTGTCTGGTTGATCTGTCTGATATTGACAGTGGAGTGTTAAAGTCTCCCACTATTATTGTGTGGGAGTCCAAGTCTCTTTGAAACTTATTAAGACCTTTCCTTATATATCTGGGTGCTCCTGCATTGTGTCCATATATATTTAAAATCGTTAGCTCTTTTTTATTGTATTGATCCTTTTACCATTATGTAATGGCCTTCTTTGTCCCTTTTGATCTTTGTTGCTTTAAAGTCTATTTTATCAGAGATGAGAATTACAACTCCTACTATTTTTTGCTCTCCATTTGCTTGGTAAATCTTCCTCCATTTCTTTATTTTGAGCCTTTGTGTATCCTTGCATGTGAGTTGGTTTCCTGGATACAGCACACCAATGTGTTTTGGGTTTTTATCCAATTTGCTTATCTCTGTCTTTATTTGTGCATTTATCCCATTTACATGTAGGGTTAATATTGTTATGTGTGAATTTGATACTGCCATTTTGATGCTAGCTGGCTGTTTTCTTCATTGGTTCATATAGATTGTTCATTTTGTTGATGCTCTTTATCATTTGGTATGCTTTTAGGATGGCTGGTACTGGTTGTTTCTTTCTATGTGTAATGCCTCTTTCAGGAGCTCTTGTAAAGCAGGCCTAGTGGTGACAAAATCTCTGAGTACTTGTTTGTTCATGAAGGATTTTATTTTTTTTTTACTTATGAAGCTCAGGTTGGCTGGATATGAAATTCTGGGTTCAGACTCGAAAGATGGCGTCGTAGAAGCGACTCAGGATTGCCGCTCTCAGTGAAGGCGCAGAGGGTGAGTCCTAGCTGCATTCTTGGATGGATTTTTTTTTTCCCACAGAGTGTTAAAATTCTCAGGTGTGGAGAGACACGGGACGCTAGTACAGCCAGCTAGTGCAGCCCGCTCACGCTGCCGCTTCGGCCGGCGCTGCAGCAGGACCCGGCATGGAACTCACTGGTCTGGGTGCCCTGTTAAACCGGCAATCTGAGATTTGGAAGGGCAGATTGGGATGTCCATCTGATTGAACGGGACTTGGACAATGAGCCAGACCAGGAGTTTCCTGGGAAGCATCCTCTGAGCCGGTGCAGTGGGCAGTGGCACGGGAGTTCGCACAGATCCCAGTGCCATATCGGCAGGCTACTGGGGCGCCAGTGAGAGAGTCGACCTTTCAGCTAGGTGAGAGAAAGAGAGAAAGAGAGAGGCAGACTCTGAGGCAGGGAGCTGGGTGATCGGGCTCGGCGGGTCCCACACTCACGAGGACAAGCAGGGTGGTGACTGGAGGCGCTTGGGGCTGAGAGTTTTCCTGCCAGCATCTAGGACTGTGCAGCCCAGTGAGGGAGGGGCGTCCACCATTACTGACACAATCTGCCCCTACTGAAGTACCACCCAGGGCTGACGCAGCCTGCCATTGCCAAGGCAACCTGCCATAACAGACAGACGCCGCCAGGATCCGGGAGCACTCCACAGCAGAAGGGAGACCAGCAGCAACAGGGCGGACCCACCCGAGCAGGTCAGAGCCCTGGCAGGCAAATAGTGAATAGACTGCCTCCTAGTGGGGCAGGACAGCACAACAGATACTCATAAAGAAAGCCCCAACTCCCTTAGACAGAGCATCTAAAAAGGGGAATAAAAAGGGGGTGGTGTTTTATGAGTTCCATTGCAGCAGACATAAACAACCTCCCAACAACCCTGAATGAACAACGGAGCTCACAGCTCAGCACTGGAGCTCCTATAAAGCACAGACTGTCTCCTCAAGCAGCTCCCTGACCCTTGTATATCCAAGGAGTCACCCCATAAAAGGACTAATCAGACTGACATTTGGCGGGCATCATTCTGGAACAAAGACAGAAGAAAAAGAAACTGGTATCATCCCTCACTGTTCTGCAGTTGCTACAGGTATACCCCAGACAAGCAGGGCCTGGAGTGAACCTCAGTACTCATACAGCAGAGGAGTAGACCATTAGAAAAAAACTAAGTAACAGAAATACTTCATCATCAACAATCTCAGCTTCCAAAGAGTGACCCAATTGAAAAATCAGCAACTACTAAGACGACAGGCGGATAAATCCATAAAGATGGGAAGAAACCAGCGCAAAAAGAAGGAAAACACCCTAAACCAAAACACCTCGCCTCCAAAAAAGGACCAAAACTCCTCACCAGCAAGAAGCTGTGAGGTTCTGAGTTATTTTCTGAATTCTGAGTTCCAACTTGGCACTATGGTCGTAGAGACTGTTTGTTATGATTTCAGTTGTTTTGCATTTGCTGAGAGTGCTTTACTTCCAATGATGTGGTCAATTTTGAAGTAGTGTGATGTGGTGCTGAGAAGAATGTATATTCTCTAGATTTGGGGTGGAGAGTTCTGTAAATGTCTATCAGGTTTGCTTTCTCTGAGTTCAAGTCCTGGATATCCTTAATTTTCTGTCTGGTTGATCTGTCTGATATTGACAGTGGAGTGTTAAAGTCTCCCACTATTATTGTGTGGAGTCCAAGTCTCCTTGACCTTTCCTTATATATCTGGGTGCTCCTGCATTGTGTCCATATATATTTAAAATTTAGCTCTTTTATTGTATTGATCACCATTATGCCATTTCTTTATGAGCCTTTGTGTATCCTTGCATGATGGGTTTCCATTTATTCTTCATTGGTTCTAGTGTTGATGCTTCTATTCAGGAGCTCTTGTATGTTCATGAAGGAAATTCTGGGTTCAGACAGATGGCAAGCGACTCAGGATTGCGCTCTCAGTGAAGGCGCAGAGGGTGAGTCCTAGCTGCATTCTTGGATGGAGTTAAAATTCTCAGGTGTGGAGAGACACGGGAGGTCTGGGTGCCCTGTTAAACCGGCAATCTGAGATTTGGAAGGGCAGATTGGCATGTCCATCTGATTGAGCAGGACTTGGACAATGAGCCAGACCAGGAGTTTCCTGGGAAGCATGATCTGAGCGGTGCAGTGGGCAGTGGCACGGGAGTTCGCACAGATCCCAGTGCCCTATCGGCAGGCTACTGGGGCGCCAGTGAGAGAGTCGACCTTTCAGCTAGGTGAGAGAAGAGAGAGAGAGGCAGACTCTGAGGCAGGAGCTGGGTGATCGGGCTCCGGGTCCCACACTCACGAGGACAAGCAGGGGTGGTGACTGGAGGTGCTTGGGGCTGAGAGTTTTCCTGCCAGCATCTAGGACTGTGCAGCCCAGTGAGGAGGGCGTCCACCATTACTGACAATCCCCTACTGAAGTACCACCCAGGGCTGACGCAGCCTGCCATTGCCAAGGCAACCTGCCATAACAGACAGACTCGCCGCCAGGATCCGGGAGCACTCCACAGCAGAAGGGAGACCAGCAGCAACAGGGCGGACCCACCCGAGCAGGTCAGAGCCCTGGCAGGCAAATAGTGAATAGACTGCCTCCTAGTGGGGCAGGACAGTGCAACAGATACTCATAAAAGCCCCAACTCCCTGAGACAGAGCATCTAAGGGGAAAAAAAGGGGTGGTGTTTTATGAGTTCTATTGCAGCAGACATAAACAACCTCCCAACAACCTGAATGAACAAGCGGGCTCACAGCTCAGCACTGGAGCTCCTATAAAGCACAGACTGTCTCCTCAAGCAGCTCCTGACCCTGTATATCAAAGTCACCCCAAAAGGACTAATCAGACTGACATTTGGCGGGCATCATTCTGGAACAAAGACAGAAGAAGAAACTGGTATCATCCTCACTGTTCTGCAGCTGCTACAGGTATACCCCAGACAAGCAGGGCCTGGGTGGACCTCAGCACTCATACAGCAGAGGATAGACCATTAGAAAAACTAAGTAACAGAAATACTTCATCATCAACAATCTCAGCTTCCACACAGAGACCCAATTGAAAAATCAGCAACTACTAAGGCGACAGGCGGATAAATCCATAAAGATGGGAAGAAACCAGCGCAAAAAGAGAAAACACCGAAACCAAAACACCTCACCTCCAAAAAGGACCAAAACTCCTCACCAGCAAGAACAAAGCTGGACGAGAATGAGTGTGATGAAATGACAAAATCAGACTTCAGAAAGTGGATAATGAGAAACTTCAGTGAGCTAAAGAACATGTTCTAAACCAGTGCAAAGAAACTAAGAACCTTGAAAAAGATTTGAAAAAGATTCGAGAATTGATAACAAGAATGGACAACTTAGAGAGGAATATGAATGAATTGAAGGAGCTGAAAAACACAACACGAGAACTTCACGAAGCATGCACAAGTTTCAACAGCGAATTGACCAAGCAGAAGAATATCAGAAGTTGAAGATCAACTCAATGAAATAAAATGAGAAACCAATATTGAAGAAAAAAGCACAAAAAAATGAACAAAATCTGCAAGAAATGTGGGACTATGTGAAGAGACCCAACCTACCTTTGATAGGTGTACCAGAATGTGATGAAGAGAATGAATCCAAGCTGGAAAACACTCTTCAGGATATTATCCAGGAAAATTTCCCGAACATAGCACGACAGGTCAATACTCAACTCCAGGAAATACAGAGAACACCACAAAGATACTCGCAAGAAGAGCAACCCCAAGGCACATAATCGTCAGATTCACCAGGGATTAAATGAAGGAGAAAATACTAAGGGCAGCCAGAGAGAAAGGTCGGGTCACCCACAAAGGGAAGCCCATCAGACTCACAGAAGATCTCTCCACAGAGACTCTACAAGCCAGAAGAGAGTGGGGGCCAATGTTCAACATCCTTAAAGAAAAGAACTTTGAACCCAGAATTTTATATCCAGCCAAACTGAGCTTCGTAAGTGAAGAAAAAAGAAAATCTTTCACGAACAAGCAAGTACTCAGAGATTTTGTCACCACTAGGCCTGCCTTACAAGAGCTCCTGAAAGAGGCACTAAACATACAAAGAAACAACCAGTACCAGCCATCCTAAAAGCATACCAAATGGTAAAGACCATCAACAAAATGAAGAATGTACATGCACCAACGGGCAAAGCAGCCAGCTAGCATCAAAATGGCAGTATCAAATTCACACATAACAATATTAACCCTACATGTAAAGGGGTTAAATGCATCAATCAAAAGACACAGACTAAATTAAATAAAAAACCAAAACCCATCGGTGTGCTGTATCCAGGAAACCCACCTCACATGCAAGGATACACAAAGGCTCAACATAAAAGGATGGAGAAAGATTTACGAAGCAGATGGAGAGCAAAAATGTAGGAGTTGCAATTCTCGTCTATGATAAAATAGACTTTAAAGCAACAAAGATCAAAAGAGACAAAGAAGGTCATTACATAATGGTAAAAGGATCGATACAACAAGAAGAGCTAAAAATTCTAAATATATATGGACACAATGTAGGAGTACCCAGATATATAAGGCAAGTTCTTAATGACTTACATAGAGACTTAGACTCCCACACAGTAATAGTGAGAGATTTTAACACTCCAATGTCAATATCAGACATATCAACCCGACAGAAAATTAACAAGGATATCCAGGAGTTGAACTCAGACCTGGAACAAGCAAACCTGATAGACATTTACAGAACTCTCCACTCCAAATCCGCAGAACATACATTCTTCTCAGCACCACATCACACCTACTCCAAAATTGACCACATGATTGGAAGTAAAGCACTCCTTAGCAAATGCAAAACAACTGAAATCATAACAAACAGTCTCTACGACCATAGTGCCATCAAGTTGGAACTCAGAATTCAGAAAATAACTCAGATCTGCACAGCTTTACGGAAACTGAACAACTAGCTCTTGAATGTCGATTGGATAAACAATGAAATGAAGCCAGAAATAAACAAGTTATTTGAAACCAAAGAGAATGAAGACACAACGTACCAGAATATCTGGGACACATTTAAAGCAGTCTGTAGAGGAAAATATATAGCAATAAGTGCCCACATGAGAAGAATGGAGAGATCCAAAATTGACACCCTATTGTCAAAATTGAAAGAGCTGGAGGAACAAGATCAAAGAAGCTAAAAACCTAGCTGAAGACAAGAAATAACTAAGATCAGAGCAGAACTGAAGGAGATAGAGACAAGAAAACCCTTCAAAAAATCAATAAATCCAAGAGCTGGTTTTCCGAAAAGATCAAGAAAATACAGAGACCACTAGCCAGACTGATAACAAGGATATCCAGGACTTGAACTCAGACCTGGAACAAGCAAACCTGATAGACATTTACAGAACTCTCCACCCCAAATCCACAGAATATACATTCTTCTCAGCACCACATCACACCTACTCCAAAATTGACCACATAATTGGAAGTAAAGCACTCCTCAGCAAATGCAAAACAACTGAAATCATAACAAACAGTCTCTCAGACCATAGTGCAATCAAGTTGGAACTCAGAATTCAGAAAATAACTCAGAACCGCACAGCTTCATGGAAACTGAACAACTGGCTCTTGAATGTTGATTGGATAAACAATGAAATGAAGGCAGAAATAAAAAGTTCTTTGAAACCAACGAGAATGAAGACACAACGTACCAGAATCTCTGGGACACATTTAAAGCAGTCTGTAGAGGAAAATATATAGCAATAAGTGCCCACATGAGAAGAGTGGAGAGATCCAAAATTGACACCCTATCATCAAAATTGAAAGAGCTAGAGGAGCAAGATCAAAAAGCTCAAAACCTAGCCGAAGACAAGAAATAACTAAGATCAGAGCAGAACTGAAGGAGATAGAGACAAGAAAACCCTTCAAAAATCAATAAATCTAAGAGCTGGTTTTGAAAAGATCAACAAAATAGACAGACCACTAGCCAGACTGATAAAAAGAAAAGAGAACAACCAAATAGATGCAATAAAAAAGCGATAAAGGAAATCACCACAGATTCCACAGAAATTCAAACCATCATCAGAGAATACTACAAACAACTCTATGCACATAAACTAGTAAATCAGGAAGAAATGGATAAATTCCTGGACGCCTGTGTCCTCCCAAGCCTAAACCAGGAGGAAGCCGAAACTATGAATAGACCAATAACAAGGTCTGAAGTTGAGGCAGCAATTAAGAAACCTACCACACAAAAAGCCCAGGTCCAGATGGGTTCACAGCTGAATTCTACCAGACACACAAGAGGATCTGGTACCATTCCTTCTGAAACTATTCCAAATAATACAAAAAGAGGAACCCTTCCCAAATCATTTTATGAGACCAACATCATCCTGATACCAAAACCTGGCAGAGACTCAACAAGAAAAGAAAACTTCAGGCCAATATCCATGATGAACATAGATGCAAAAATCTTCAATAAAATACTGGCAAACCGATTGCAACAGCACATTAAAAACTTATCCATCATGATCAAGTAGGATTCATCCGGGGATGCAAGGCTGGTTCAACATGCAAGTCTATAAATGTAATTCACCACATAAACAGAAGCAAAACAAAAACCACATGATTATCTCAATTGATGCAGAGAAGGCATTTGACAAAATTCAACCCTTTATGCTAAAACCCTCAATAAACTTGGTATTGATGGAACATATCTCAAAGTAATAAAAGCTATTTATGACAAACCAACAGCCAATATCATACTTAATGGGCAAAACTGGAAGCATTCCTTTGAAATCCGGCACTGAACAAGGATGCCTCTCTCTCCTATTCAACATAGTACTGGAAGTTCTAGCCAGAGCAATCAGGCAAGAAAAAGAAAGAAAGTGTATTCAAATAGGAAAGGTGAAATACAAATTGTCTCTATTTGCAGACGACTTGATAGTATACCTAGGAGACCCCATCACCTCAGCTCAAAAACTCCTGAAACTGATAAGCAACTTCAGCAAAGTCTCAGGATATAAAAGCAATGTGCAAAAATTACAAGCATTCCTATACACCAATAACAGACTTAAGGGAACCAACCCAAATGCCCAACGATGATAGACTGGACTGGAAAAATGTGGCATATATTCCCCATGGAATATTATGCAGCAATCAAGAATGATGAGTTTGTGTCGTTTGTAAGGACATGGATGAATCAGGAGACCATCTTTCTCAGCAAACTGACACAAGAACCGAAAAAGAATTACCGCATATACTCACTCATAGGTGGGTGAGAAAAATGAGAACACATGGACACAGAGAGGGGGTCTACTACACACTGTGGTCTATTCGGGGAAATAGAGGAGGGACAGCGGTGGGGGCTGGGGAGGGATAGCTTGGGAATGAATGCCAAGTGTGGGTGATGGAAAGGAAGGCAGCAAAACACACTGTCATGTGTGTACCTATGCAACTATCTAGCACGTTCTGCTCATGTACCCCAAAATCAATAATGCAATAAAAATTAAAAAAAAAAAGAGAACCAAATCAAGAATGAACTGCCATTCACAATTGCTACGAAGAAAACAAAATACGTAGGAATACAACTCACAAGGAACGTAAGGAACCTATTTAAGGAAAACTACAAACCACTGCTCAATGAAATAAGAGAGGACACAAATAGATGGAGAAACATTCCATGTTCATGGTTAAAAATAATCAATATCATGAAAATGGATATACTGCCCAAAGTAATTTACACAACCAATGCTACTACCATCAAACTACCATTGAATTTTTTTCACAGAACTGGAAAAAACCACCATGAACTTCATATGGAATCAAAAAATAGCCCGCATAGCCAAGTCAATTCTAAGCAAAAAGAACACATCTGGAGGCATCACACTACCAGACTTCAAATTATACTACAAGCCTACAGTAATCAAAACAGCATGGTACTGGTACCAAAACAGAGATATAACCAATGGAAAAGAACAGAGGCATCGGAGGCAACACAACATATCTACACCTACATAATCTTTAATAAACCAGACAAAAACAAACAATGGGGAAAGCATTATCTGTTTAATAAATGGTGTTGAAAAAACTGGCTAGCCATGTGCAGAATGCAGATACTGGATCCCTTCCTGACACCTTACTCTAAAATTAACTCCAGATGGATTAAAGACTTAAACATAAGACCTGACACCATAAAAACCCTAGATGAAAATCTAGGAAAACCATTCAGGACATAGGAGTAGGCAAGGATTTCATGACCAAAACACCGAAAGCATTGGCAACAAAAGCCAAAATAGACAAATGGGACCTAATCAAACTCCACAACTTCTGCACGGCAAAAGAAACAGTCACTAGAGTGAATCGGCAACCATCAGAATGGAAAAAAATCTTTGCAGTTTATGCATCTGACAAAGGGCTGATATCCAGAATTTACAAAGAACTCAAACAGATATACAGGAAAAAATCAAACAAGCCCATTCAAAAATGGGCAAAGGATATGAACAGACACTTTGCAAAAGAAGACATACATAAGGCCAACAAACACATGAGAAAATGCTCATCATCACTGGTCATTAGAGAGATGCAAATCAAAACCACATTGAGATACCATCTCAGGCCAGTTAAAATGGCAATCATTAAAAAATCAGGAGACAGCAGATGCTGGAGAGGATGTGGAGAAATAGGAACACTCTTACACTGTTGGTGGGAGTAAAAATTAGTTCAAACATTGTGGAAGAGAGTGTGGAGATTCCTCAAGGACCTAGAAATAGAAATTCCATTTGACCCAGCAATCCCATTACTGGGTATCTATCCAAAGGACTATAAATCGTTCTACTGTAAGAACACATGCACAGGAATGTTCATTGCAGCACTGTTTACAATAGCAAAGACCTGGAACCAACCCAAATGCCCATCAGTGATAGACTGGACTCGGAAAATGTGGCACATATACACCATGGAATATTATGCAGCAATCAAAAATGACGAGTTTGTGTCCTTTGTAAGGACATGAATGCATCTGGAGAACATCATTCTCAGCAAAGTGACACAAGAACAGAAAAAGAAATACCGCATATTCTCACTCATAGGCGGGTGTGGAAAATGAAAACAAATGGACATAGGGAGGGAGTCTACTACACACTGGGGTCTATTGGAGGGAATGGGGGAGGGACAGTGGGGGGTGCTGGGAAGGAAAAGCCTGGGCATAAATGCCAAGTGTGGATGAAGGGGAGGAAGGCAGCAAAACACACTGCCATGTGTTTACCTATACAACTACTTTGCCCATTCTGCATATGTACCCCCAAACCTATAATGTAATAAAATTAAAAAAAAAAAAAGAAATAGACTGGTGATTATTCCCCATATGTGCAGTATTCCAAGAGGTTCTGTATGAGTGTCCATATCAAATAGTCTCCTGACTATCATATATGTGTACCATTCACGGAGCTGCATAATTTGGGGCAAGGTGAAATTGGTTCCTGACAACTCCACTGCAGTGTATTATGCACTGAATCTCTGAATGAGAGGCCATATGAAATAGACTCCTTAGTAATGCCCAATTTTGCATTATTCAGTAATGCTGTGATTGAGTGGCCATAAGATACAGATGCTGAATATTCTTAATTTGTGTATTTTTCATTGGGTTTCTCAACGAGTGACCACATAAAATAGACTCCTGACATTATCCTCCTATTTCGCAACTCTGCATTTTTCACTGAGTGCTTAGTGAACGGTCATATCAAATAGTCTCCAGACTGTTCCACAGGTGTGCATTATTCAGTGAGTCTCTGAATAAGTGGCCCTATATAATAGAATCCTGAGTATTTTTCAGATGTATATGATTCTTCACTGCGGCTCTGAATAAGTGGCCATGTGAAATACACTCCTGATTTTCCCATAGGTCTGTCTTATTCTGTGAGGCTCTGAAAGAGTGTCCATAAAATAGAGACTCCTGAGTACTCCAGAGGCGTGCGTTTTTACATTCGGCTCTAAATTAATGGCTATACGAAATAGGATCCTGACTTTCTCCAAGGTGTATGTTATTCAGTTAGGCTCTGAATATGTGTCTATAAAAAATAAAAATCTGTCAACGATACAGGTGTTTCTTATTCAATGAAGATATGAAATAGATGCCATATGAAATAGCGTCCTGAGTATTTCCCAGTTATGTATTGTTCCCTGAGGCTCTGGAACTTTGTCCATATGAAATTGTTTCCTGTCAAGAACACAGGAGTGTATTATTGGCTCAGACGTTGAATATTTGGGCATATGGAATAGACTAGTGAGTATTCCTTACTTGTGTGTTGCTCACTCAGGCTTTGATTTTGTGGCCATATAAAATAGATTAGTGCCTACTTCACACGTGTGTTTTATTCCCTGAGGCTGTAAATGAGAGGCTATATATAGTAGATTCCTCACCCTTTTGCAGGTGTTTATTACTCAGTGAGTCTCTTCTTGTTTGACCATATAAAACAAAATGGTGTCTATCGTAAATATTTTTATTATCCAGTGAATCCCTGAATGAGTGGCTATATGAAATAGACTGCTGAGTACTTTACATTTGTGCATTATTCACTGAGGTTACGGGTCCGTGGCTAAATGAAGTAGAACCACAACAAATCCATATCTGCATATTTTAAACTGAGACTATGGATGACTGTACAAATAAAATGGACTCCTGGCTACAACACAGGTGTGCATTAGTCACCGAGGCTCTGAATTAATGTCAATCGAAAATAGATTCCAAATTATTCTCCAGGTGTGTATTTTTCAGTGAGGCTCAGAAGATGTGGCCATATTAATTAGATACTTTACTATAACAAGGGTCTGTCTTATTCACTGAGGCTCTGAATATGTGTCTACATGAAATAGACTCCTGACTGCAGCACATTATTCGGTGACACTGAATGAGAGACCACATGAAAAATTCTCCTGACAATTCCACAGGTGTTTACTTTTTAGTGAGACTCTGAATGAGGGGATAAAAGTAAATTCTAACTCTTACCCCAGGTGTGTACATTTAGTGAGGCTTTCAATGAGTATCCGTTGGAAAGAGACTTCTGGCTATTCCACAGGTGTGCATTATTCTGTGATTCCCTGAATGAATAGCCATAAAGAATAGACTCCAGACTATATCTCAAGTGTGTAATATTCAGTGAGGCTGCGAAAGGAGTGCATGTGAAAAAGACTTCTAGTGACTCCACATGTGCGTCATTCACTGTTTCTCTGAATGAGTAGCCGTATTTAATAGAATCCTTATTCAGTATGTGTGCCTTTTTCTAACAGATTCTCTATGAGTGTCCTTACCAAATAAACTCCTGACACTGTTCCAGGTGTGTATTTCTCAGTGGTACCCAGAATTAGACATCATATGAAATAGACTCCTGATTATCATCCAGGTGTGTATCATTCAGGAAGGCACCCAATTCGTGGCTATCGTAAACAGCCTTCTGATTACTCCATAGAAGTTCCTTATTCACTGAAATTTGAATGACAGGCCATATAAAATAGACGTCTGACTATGGCTTCATTGTGAATTATTATATAAGGTTGTAAATGAGTGGTAGTATGAAGTCAAATCCCGAGGATTCCCCAGGTGTGTATCATTCAGGGAGACACAGAATGAGTGGCCATATAAAAAACTCGACTACCTGGTGTGCATTATTCACTGAGGCTCTAAATGATTGGCTACATGAGACTCTTAACTCTTCCCTATGTGTATTATTGAATGAGACTCTGACTAAGTGGGTATAAAAGAGACTTGTGTATTGCCAAGGTGTGCATTACTTACAGAGACTCTGAATGTGTAGCCATTTGAAGTAGAACCTTGACTATTTCTGAGGGGAGTATATTATTCAGAGGCCCTGAACGAGTGGCCATGTGAAAGAGATTCCTGACTTATCAGATATACATATTATTCACTGAAACACTGAAAGAGTGGTTATGAATAGACCCCATTTTACTCCACAGGTGTGCGCGTTATTTTTGACCTCCAAACGAATCACCATATGAAATACACTAGTGATTATTCCCCACATGTGCAGTATTCAAGAGGTTCTGTATGAGTGTCCATATCAAATAGTTCCTGACTATCACACATATGTGTATCATTCACGGAGCTGCTTAATTTGGGGCAACCTTAAATAGGGTCCTGACTACTCCACAGCTGTTATTATGCACTGAAGCTCTGAATGAGAGGCCATATGAAATAGACTCTTACTATTGCCCCATTGTGCATTATTCGTAATGCTGTGATTGAGTGGCCATATGACCTGGACTCTGACTATTCTTAAGGTGTGTATTCTTCAGTGAGTTTCTGAACAGTGACCACATAAAATAGACTCCTGACTCTATCCTCTTGACTATTTCTCAGCTCTGCATTTTCCACTGAGTCGCTAGTGAACGGTCATATCAAATAGTTCCAGACTATTTCCCCAGGTGTGCATTATTCAGTGAGTCTCTGAATAAGTGGCTATATATAATAGAATCCTGAGTATTTTCCAGATATATATGATTCTTCACTGAGGTTCTGAATAAGTGGCCATGTGAAATACACTCTGAATTTTCCATAGGTCTGTATTATTCTGTGAGGCTCTGAATGAGTGTCCATAAAATAGAGACTCTGAATACTCCTCAGGCATGCGTTTTACATTTGGCTCTAAATGAGTGGCTATACAAAATAGAATCCTGACTTTCCAAGGTGTATGTTATTCAGTTAGGCTCTGAATATGTGGCTATAAAATAAAATTCTGACTACAATACAGGTGTTTTTATTCAATGAAGCTCTGAAATAGATGCCATATGAAATAGCGTCCTGAGTATTCCCAGGTATGTATTATTCACTGAGGCTCTGAAACTTTGTCCATATAAAATTGTTTTTGACTAGTCCACAGGTGTGTATTATTGACTCTGACTTTGAATATTTGGGCATATGGAATAGACTAGTGACTATTCCAAAGTTGTGTATTACTCACTCAGGCTTTGATTTTGTGGCCATATAAAATAGACTAGTGTCTATTCCACACGTGTGCATTATTCCTGAGGCTGTAAATGAGAGGCTATATAAAGTAGACTCCTAACACTTTCCAGGTGTGTATTACTCAGTGAGGCTCTTCTTGTGTGACCATATGAAACAGGATGCTGTCTATCTTAAATATTTTATTATCCAGTGAATCTCTGAATGAGTGGCTATATGAAATAGACTGCTGAGTACTTACATTTGTGCATTATTCACTGAGGTTACGAGTCAGTGGCCATATAGAAATGGAACCCCAACTAATCCACACGTGCATATTATAAACTGAGGCTATGGATGAGTGTACAAATAAAATGACTCCTGGCTACCCACAGGTGTGCATTATTCACTGAGGCTCTGAATGAATGTCCATCGAAAATAGACTCCAAATTATTCTCCAGGTGTGTATTATTCAGTGAGGCTCAGAAGATGTGGCCATATTAATTAGATCTTTATAGCAAGGGTCTGTCTTATTCACTGAGGCTCTGAATATGTGTCTACATTGACTACAGCACATTATTCAGTGACTGAGAATAAAAATTCTCCTGACAATTCCACAGGTGTTCATTATTTAGTGAGACTATGAATGAGGGATAAAAGTAAATCCTGACTCTTTCACAGGTGTGTACATTTAGTGAGGCATTCAATGAGTAGAAAGAGACTTCTGACTATTCCACAGGTGTGCATTATTCAGTGATCTCTGAATGAATGGCCATAAAATAGACTCCAGACTATATCTCAAGTGTGTAATATTCAGTGAGTGTGAAAGAGGGCCATATGAAACAGACTTCTAATTACTCCACATGTGCGTTATTCACTGTTTGTCTGAATGAGTAGCCATGACATAGACCTTTATTATTCCATGTGTGCATTATTCAAACAGGTTCTGTATGAGTGTCCATACCAAATAAACTCCTGACACTATCCCAGGTGTGTATTACTCAGCAGTACCCAGAATTAGAGTTCATATGAAATAGACTCCTGATATCACCCAGGTGTGTATCATTCAGGAAGGCACTTAATTGTGGCTATCTTAAACAGTGTCCTGATTACTCCATAGAAGTTCATTATTCACTGAAACTGGCCATAAATAGACACCTGACTATTGTTTCCATTGTGAATTATTCAATAAGGTTTCTAAATGAGTGGTAGTATAAAATAGAATCCTGAGGATTCCCCAGGTGTGTATCATTCAGGAGGCACAGAATGAGTGGCCATAAAAAATGCTCGACTATTACCCTGGTGTGCATTATTCACTGAGGCTCTAAATGAGTGGCTACATGAAGTAGACTCTTAACTCTTCCCCAGGTGTGTATTATTGAATGAGACTCTGACAAAGTGGGCATGAAAAAGAGACTCTTGTGTATTGCCCAGGTGTGCATTACTTACAGAGACTCTGAATGTGTAGCCATTTGAAGTAGAACCTGGACTATTTCTGAGGGGAGTATTATTCACAGAGGCCCAGAACGAGTGGCCATGTGAAAGAGATTCCTGACTTATCAGATATACATATTATTCTCTGCAACACTGAAAGAGTGGCCTTATGTAATAGACCCCATTTTACTCCACAGGTGTGCGTTATTTTTTGACTCTCCAAAGAATCACCATATGAAATAGACTAGTGATTATTCCCACATGTGCAGTATTCCAAGAGGTTCTGTATGAGTGTCCATATCAAATAGTCTCCTGACTATCACATATATGTGTATCATTCACAGAGCTGCTTAATTTGGGGCAACGTGAAATCGGGTCCTGACTACTGCACAGCTGTTTATTATGCACAGTACTTCTGAATGAGAGGCCATATGAAATATGCTCCTTACTAATGCCCAATTGTGCATAATTCGGTAATGCTGTGATTGAGTGGCCATAACACCTGGACTCTGACTATTCTTAAGGTGTGTTCTTCATTGAGTTTCTGAATGAATGACCACATAAAATAGACTCCTGACACTATCCTCCTGACTGTTTTCAAGCTCTGCATTTTCCATTGAGTGCTTACTGAACGGCCATATCAAATAGTCTCCAGAGTATTCACCAGGTGTGCATTATTTAGTGAGTCTCTGAATACCTGGCCCTGTAAAATAGAATCCTGAGTATTTACCAGATGTATATGATTCTTCAGTGTGGTTCTGAATAAGTGGCCATGTGAAATGCACTCCTGACTTTTCCATAGTTCTGTATTATTCCATTAGGCTCTGAATGAGTGTCCATCAAATAGAGACCCCTGAATACTCCACAGGCATGCGTTTTTACATTTGGCTTTAAATGATTGGCTATAGGAAATAGGATCCTGACTTTCTCCAAGGTGGATGTTATTCAGATAGGCTCTGAATATGTGGCTATAAAAAATAAAATTCTGACTACCATACAGGTGTTCCTTATTCAATGAAGCTCTGAAATAAATGTCATATAAAATAGAGTCCTGAGTATTTCCCAGGTATTTATTTTTCACGGAAGCTCTGAAACTTTGTCCATATAAAATTGTTTCCTGACTAGTCCACAGGAGTGCATTATTGACACTGACTTTGAATATTTGGGCATATGTAATAGACTAGTGACTATTCCAAGCTTGTGTATTGTTCACTCAGGCTTTAATTTTGTGGCCATATAAAATAGATTAGTGCCTACTCCACAGGTGTGCATTATTCCCTCAGGCTGTAAATGAGAGGCTATATATAGTAGACTCCTCACACTTTCCCAGGTGGGTATTACTCAGTTAGGCTCTTCTTGTGTGACCATATGAAACGGGATGCTGTCTATCTTAAATATTTTTATTATCCAGTGAATCTCTGAATGAGTGGCTATATGAAATAGACTGCTGAGTACTTTACATTTGTGCATTATTCACAAGGTTATGAGTCAGTGGCTATATGAAATGGAACCCCAACTAATCCACACGTGCATATTATAAACTGAGGCTATGGATGAGTGTACAAATGAAATGGATTACTGGCTTCAAAACAGGTGTGCATTATTCACCGAGGCTCTGAATGAATGTCCTTCGAAAATAGACTCCAAATTATTCTCCAGGTGTGTATTATTCAGTGAGGCTCAGAAGATATGGCCATATTTATTAGATTCTTTACTATAACAACGGTCAGTCTTATTCACTGAGGCTCTGAATATGTGTCTACTTGAAATAAACTCCTGACTTCAGCATATTATTCAGTGACAATCTGAATGAGAAACCCGTGAAAAATTCTCCTGACAATTCCACAGGTGGGCATTATTTAGTGAGACACTGAATGAGGGGATAAATGTAAATCCTGACTCTCTCCCCAGGTGTGTACATTTAGTGAGGCTTTCAATGAGTGGCTCTCGAAAAGAGACTTCTGACTCTTCCACAGCTGTGCCTAATTCAGTGATTCTCTGAATCAATGGTTATAAAGAGTAGACTCCAGACTATGTCTCGAGTGGGTAATATTCAATGAGGCTGTGAATGAAGGGAATATAAAACAGACTCCTAATTTCTCCACATGTGCATTATTCACTGTTTCTGTGAATGAGTATCTGTATGACATAGAATCCTTATTATTCACCATGTGTGTATTATTCAAACAGGTACTGTATGAGTGTCCATACCAAATAAACTCCTGACACTATCTCAGGTGTGTATTACTCAGTGGTACACAGAAGTAGAGTTCATATAAAATAGACTCCTGACTATCACCCAGGTGTGTATCATTCAGGAAGGCACCCAATTCATGTCTATCTTAAACAGCGTCTTGATTACTCCATAGAAGTTTATTATTCACTGAAACTTTGAAAAAGAGTCCGTATGAAATAGACACCTGACTATTTCTCCATTGTGAATTACTGTATAAATTTCTAAATGAGTTGTAGTATGAGATCGAATCCTGAAAACTCCCCAGGTGTGTATCTTTCAGAAAGGCACAGAATGAGTGGCCATATAAAAAATGCTCTACTATAACATTGGTGTGCATTATTCACTGTGGCTCTAAATGGGTGGCTGTATGAAGTAGACTCTTAACTCATTTCCAGGTGTTTATTATTGAATGAGACTCTGACTAAGTGGTCATATAAAAAAGACTCTTGTGTATTGCCCAGCTGTTCATTACTTACAGAGACTCTGAATTTGTAGCTGTTTGAAATAGAACTTTTTCTATTTCTGAGGGGAGTATTATTCACAGAGGCCCTGAACGAGTGGCCATGTGAAAGAGATTCCTGACTTATCAGATATACATATTATTTCCTGCAATACTAAAAGCGTGGCCTCATGTAATAGACCCCATTTTACTCCACAGTTGTGCGTTATTTTTTGACTCTCCAAACGAATCATCTTATGAAATAGACTAGTGATTATTCCCCACATGTGCAGTATTCCAAGAGGTTCTGTATGAGTTTCCACATCAAATAGTGTCCTGACAATCACACATATGTGTATCATTCACGGAGCTGCTTAATTTGGGGCAATCTGAAATAGGGTCCTAACTGCTCCACAGCTATTTATTATGCACTGAAGCTTTGAATGAGAGGCCATATGAAATAGACTATTTACTATTGCCCAATTGTGCATTATTTGTTAATGATGTGATTGAGTGGACATACGACCTGGACTCCGACAATTCTTAAGCTGTGTATTTTTCAGTGAGTTTCTGAATGAGTGACCACATAAATTAGACGCCTGACTTTATCCTCCTGACTATTTTACACCTCTGCATTTTCCACTGAGTTCTTAGGGAATGGTCATATAAAATAGTCTCCAGACTATTCCCCATGTGTGCATTATTCACTGAGTCTCTGAATAATTGGAATTATATAATAGAATCCTGAGTATTTTGCAGATGTATATGATTATTCTGTGCTGTTCTGAATAAGGGGCCATGTGAAATACACTTCTGAATTTTCCATAGGTCTGTATTATTCTTTGAGGCTCTGAATTAGTGTCCATAAAATAGAGACTCCTGAATACTCCACAGGCGTGTGTTTTTACATTCGGCTCTAAATGAGTGGCTATACGAAATAGGATCCTGTCTTTCCTAAAGATGTATGTTATTCAGTTAGGCTCTAAATATGTGGCTATAAAAATTAAAATTCTGACTACCATACCGCTGTTCCTTATTCAATGAAGCTCTGAAATAGATGCCATATGAAATAGCGTCCTGAGTATTTCCCTGGTATGTATTATTCACGGAGGCTCTGAAACTTTGTTCATATAAAATTGTTTCCTGTCTAGTCTACAGGAATGTATTATTGACTCTGAGTGTGAATATTTGGGCATATGGAATAGACGAGTGACTATTACAAACTTGTGTATTACTCACTCAGGCTTTTATTTTGTGGCCGTACAAAATAGATTAGTGCCTACTCCACACGTGTTCATTATTCCCTGAGGCTGTAAATGAGAGGCTATATATAGTAGACTTTTCACACTTTTCTGTGTGTGCATGAATCAGTGAGGATCCTCTTGTGTTACCATATGAAACGGGATGCTGTTTATCTTAAATATTTTTATTATCCAGTGAATATTTGAATGAGTGTCTATATGAAATAGACTGCTGAGTACTTTACATTTGTGCATTATTCACTGAGGTTACGAGTCTGTGGCTATATGAAAGGGAATCCCAACTAATCCACACGTTCATATTATAAACTGAGGCTATGGATGCATGTACAAATGGAATGGACTCCTGGCTAACACACAGGTGTGCATTATTCACTGAGGCTCTGAATGAATGTCCATTGAAAAGAGACTCCAAATTATTCTCCAGGTATGTATTATTCAGTGAGGCTCTTCTTGTGTAACCATATGTAAGGGGATGCTGTCTATCTTAAATATTTTTATTATCCAGTGAATCTCTGAATGAGTGGCTATAGAAATTAGACTGCTGGGGAGGCTTCCAAGATGGCATCGTAGAGGTGATGCTGCATTGCAGCTCTCAGTGAAGGCACAGAGTGAGAGTCCTAGCCACATTTTCGGATGGACGTATTTTGCCCACAGAGCGTTAGATGTCCCAGGAGTGGGAGAGACATGGGACGCTAGCTCAGCCAGCTCGCGTGGTCGGTTCTGCCGGTGCCGCAGTGCAGCGGGACCTGGCACAAAACTCACTGGTCTGGGTGCCCTGGTAAAGCAGCAATCTGAGATTTGGAAGGGTAGATTGGCTTGTCCATTAGACTGAATGGGACTTGGACAATGAGCCAGACCAGGAGATTCCTTGGAAGCGTGATCTGAGCCTGTGCAGTGGGCAGTGGCACAGAAGATCACACGGATTCCAGTTTACTATCAGCAGGCTACTGGGGCTCCAGTGAGAGAGTCCACTGTTCAGCTTGGAAGAGGAAGAGAGAGAGACAGAGGAAGGACTCTGATGCAGGGAGCTGGGTGACCAGGCTCATAAGGTCCCACCCTCATGGGGACAGGCAGGGTGGTGATTGGAGGCGCTCAGGGCTGAGATCTTTGCTGCTGTCATCTAGGATGGTGCAGCCCGGTTGGGGAGGGGCGTCCACCACTACGGAGGCAATTTGCCCCGACTAAAGTACCACCAAGGGGTAATGCAACCTGCTGTTGCTGAGGCAACCTGCCATAACAGAGAGATTCCACCAGCAGGGCGGAGCTCACCACAGCAGAACAGAGCCCTGCCACAGAAGGGTGGAACTGTGCTAGCTGGGCAGAGCCCCGCAGGCAAAGAGTGAATAGACTGCCTCCTAGCTGGGCAGGACAGTGCAACATATACTCATAAAGAAAGCCCCAACTCAGTGAAAGAGAGCATCTAAGGGGGGAAAAAAGGAAATGGGTTTATGAGTTTTGTTGCAGCAGACATAAACACATTCTCCCAGCAACCCTGAATGAACAACGAAACTCACAGCTCAGCACTGGATCTCCTATAAAGCACAGACCATCTCCTAAAGAAGCTCCCTGACCCCTGTATATCCAAAGACTCACCCCAAAAAAAGACTAATCAGACTGACATTTGGCGGGCATCATTTTGGAACAAAGATAGATGAAGAAGAAACTGGTAGCATCCCTCACTGTTCTGAAACTGCTACAAGTGTACCCAAGACAAGCAGGGCCTGAAGGGGACCTCAGCACTCGTACAGCAAAGAGGCTAGCACCATTAGAAGAAAAACTAAGTAACAGAAATACTTAATCATCAACAATCCGGGCGTCCACACGAAGACCCATTTAAAAAATTAGCAATTACTAAGACAACAAGAGAATAAATCCATAAAGATGGGAAGAAACCAGTGCAAAAAGGTAGAAAAAACCCGAAAACAAAACACCTCACCTCCTACAAAGGAACAAAACCCTTCACCAGCAAGAGAACAAAGCTGGACGGAGAATCAGTGTGACAAAATGACGGAATCAGACTTCAGAAAGTGAATAATGAGCAACTTCAGTGAGCTAAAACATGCTCCAAGTCAGTGCAAAGAAACTAAGAAGCTTGAAAAAAGATTTGAAAAAATATTCGAGGAAATGAAAACAATAATGGACAACTTAGAGAGAAATATGAATGAATTGAAGATGAAAAACACAACACGAGAACGTCACAAAGCATGCAAAAGTTTCAACAGCCGAATTGACCAAGCAGAAAAAAGAATATCAGAAGTCGAAGATCAACTCAATGAAATAAAAAGAGAAATCAAGATTAAAGAAAAAAGCACAAAAAGGAATGAACAAAATCTCCAAGAAATATGGGAGTATGTGAAGAGACCCAACCTACCTTTGATAGGTGTACCAGAATGTGACGAAGAGAATGAATCCAAGCTAGAAAACACTCTTCAGGATATTATCCAGGAAAATTTCCCCAACCTAGCACGACAGGTCAATACTCAACTCCAGGAAATACAGAGAACACCACAAAGATACTCCACAAGAAGAGCAACCCCAAGGCACATAATCGTCAGATTCACCAGGGTTGAAATGAAGGAGAAAATACTAAGGGCAGCCAGAGAGAAAGGTCGGGTGACCCACAAAGGGAAGCCCATCAGACTCACAGCAGATCTCTCGGCAGAGACTCTACAAGCCAGAAGAGAGTGGAGGCCAATATTCAACATCCTTAAAGAAAAGAACTTTCAACCCAGAATTTCATATCCAGCCAAACTGAGCTTCATAAGTGAAGGAAAAATAAAATCCTTCACGAACAAGCAAGTACTCAGAGATTTTGTCACCACTAGGCCTGCTTTACAAGAGCTCCTGAAAGAGGCACTACACATAGAAAGAAACAACCAGTTCCAGCCATCCTAAAAGCATACCAAATGCTAAAGACCATCAACAAAATGAAGAATGTACATGAACCAACGGGCAAAACAGCCAGCTAGCATCAAAATGGCAGTATCAAATTCACACATAACAATATTAACCCTGAATGTAAATGGGCTAAATGCACCAATCAAAAGACACAGACTGGCAAATTGGATAAAAAACCAAAACCCATCGGTGTGCTGTATCCAGGAAACCTACCTCACATGCAAAGATACACAAAGGCTCAAAATAAATGGATGGAGGAAGATTTACTAAGCAAATGGAGAGCAAAAAAAAGCAGAAGTTGCAATTCTCATCTCTGATAAAATAGATTTAAAGCAACAAAGATCAAAAGGGACAAAGAAGGTCATTACATAATGGTAAAAGGATCGATACAACAAGAAGAGATAACGATTCTAAATATATATGGACCCAATGTAGGAGCACCCAGATATATAAGGCAAGTTCTTAATGATTTACAAAGAGACTTAGACTCCCACACAATAATAGTGGGAGACTTTAACACTCCACTGTCAATAGCAGACAGATCAACCAGACAGAAAATTAACAAGGATATCCAGGACTTGAACTCAGACCTGGAACAAGCAAACCTGATAGACATTTACAGAACTCTCCACCCCAAATCCACAGAATATACATTCTTCTCAGCACCACATCACACCTACTCCAAAATTGACCACATAATTGGAAGTAAAGCACCTCAGCAAATGCAAAACAACGGAAATCATAACAAACAGTCTCTCAGACCATAGTGCAATCAAGTTGGAACTCAGAATTCAGAAAATAACTCAGAACCGCACAGCTTCATGGAAAGTGAACAACTGGCTCTTGAATGTTGATTGGATAAACAATGAAATGAAGGCAGAAATAAAGAAGTTCTTTGAAACCAATGAGAATGAAGACACAACGTACCAGAATCTCTGGGACACATTTAAAGCAGTCTGTAGAGGAAAATATATAGCAATAAGTGCCCACATGAGAAGAGTGGAGAGATCCAAAATTGACACCCTATCGTCAAAATTGAAAGAGCTAGAGAAGCAAGATCAAAAAAGCTCAAAACCTAGACGAAGACAAGAAATAACTAAAATCAGAGCAGAACTGAAGGAGATAGAGACAAGAAAAACCCTTCAAAAATCAATAAATCTAAGAGCTGGTTTTTCAAAAGATCAACAAAATAGACAGACACTAGCCAGACTGATAAAAAGAAAAGAGAACAACCAAATAGATGCAATAAAAACGATAAAGGGAAATCACCACAGATTCCACAGAAATTCAAACCATCATCAGAGAATACTACAAACAACTCTATGCACATAAACTAGTAAATCAGGAAGAAATGGATAAATTCCTGACGCCTGTGTCCTCCCAAGCCTAAACCAGGAGGAAGCCGAAACTATGAATAGACCAATAACAAGGTCTGAAGTTGAGGCAGCAATTAAGAGCCTACCACACAAAAAAGCCCAGGTCCAGATGGGTTCACAGCTGAATTCTACCAGACACACAAAGAGGATCTGGTACCATTCTTCTGAAACTATTCCAAATAATCCAAAAGAGGGAACCTTCCCAAATCATTTTATGAGACCAACATCATCCTGATACCAAAAACTGGCAGAGGCTCAACAAGAAAAGAAAACTTCAGGCCAATATCCATGATGAACATAGATGCAAAAATCTTCAATAAAATACTGGCAAACCGATTGCAACAGCACATTAAAAAACTTATCCATCATGATCAAGTAGGATTCATCCCGGGATGCAAGGCTGTTTCAACATACGCAAGTCTATAAATGTAATTCACCACATAAACAGAAGCAAAAACAAAAATCACATGATTATCTCAATTGATGCAGAGAAGGCATTTGACAAAATTCAACAGCTTTATGATAAAACCTCAATAAACTTGGTATTGATGGAACATATCTCAAAGTAATAAAAGCTATTTATGACAAACCAACAGCCAATATCATACTTAATGGGCAAAACTGGAAGCATTCCCTTTGAAATCTGGCACTAGACAAGGATGCCCTCTCTCACCACTTCTATTCAACATAGTACTGGAAGTTCTAGCCAGAGCAATCAGGCAAGAAAAAGAAATAAAGGGTATTCAAATAGGAAAGGTGGAAGCCAAATTGTCTCTATTTGCAGACGACATGATAGTATACCTAGAAGACCCCATCACCTCAGCCCAAAAGCTCCTGCAACTGATAAGCAACTTCAGCAAAGTCTCAGGATATAAAATCAATGTTCAAAAATCACAAGCATTCCTATACACCAATAACAGACTTAAAGAGAACCAAATCAAGAATGAACTGCCATTCACAATTGCTACAAAGAAAATAAAATACCTAGGAATACAACTCACTAGGAATGTAAGGGACCTCTTTAAGGAAAACTACAAACAACTGCTCAACGAAATAATAGAGGACACAAACAGATGGAGAAACATTCCATGTTCGTGGTTAGGAAGAATCAATATCATGAAAATGGCTATACTGCCCAAAGTAATTTACACAATCAATGCTATCCCCATCAAACTACCATTGAATTTCTTCACAGAACTGGAAAACCACCATGAATTTCATATGGAACCAAAAAGAGCCCGCATAGCCAGGCAATTCTAAGCAAAAGAACACAGCGGGAGGCATCACGCTACCAGACTTCAAACTATACTACAAGGCTACAGTAATCAAAACAGCATGGTACTGGTACCAAAACAGAGATATAGACCAATGGAACAGAACAGAGGCATCGGAGGCAACACAACACATCTACAACCATATTATCTTTGATAAACCAGACAAAAACAGGCAATGGGGATAGGATTCCCTATTTAATAAATGGTGTTGGGAAAACTGGCTAGCCATGTGCAGAAAGCAGAAACTGGACCCCTTCCTGACACCTTACACTAAAATTATCTCCAGATGGATTAAAGACTTAAACGTAAGACCTGACACCATAAAAACCCTAGAAGAAAATCTAGGCAAAACCATTCAGGACATAGGAGTAGGCAAGGACTTCATGAACAAAACACCAAAAGCATTGGCAACAAAAGCCAAAATAGACAAATGGGACCTAATCAAACTCCACAGCTTCTGCATGGCAAAAGAAACAGTCACTAGAGTGAATCGGCCACCATCAGAATGGGAAAAAATCTTTGCAGTTTACACATCTGACAAAGGGTTGATATCCAGAATTTACAAAGAACTCAAACAGATTTACAGGAAAAAACCAACAAGCCCATTCAAAAATGGGCAAAGGGTATGAACAGAAACTTTACAAAAGAAGACATACATGAGGCCAAGAAACATATGAAAAAGTGCTCATCGTCATTGGTCATTAGAGAGATGCAAATCAAAACCACATTGAGATACCATCTCACGCCAGTTAGAATGGCGATCATTAAAAAATCTGGAGACAGCAGATGCTGGAGAGGATGTGGAGATATAGGAACACTCTTACACTGTTGGTGGGAGTGTAAATTAGTTCAACCATTGTGGAAGACAGTGTGGAGATTCCTCAGGGACCTAGAAATAGAAATTCCATTTGACCCAGCAATCCCATTACTGGGTATCTATCCAAAGGACTATAAATCGTTCTACTATAAGGACACATGCACACGAATGTTCATTGCAGCACTGTTTACAATAGCAAAGACCTGGAACCAACCCAAATGCCCAACAATGATAGACTGGACTGGGAAAATGTGGCACATATACACCATGGAATATTATGCAGCAATCAAAAATGATGAGTTTGTGTCCTTTGTAGGGACATGGATCAATCTGGAGAACATCATTCTCAGCAAACTGACACAAGAACAGAAAAAGAAATACCGCATATACTCACTCATAGGTGGGTGAGAAAAATGAGAACGCATGGACACAGAGAGGCGGTCTACTATACACTGGGGACTGTTGGGGGGAATGGGGGAGGGACAGCATGGGGGGGCTCGGGGGGATAGCCTGGGGATGAATACCAAGTGTGGGTGAGCGGGAGGAAAGCAGCAAAGCACACTGCTGTGTGTGCCTATGCAACTATCTTGCTCGTTCTGCACATGTACCCCCAAACCTATAATGCAATAAAAATTAAAAAAAAAAAAGAAAAAGAAAAAGTGCTCATCATCATTGGTCATTAGAGAGATGCAAATCAAAACCACATTGAGATACCATCTCACACCAGTTAGAATGGCGATCATTAAAATATCTGGAGACAGCAGATGCTGGAGAGGATGTGGAGAAATAGGAACACTCTTACACTGTTGGTGAGAGTGTAAATTAGTTCAACCGTTGTGGAAGACAGTGTGGCGATTCCTCAGGGACCTAGAAATAGAAATTCCATTTGACCCAGCAATCCCATTACTGGGTATCTATCCAAAGGACTATAAATCGTTCTACTATAAGGACACATGCACACGAATGTTCACTGCAGCACTGTTTACAATAGCTAGGACCTGGAAGCAACCCAAATGCCCAACGATGATAGACTGGACTGGGAAAATGTGGCACATATACACCATGGAATATTATGCAGCAATCAAAAATGATGAGTTTGTGTCCTTTGTAGGGACATGGATAAATCTGGAGAACATCATTCTCAGCAAACTGACACAAGAACAGAAAAAGAAATACCGCATATACTCACTCATAGGTGGGTGAGAAAAATGAGAACACATGGACCCAGAGAGGCGGTCTACTATACACTGGGGACTGTTGGGGGGAATGGGGGAAGGACAGCAGGGGGGTCTGGGGGGGATGACCTGGGGATGAATACCAAGTGTGGGTGAAGGGGAGGAAGGCAGCAAAGCACACTGCCATATGTGTACCTATGCAACTATCTTGTACATTCTGCACATGTACCCCCAAACCTATAATGCAATAAAAATTAAAAAAAAAAACTTATCATATATAAAGGAAGCCTAAAGACACATGGGAGGAGCAATGGCCTGAGCTGTATATGTATAATTGGCAAGTTGAAAAGTAATATGAGAGGAAGAAGAAAAGCCAAGTATAGAGGTATCATTAATGTAAACAGAAAGAGCAGGATCATCCCAAGTAACAGGTCTTAAGACAGGTGGATCAGAAACATAAGCTCATATTGTTTGTTGGGTAGAGTGGGGAGAATGAGGAACAGGAAAAGCAGTATCTCGCTCACGAGTCAAAATAGCAATCATGGCAAGAAACAAAGCAACAGGATTTCTAGAATGCCCAATGCCCTTGTTGCTGAACGAGATCAGAGGCTTCAGTACTAAGACGGCAATGGTGATTCCAGGAGGGTAGAGGCACATCACGGTATGATGAATTACATCTGTTGTTCTGCCGCGACCGGCATCTGCAACGAGTAGGAGTAGTCACTCGAAGTTGACAAAATCTCAGGTCAAGGAGTTTGGACTTTGTTGTTTCTGTTCATGCTTTACCAGGCGTTCAGGAACCCAAATAGGTGAATTAGCAGACCTAAGAAAGACACAAACATGTCCTCATCCCCATATGAGGACTGGATCTGGGCCATGCCACTGATTAGAAAGGGTGTCTTTCCAGATAACTTCAGGGCGACCCTTATGATCAGAATGCCAAAACCGATGAGCAGCAGAGCAGTTGTTTTCATCTAAAGTGAGAAAGTTTACTACATAGAGTACATGACAAAGCCAGTCATGCGGAGACTTGGAAAAAGTCTCAGTATTAGAATCATGTTTTAGTTTTGATAGCAAATTTTTGAGAACAGCATGAGAGCGTTCAACAATACCCTGGCCTTGAGGGTTGTGGAAAATACCTGTATGATGAGAGATTTGAAATTGTGAACAAAATGACTGAAAACTCTTACTGGTATATGCAGGACCATTGTCAGTTTTTAAAATCTTAGAAGGACCAGTAATAGAAAAGACAAAGAGACAATGAGTAATAATATCTTTAACTGCTTCTCCGGTGTGGGCAGAAGCTACAAGAAAATGGGAAAAAGTATCAATGGATACATGAATAAATTTAAGCTTGCCAAAAGGAATAAAATGTGTAACATCCATCTGGTAAACATGAGCAGGTTGCAAACCACGCGGGTTAACTCCAAGATGAATGGTCTGTGGGAGAAAAGAAACACAGGCAGGGCATTGTGTAACTATTTTTCTTGCCTGTTCCCTGGTAATGTGAAACTGTAGTCGGAGACTTCTCGCATTTTGATGATGTATAACATGGGAAGACTTGGCCTGCTGTACAGGAGAAAGGGCAGGAGAAATATTTCGAGTTAAACTGTCAGCAGCAGAATTTCCAGTGGCCAAGGGTCCAGGTAGGTTAGAGTGGGCTCTGATATGTGCTATAAAGCAGGAATGAAATCTGTGTCAAAGAAACTGTTGGAGAGGCAGAAGTAAGGAAATGATGGAAGAGGAGTCTGAGAAAGGCAATGGAGCAGTTTCAAGGTTCTGAACTAAGTTAACAACATATTGGCTATCAGAATATAAGTTTAGAGGGAAATCCCAATTTGAAAGCACATGTTGAACAGCAAGTAATTCTACTCTTTGTGCAGAGCGTTTCTCAGTCTGAAAAGAAAAAGATTGATTATTAACTACTCCAGCAGCGATGCCAGATGCTGATCCATCAGTAAAGGCTAAATAAGTGGAAGGCAAAGGGGTTTTTACACAAACTTATGGAAAAATAAGAGAGCATTGAGAATAAAATTGGAGAAATTTATCAGTAGGATAATGAAATAAAATTTTACCAGGATATCCAGCAAAGGCAATTTGCCAAGAATCAGAAAATGTCCAAAGCCATTGTTGTTGTGAATTATTATAAGAACAACTATTTCTGATGGTTCACAGCCAAGGAGTGTTAGGGCCCTGGAATGGCCTTTAGCTACTAAAGTGGCCACTAGATCAAAATAAGGGGTGATGACTTTACTCTTGTTAGCCGGCAGATGATGCCATTCCAACACTCCCTGTTGCCAAAAGACTCCACTAGGAGTATACTGTGTGCGAAGTACACAATAACACCAAGAAGTTTTCACAGAAATTCTGGTAAGTTTTTGTTTTCTTAGAGACTCTTTAACCAACTGCAAAGCCTGTTAGGCTCGTTTTGTCAGTTGCCTAGGAGACTTAGGATCAGAGGAACCATTAAGAATGTCAAATAAAGGTTTTAATTGACTTGTAGTTAATTTTAAACTGGGACCTATCCAATTAATATCTCCAAGAAATTTTTGAAAATCATGAAGAGATTTTAAATGACTTGTAACCAATACAGGAGTCTTAAGGAAAACTTGATGAGAATCAATAAGCCTACACAGGTAGTGAAAGGGAGTAACTAGTTGAACCTTGTCAGTAGCAACAACAAGATTAGCACTTAATAAACATGTCTGCAAGAAGTTATGGATTTCAAAAAGAAGGTCTTCTGTGGGTGTAGCTAAGAGTATGTCATCCATGTAATGTAACAGTAAGGCCTCAGGATACTGATGGCGAAGAGGAGAAAGTACCTTAGCAACATAGGACTGACACAATGTAGGACTATTTCCCATGCCCTGAGGTAAAACAAACCATTCAAATCTTTTATAAGGTCTGTAATAATCGGTAGCTGGTACGTTAAAGGCAAAACGTTTACAATCCTGAGGAGCTAATGGGATGGTAAAGAAACAATCCTTTAAATCAATAACTAACATATGCCATTCCTGTGGAACCACAACAGGAGAGGGCATTCCAGGTTGAAGTGCCCCCTAACCACCATGGTGTCATTATCTTTTCTCAGGTCCTGTAACAATCTCCATTTGCCATACTTTTTCTTAATAACAAAAATTGGAGAATTCCAAGAACTATTAGTGGGTCTGATATGGCCCGCTTTGAGTTGCTCCCGAACCAACTTGCGAGCTACTAAAATTTTTTCAGAAGGGAGGGGCCACTGCTCTACCCATATGGGTGCATCAGATACCCAAGTGATAGGATCACCATGAGTATCGGGAGTTAGAGTGGCCCCCTCTAAAAACACCCAAGACCAGCACGGTCAGTTTTTACCTGTACAGGCAGGGGCTCAGAAGAGCCCTGTAGATTTTTACCAAGTCCCTTAACTGGATGGAATCCTTGTTTAAGCATAATGTCTAAAGCAGAGCTGTGTGTAACTAGGTGAGCCCCCATAGCTTCCAAAATATCTGTTCCCCACAAATTAATGGGAATACCTGGGAGGACATAGGGGCAAAAATTACCAGAATGACCCTCAGAGTCTGTCCAAGAGAATAAAGTAGCAGACTGTTGGGGATTGGAACTCATGCCAATACCTTTTAAAGAGGTTATTGCCACAGTAAGTGGCCAGGCAGAAGGCCAATGTATAGAAGAGATGACTGAAACATCGGCACCACTGTCCAAAAGTCCTTTAAAAGTTTTACCATTAATGTTAAGGATCATCTCAGGCCTACTAGCTGAGATGGATTGAATCCAATATGCATAAGAAGAGGATCCAAAATTTTTTGACCCTCTGGTTTTCTTTGATAAAGGATGTCCAAATGATACATTAACAGGAACTAACAAGAGCTGAGCAAAATGCTGAGTTGGGTCTATAGTGCAAACGCCCCAAGGAGAACATGCAATTACTTTAATTTCTCCAGTATAGTCATTATCAATAACCCCAGGTATTATCTGTAAACCTTGAAGGGAGGAGGAACTACATCCAAAAATTAAACCTGTGTACCCAAAGGGAAGAGGGCCATAAATGCCAGTTGGTATTAAATGAACACCCGAGTTAGGTGTTAATACCTGTCAGGTGGAGGAACAGAGGTTAAGTCCTGCACTGTCGGGTGTGGCACGGTGGAGGTCAGAAATGGATTTGTAGTGACTTGCGAAGTTTGTACTAGAGGTGCCCCGATTTGTTGTGGGGGTCGAGTCTGCTTGCTCTGGGAGTTTCCCGAATGGGGTATCAAAGGATTACCTTGTACATCTCGTTTGGATCTGCCCTCATTGGCCCAGTGGTTTCTGCAATGACAACGGGGACACTGGCCAGGAGGGCGAGTTTTAGATTTCTCTGACATGGGTGGTGCAGGGAGAGCTAAAAGTTTCATAGATGGTTATGCAGGGGCAGGTAAAGTCTATTGTTGTCCAGATGGGCATTTTTTTTTTGCTACATGGCCAGGTAAACCACAGCGAAAACACTTGATATTAGAATTTTGAGACTGTCTCTTTAAAAAAGCGGCTACTGTCATACCATTCTGAGCAGCATCCATAGCCAAGCCGTTTTCATATGCTGTGCCAATATCTGCACACATCCTGATGTAATCAGAAATAGTGGCACGTCGCCACGGTCTTATGCCAGCCTGACACGCAGCATTAGCATTCTCAAAAGCCAATTGTTTTGCCAGCATACAGCTGGCTTCTTGATTACCAACCTGACGAGTAATTGCCTCTAAGAGACAAGAAACAAATTCTTGATATGGTTCATCAGGTCCTTGGCGAATTTTAGACAGTTCCTCTGTCTTAGCTCCTTGAGATGGGAGTTGTCACCATTCCTTTAGAGCTAATGTATTAATTTGTAACAAAGCATCATCAGGAAGAGCAATTTGATTTTGTAAAGTTTCAAAAGCACCTCTGCCCACAAGCATATCTAAAGTAACCTGGCTACTGGCACGTTGATTGCACTCTGACTGATTAAAAGTGGCCTCAAACCCTATTATGATAGGGTTTCCACAACAGAAAATCTCCACCAGAAAAACAAGCTCTAGTTAATCTTATCCATTCAGCCGGTGGCAAGGCAGCTGTTGAAAAATTTTCTAAAATAGACAAAGTATAAGGTGCTGTTGGGCCATAATGTGTGACAGCTTCCTTAAGATCTTTCAGGAACTTAGGAGGGATAGCTTCATAATGATGGGTAACATTGCCTACATTATCAGTAACTTCTATGAGAGGATATAATGATGTACTATCAGCGTCAACAAAACCCTTATGCATGGACATCATGGCTTGTGTTAAGGGGGAAATGGGAGCAGTGGGGGTGGATCTAATAACCAAAGAATTAGAAGGTACAGAAGACGGTGCCTGAGCAACAGGAAAGCAGTGTTGTAGCAAGGTGAGTGCTTTAGAGCAAAGAGAAAGTAAGTTTCTGACTTGATCAGAAAGGTCCGAGTGAAGGGTAAGAGTTACTGGGTTAAGATCACGGTGAGTGGTGTTAGTTGGGGAGACATACCCGTCGGGCTCTTTTAAAACAGCTTCTGTCACAAGTTGGCAGCAATCCATAGGTGGATGTCTAGAAGAAGAATGGTCAATACCGCTCTCCATTTGATCAAGAGGATCGAGTTCAGAAGCAGGAGGGGGAAAGCAGGAGCAGGGGAAGAAACAGCATTGCGAGAGCAAGGGTGAGCAGGTTCTGCTTGAGAGGAGCAGACAGAGTCTTTAAGTTTAGACCAAACAGAAAGTAAAACCTCGGTTTGAGGTAAAGCTTTGTTATGAAAGGCATATTGTTCAATTTTCTCACCAATTGCATTCCATGAGGTTTTCTTCAATATTCCTCCTTCTGGAACCCATAGGCAAATTTCACAAATAGTGTGCACAAATTTCTCCACGGTTTTTACCTTAATATAATGTCCATGTGACTTAATCATTTTTTGCAATAACTATATAAAAAAGTTACACTTTTTAGATTCTATATGCCCCATGTTTTACTCCAGATGAAACTTAGAAATTCTGTTTACTTTGACTTGTATGTACAATGAAGAGAGAAACAATTTGATTAATATTATACAAAATCAAAAGTAGACAGCTTATTTACAAGAAAATCCATACTTACTGCTGCAGCCTCACCTTTATAACTTGAGCGTCACTGTAATCCCTCGTGTCCCAGGGTCCCTGTTCGGGCACCAGGTGTGGGGGTCTGGCATATCTGCCCGGGTGCTTCTGATGAGAGGAGAGCCTGAGCCCCACTCAAATGTTCTCAACCTGGAAGAGGGAGTGCGCGGAAGAAAAGACAAATAGAAAGCGAGGTCTGAAGGACTGCCAGGCAATACCAGGACAGAAAGTGCCAAAGCAGCAAGTTTATTTGTGCAAACCACAGGTTATATACAATTTAGTGCTTGAGGAGTGACATAGATTTCATTGTATCTTCAAATAAAATCAAGACAAAAAAATCACAAGAAAAAGGGTACAGAAAGTATGACTCATAATCATAGGGTGTACAGCAAAGGGACAATAAAGTTTGCAAAAAGGGGGTCATAAATCTAAACATATGCTTATCTAAAATAAGTCAAGCAAGCAATAAGATTGTTAATAAGGTACAGCTGGACGTTTCCAAATGTCATTCTAACATTGCCTATTAATATAGAATCATATGCAAACAATATCATTGAGTTAGCAGAGGTAAATAAAGTCATACAGTAATTGTGCAGAGAAGGAACTAGGAGGCACACAATGTCTAACTATACAATGTCTCCTTAGACCAAAAGGCCTGAGCTCTGCCATTTTGTTGCAAATGCGCAGAGGCAAAAATAAATGATTAAAGAATCAGCGAAACCCGACTTCCTCTTTCCACTTAGCACAACAGACTCCAGGAAAGGAGAAAAGTTTGTGGGATCAAGCTCAAGATGGCGAGGGTCCTGTCAAAAGCCCTTCTTAGGAGCGATCCCCACAGCTATATATAATAGAATCCTGAGAATTTTTTAGATATATATATATAATTATTCACTGAGGAAAACAATAAGTGGCCATGTCAAGTAAACTCCTGACATTTCCGGACATCTGTATTATTCTGTGAGGCTCTGAATGATGGGCCATGAAATAGAGACTCCTATATACTACTCAGGCATAAGTTTTGACTTTCGGCTGTAAATGAGTGGCTAAATGAAATAGAATCCTTATTTTCCCAAGGTGTCTGTTATTCAGTTAGGCTCTGAGTATGTGGTTATATGAAATAGAAATCTGACTACAATACAGGTGTTCTTTACTCAATGAACATCTGAAGAAATGCCAAATAAAATAGCGTCAAGAGTATTCCTCAGGTATTTATTATTCACTGAGGCTCTGAAACTTTGGCTATATGAAATTGTTTCCTGACTAGAACACAGACGTGTATTACTGACTCTGACTCTAAATATTTGGCCATATAGAATAGACTAGTGATTGTTCCAAAGTTGTGTATTACTGACTCAGTCTTTGATTTTGTGGCCATATAAAATACACTAGTGTCGATTCCACATGTGTGCATTATTCCCTTATGCTGTAAATGAGAGGCTATGTAAAGTATACTCCTAACACTTCCCCAGGTGTGTGTCACTCAGTGAGGCTCGTTTTGTATGGCCATATGAAACAGGAGGCTGGCTATCTCAAATAACTTTATTATTCAGTGAATCTCTAAATGAGTCGCGATATGAAATAGCAAGCTGCGTACCTTACATTTGTGTATTACTCATTGAGGTTACGAGTCAGTGGCCATATATAATGAAATCCTGACAAATCCACACGTTCATATTATCCACTGAGTCTATGAATGTGTTTCCAGATGAAATAGACTCCTGGCTACTCCACAGGTGTGCATAATTTATGGAGGCTCTGAATGAATGTCCATCGAAAATAGACTCAAAGTTATTCTCCAGGTGAGTATTATTTAGTGAGACTCAGAAGATGTGGCCATACTAATCAGATTTCTTCCTATATCAAGGGACTTTCTTATGCACTGAGGCTCTGAATATGTGTCTACATGAAAGAGTCTCCTGACTACACCACAATTTTCAATGACACATTGAATGAGAGGCCACATGAAAAAGTCTCCTGACTATTCCACAGGTGTGCATTATGTAGTGAGACTTTGAATGAGAAGATACAAGTGAATCCTGATAATTTATCCAGGTGTGTACATTTACTGGGGCTCTCAACGGGTAGCTGTAGAAAAGAGATTTCTGACTATTCCCCAGGTGAGAATTATTCAGTGATTCTCTGAATGAGGGAACATAAAATATAGACTCCAGACTATATCACAAGTGTGTAATACTCAGTGAGGCTGAATTATTTATGAAATAGAACCTGAGAATTCCCCAGGTGTGTATCATTCAGGGAGGCAGAATGAGTGGCCATATAAAAATGCTTACTATTACCCTGGTGTGGATTATTCACTGAGGATATAAATGAGTGGCTACATGAAGTAGACTCTTACTCTTCCCCAGGTGTGTATTATTGAATGAGACCTGACTAAGTGGGTATAAAAAGAGACTCAGTGAACATTGCCCAGGTGTTCATTACTTACAGAGATGATTCTGTAGGCATTTGAAGTAGACCTGAATGTTTCTGAGGGGAGTATTATTCACAGAACCCAGAATGAGTGGTACCATATGAAAGAGATTCTGACTTATCAGATATACATGTTATTCACTAAAACACTGAAAGAGTGGCCATATGAAATAGACTCCATTTTACTCACAGGTGTGCATTTATTTTGACTCTCAAACAAACCATATGAAATAGACTAGTGATTATTCCCCACATGTGCAATATTCTAAGAGGTTCTGAGAGTTCCATATGAAATAGACTCCTGACTACACAGGTGTGTATCATTCAGGAGCTGCTTAATTCATAGCTACCTTCAATAGGGTCCTGATTACTCCACAGCTGTTTATTATGCACTGAAACTCTGAATGAGAGGCCATATAAAATAGACTCCTTACTATTCCCCCTATTGTGCATTATTCGGTAATGCTGTGATTGAGTGGCCATATGACCTGGACTCTGACTATTCCCAAGGTGTGTATTCTTCATTCAGTTTCTGAATGAGTGACCACATAAAATAGACTCCTGATAGACTCCTGAATCTGTCCTCTTGAAGATTTCACAGCTCTGCATTTTCCACTGAGTCACTGCGTGAACGGTCATATCAAATAGTATCCAGAAAAGTATCCAGGTGTGCATTATTCAGTGAGACTCTTTATAAGTGGATATATATTATAGAATCCTGAGTATTTTCCAGATATATGTGATTCTTCACTGAGAAACGGAATACGTGGCCATGCCAAGTACACTCTGGACATTTCCATACGTCTGTATTATTCTGTGAGACTCTGAATGAGTGTCCATAAAATAGAGACTCCTATATACTACAAAGGTGTAAGTTTTTACATTCGGCTGTAAATGAGTGGCGATACAAAATAGAATCCTGACTTTCATAAGGCGTGTGTGATTCAGTTAGGCTCTGAGTATGTGGCTATATGAAATAGAATTCCAACTACAATACAGGTGTTCTTTACTCAATGAACCTCTGAAGAAATGCCACATGTAATAGCGTCCAGAATATTCCTCAGGTATTTATTATTCACTGAGGCTCTGAAACTTTGGCCATATGAAATTGTTGTCTGACTAGTCTACAGACTTGAATTATTGACTCTGACTGTAAATATTTGGGCATATGGAATAGACTAGTGACTATTTCAAAGTTGTGTATTACTGACTCAGGCTTTGATTTTGTGGCCATATAAAATAGACTAGAGTCTATTACACACGTGTGCATTATTCCCTTAGGCTGTAAATGAGAGGCTATGTAAAGTACACTCCTAACACATTCCCAGGTGTGTGTCACTCAGTGAGGCACTATTCCTATGACCATATGAAACAGGAGGCTGTCTACCTCAAATAATTTTATTATTCAGTTAATCTCTGAATGAGGGGCTATATAAAATAGACTGCTGAGTATTTTACATTTGTACATTATTTATTGAGGTTACCAGTCAGTGGCTATATAAAATGGAATCCTGACTAATCCACACATGCATATTATTTACTGAGGCTATGAATATGTGTCAAAATGAAATAGACTCCTGGCTACTCCAGAGGTTGCATTATTTACCGAGGCTCTGAATGAATGTCCATCAAAAATAGACTCCAAGTTACTGTCCAGGTGTGTATTATTCAATGAGCCTCAGAAGATGTGGCAATACTAATTAGATTTCTTACTATATCAAGGGTCTGTCTTATGCACTGAGGCTCTGAATATGTGTCTACATGAAAGGGTCTCCAGACTACACCAGATTTTCCAATGAAACATTGAATGAGAGGCCACATGGAAAAGTCTCCTGACTATTCCACAGGTGTGCATTATTTAGTGGGACTCTGAATGACGAGATACAAGTAAATCCTGACTATTTATCCAGGTGTGGATATTTAGTGAGGCTCTAAACGGGTAGCCATAGGAAAGAGACTTCTGACGGTTCCATAGGTGTGAATTTTTCAGTGATTCTCTGAATGAGTGGCAATAAAATATAGACTCTGGACTATATCACAAGTGTGAAATATTCCGTGAGGCTGTTAAAGAGGGGCCATATGAAACAGAAATCTAATGACTCCACATGTGCGTTATTCACTCTTTGTCTAAATGAGTAGCCATATGACATAGACTCCTCATTATTCTCCATGTGTGCATTATTCCAACAGGTTCTGTATGAGTGTCAATACCAAATAGACTCCTGAAACTCACCCAGGGGTGTATTACTCTAAGTTACACAGAATTAGAGTTTATATGAAATAGACTCCTGACTACCACGCAGGTGTGTATTATTTAGGAAGGCACTTAATACATGACTATCTTAAACGGTGTCCTGATTACTCCATAGAAGTTCATTATTCACTGAAACTTTGAATGAGAGGCCATACAAAATAGACACCTGATGATTGCTCCATTGTGAATTATTCAATAAGTTTCTAAATGAGTGGTAGTATGAAATGGAATTCTGAGAATTTCCCAGGTGTGTATCATTCAGGGAGGCACAGAATGAGTGGCCATATAAAAAATGCTCCACTATTACCCTGGTGTGGATTATTCACTGAGGATCTAAATTAGTGGCTACATGAAGCAGACTTTTAGCTTTTTCCCAGGTGTGTATTATTGAATGAGACTCTGGCTAAGTGGGCATAAAAAGGAGACTCAGGTGTATTGCCCAGGTGTTCATTACTTACAGAGAGTATGAATGTGTAGGCATTTGAAGTAGACCCGTGACTGTTTCTGAGGGGAGTATTATTGACAGAATCCCAGAACGAGTGGCCATGTGAAAGAGATTCCTGACTTTTCAGATATAATATGTTATTCACTAAAACAGTGAAAGAGTGGCCTTAAGAAATAGACTGCATTTTACTCCACAGGTGTGCATTATTTTTTGACTCTCGAAATGAACCACCAAATAGAATAGACTAGTGATAATTAGCCACATGTGGAATATTCTAAGAGGTTCTGTATTAGTGTCCATATCAAATAGTCTCCTGACTCTCACACATGTGTGTATCATTCATGGAGCTGCTTTATTTGGGGCTACCTTCAATAGGGTCCTGCCTCCTCCACAGCTGTTTATTATGCACTGAAACTCTGAATGAGAGGCCATATGAAATAGACTCCTTACTATTGCCCCATTGTGCATTATTTGGTAATGCTGTGATTACATGGCCATATGACCTGGACTCTGACTATTCCAAAGGTGTTTATTCTTCAGTCAGATTCTGAACATGTGACCACATAATATAAACTCCTGACTCTGTCCTCTTCACTATTTCTCATCTCTGCATTTTCCACTGATTCGCTGGGTGAACGGTCATATCAGATAATCTCCAGACAATTTTCCAGGTGTGCATTATTCAGTGAGTCTCTTAATAAGTGGCTACATATAATAGAATCCTGAGTATTTTCGTGATATCATTCTTCACTGCGGAACTGAATAACTGGTCATGGCAAGTACACTCCTGACATTTCCATACATCTATATTATTTTGTGAGGCTCTGAATGAGTGTCCATGAAATAGAGACTCCTATATACTACTCAGGAGTGAGTTTTTTCATTTGGCTGTAAATGAGTGGCTATATGAAATAGAATCCTGACTTTCCCAAGGTGTCTGTTATTCAGTTAGCCTCTGAACATGTGGCTATATGAAATAGAATTCTGACTACAATACAGGTGTTCTTTACTCAATGAACCTCTGAAGAAATGCAACATGTAACAGTGTCCAGAGTATTCCTCAGGTATTTATTATTCATTGAGGCTCTGAAACTTTGGCCATATGAAATTATTTCCTGACTAGTCTACAGGCCTGTACTATTGACTCTGACTCTAAATATTTGGAAGTGGGGAATAGAATAGTGACTATTCCAAAGTTCTGTATTACTGACTCAGGCTTTGATTTTGTGGCCATATAAAACACACTAGTGTCTATTCCACACGTGTGCATTATTCTTTTAGGCTATAATTGAGAAGCTATGCAAAGTACACTCCTAACCCTTCCCCAGTTGTGTGTCACGCAGTGAGGCTCTTTTTGTATGACCATATGAAAGAGGAGGCAGTCTATCTCAAATAATTTTATTATTCAGTGAATCTCTGAATAAGTGTTTATGTGAAATAGACTGCTGAGTACTTTATATTTGTGCATTATTCATTGAGGTTACGTGTCAAGGGCTGTAAAAATGGAATCCTGACTAATCCACACGTGCATATTATCCACAGAGGTTATGAATATGTGTCCAAATGAATTAGACTCCTTGCTAATCCACAGGTCTGCATTATTTACCTAGGCTCTGAATGAATGTTCATCAAAAATAGACTCCAAATTATTCCCCAGGTGCGTATTATTCAGTGAGCCACAGAGGATATGGCCATACTAATTAGATTTCTTACTTTATCAAGGGTCTTTCTTATGCACTGAGGCTCTGAATATGTGTTTAAATGAGTCTCCTGACTACACTACATTTTTCAATGACACATTGAATGAGAGGCCACTTGAAAAAGTCTCCTGACTATTCCACAGGTGTGCATTATTTAGTGAGACTCTGAATGAGGAGATACAAGTAAATCCTGAGTATTTATCCAGGTGTGTACATTTAGTGAGGCTCTCAATGGGTAGCCATAGGAAAGAGACTTCTGACTACTCCGCAGCTGTGATTTATTCAGTGATTCTTTGAACGAGTGGCCATAAAATATAGACTCCAGACTATATCACAATTTTGTAGTATTAAGTGAGGCTGTGAAAGAGGGGCCATATGAAACAGACTTCTAGTGACTCCACATGTGCATTATTCACTGTTTGTTTGAATGAGTAGCCATATGACATAGACTCTTTATTATTTTCCATGTGTGCCTTATTCCAACAGGTTCAGTATGAGTGTCCATATCAAATAGACCTCTGAAACTCCTCCAGGTGTGTATTACTCAGCGTTACACAGAATTAGAGTTCATATGAAATAGAGTCCTGACTACCACCCAGGTGTGTATAATTCAGGAAGGCACTTAATTCATGGCTATCTTAAACAGTGTCCTGATTACTCCATAGAAGTTCATTATTCAAGGAAAATGAATGAAAGGTTATACAAAATAGAAACCTGACTATTGCTCCATTGTGAATTATTCAATAATGTTCTAAATTAGCGGTAGTATGAAATAGAATCCTGAGAATCCCCCAGGTGTGTATCATTCAGGGAGGCACAAAATGATTGGTCTTATGAAAAATGCTCAACTATTATCCTGGGGTGGATTATTCACTGAGTATTTAAATGAGAGGCTGCATGAAGTAGAGTCTTAACTCTTCTCCAGGTGTGTACTATTGAATGAGACTCTGACTAAGAGGGCATAAAAAAGAGACTCAGGTGTATTGTTCAGGTGTTCATTAATTACAGAGATTCTGAATATGTAGGATTTGCAGTAGACCCTTGACTGTTTCTGAGGGGAGTTTTCTTCACAGAGCACCAGAACGAGTGGCCATGTGAAAGAGATTCCTGATTTATCATATCTACGTGTTATTCTCTAAACACTGAAAGAGTGGCCTTATAAAATAGACCGCATTTTACTCCACAGGTGCGCATTATTTTTTGACTCTCCAAACGAACCACCATATGAAATAGACTAGTGATTATTCCTCACATGTGCAATATTCAGAGAGGTTCTGTATGAGTGTCCATATCAAATAGTCTCCTGACTCTCACACATGTGTGTATCATTCACGGAGATGCTTTATTTAAGGCTACCTTCAATAGGGTTTTCCCTCCTCCGTGGCTGTTTTTTACGCAATAAAGCTCTGAATGAGAGGCCATATGAAATGGATGAATCTGGAGAACATCATTCTCAGCAAACTGACACAAGAACAGAAAAAGAAATACCGCATATACTCACTCATAGGTGGGTGAGAATAATGAGAACACATGGACACAGAGAGGCGGTCTAGTATACACTGGGGTCTATTGGGAGGAATGGGGGAGGGACAGCGGGAAGGGCTGCAGAGGGATAGCCTGGGGATGAATGCCAAGTGTGGGTGAAGGGGAGGAAGGCAGCAAAACACACTACCATGTGTGTACCTATGCAACTAGTTTGCACGTTCTGCACATGTACCCCAAAACCTATAATGCAATAGAAATAAAAAAAATTTTAAAAAAGTAAAAAAATAAAAGAAATGGACTCCTTACTATTGCCTGATTGTGCGTCATTCGGTAATGCTGTGATTGCGTTTCCATATGACCTGGACCCTGACTATTCCCAAGGTGTGTGTTCTTCAGTCCGTTTCTCAACCAGTGACCATATAATATAGACTCCTGGTTCTGTCCTATTGACTATTTCTCAGCTCCGCATTTTCCACTGAGTCGCTGGGTGAACGGTAATATCAAATAATATCCAGACAATTTTCCAGGTGTGCATTATTCAGTGAGTCTTTTAATAAGTGGCTATATATAATAGAATCCTGAGTATTTTCCAGATATATATGATTCTCCACTGCGGAACTGAATAAGTGGCCATGTCAAGTACACTCCTGACATTTCCATACGTCTATATTATTCTGTGAGGCTCTGAATGAGTGTCCATAAAATAAAGACTCCTATATACTACTCAGGAGTGAGTTTTTTTATTCGGCTGTAAATGAGTGGGTATACCAAATAGAATCCTCACTTTCCCAAGGTGTCTGTTATTCAGTTAGCCTCTGAGTATTTGGCTATATGAAATAGAATTCTGACTACAATACAGGTGTTCTTTACTCAATGAACCTCTGAAGAAATGCAACATGTAATATCGTCCAGAGTATTCCTCAGGTATTTATTATTCACTGAGGCTCTGAAACTTTGGCAACATAAAATTGTTTCATGACTAGTGTACAGGCCTGTATTATTGACTCTGACTCTAATATTTGGGAGTGGGGAATAGAATAGTGACTATTCCAAAGTTGTGTATTACTGACTCAGGCTTTCATTTTGTGGCCATATAAAATACACCAGTGTCTACTCCACACGTGTGCATTATTCCTTTAGGCTATAATTGAGAAGCTATATAAAGTACACTCCTAACACTTCCCCAGTTTTGTGTCACCCAGTGAGGCTTTTTGTATGACCATATGAAAGAGGAGGCAGTCTATCTTCAATAATTTTATTATTCAGTGAATCTCTGAATGAGTATGTATGTGAAATAGACTGCTGAGTACTTTACATTTGTGCATTATTCATTGAGGTTTCGTGTCAGTGGCGATATAAAATGAAATCCTGACTAATCCACATGTGCATATTATCTACTGAGGTAATGAATGTGTGTCCAAATGAATTAGATTTTTTGCTAATCCACGTTATTTACTTAGGCTCTGAATGAATGTCCATCGAAAATAGACTCCAAATTATTCTCCAGGTGTGTATTATACAGTGAGCCACAGAAGATATGACCATACAAATTAGATTTCTTACTATATCAAGGGTCTGTCTTATGCACTGAGGCTCTGAATATGTGTCTAAATGAAAGAGTTTCCTTACTACACCACATTTTTTAATGACACATTGAATGAGAGGCCACATGAAAAAGTCTCCTGACTATTCCACAGGTTTGCATTATTCAGTGAGACTCTGAATGAGGAGATACAAGTAAATCCTAAGTATTTATCCCGGTGTGACCATTTAGTGAGGCTCTCAATGGGTAGCCATAGGAAAGAGACTTCTGATTATTCCACAGTTGTGAATTAAACAGTGATTCTCTGAATGAGTGGCTATAAAATATA
>CM038400.1:116799792-116878552 GCA_021498475.1 Saguinus midas | reverse complement strand
AAGGGGTCCAGTTTCTGCTTTCTGCAAGTGGCTAGCCAGCTTTCCCACTACCATTTATTAAATAGGGAATCTTTTCTCCACTGCCTGTTTTTGTCTGGTTTATCAAAGATTATATGGTTGTAGATATGTTGTGTTGCCTCCGATGCTTCTGTTCTCTTCCATTGGTCAATATCTCTGTTTTGGTAACAGTACCATGATGTTTTGATTATTGTAGACTTGAAGTATAGTTTGAAGACTGGTAGTGTGATACCTCCGCTGTGTTCTTTTTGCTTAGAATTGGCTTGGCTATGCTGGCTCTTTTCTGGTTCCATATGAAATTCATGGTGTTTTTTCCAGTTCTGTGAAGAAATTCAATGGTAGTTTGATGGGGATAGCATTGACTGTGTAAATTACTTTGGGCAGTAGAGCCATTTTTCATGATATTGATTCTTCCTAACCACCAACATGATTGGTTCTCTTTAAGTCTGTATTGGTGTATAGGAATGCTTGTGATTTACATTGATTTTATATCCTGAGATTTGCTGAAGTTGCTTATCAGTTTCAGGAGCTTTTGGGCTGAGGTGATGGGGTCTTCTAGGTATAATATCATATCGTCTGCAAGTAGAGACAATTTGGCTTCCACCTTTCCTATTTGAATACACTTGATTTATTTTTCTTGCCTGATTGCTCTGGCTAGAACTTCTAGTACTACGTTGAATAGGAGTGGTGAGAGAGGTATCCTTGTCTAGTGCCAGATTTCAAAGGGAATGCTTCCAGCTTTTGCCCATTAAGTATGATGTGGGCTGTTGGTTTCATAAATAGCTTTTCTTTGAGATATGTTCCATCAATACCAAGTTTATTTAGGGTTTTTAGCATAAAGGGGTGTTAATTTTTGTCAAATGCCTTCTCTGCGTCAATTAAGATAATCATGTGGTTTTTGTTTTTGCTTCTGTTTATGTGGTGAATTACATTTACAAACTTCCCTATGTTGAACCACGCTTACATCCCTGGGATGAATCCTACTTGATCATGATGGTAAGTTTTTTAATGTGCTGTTGCAATCGGTTTGCCAGTATTTTATTGAAGATTTTTGCATCTATGTTCATCATGGATATTGGCCTGAAGTTTTCTTTTCTTATTGAGTCTCTGCCAGGTTTTGGTATCAGGATGATGTTGGTCTCATAAAATGATGATTTGGGAAGGGTCCTCTTTTGGATTCTTTGGAATAGTTTCCAGAAGGAATGGTACCAGATCTCTTGTGTCTGGTAGAATTCAGCTGTGAACTCATCTGGACCTGGGCATTTTGTGTGGTAGGTTCTTAATTGCTGCCTCAATTTCAGACCTTGTTATTGGTCTATTCATAGTTTCAGCTTCCTCCTGGTTAGGCGAGGCACATCGTCCAGGAATTTATCCATTTCTTTTATGTGCATAGAGTTGTTTGTAGTATTCTCTGATGATGGTTTGAATTTCTGTTTAATCTGTGGTGATTTCCCCATTATCCTTTTTTATTCCATCTATTTGTTTGTTCTCACTTTTCTTTTTTATCAGTCTGGGTAGTGGTCTATCTATTTTGTTAATCTTTTCGAAAAACCAGCTCTTAGATTTATTGATTTTTAAAGGGTTTTTCTTGTCTCTATCTCCTTCAGTTCTGCTCTGATCTTTGTTATTTCTTGTCTTCGGCTAGGTTTTGAGCTATTTTGATCTTGCTCCTCTAGATCTTTCAATTTTGACGATAGGGTGTCAATTTTGGATCTCTCCACTCTTCTCATGTGAGCACTTATTGCTATATATTTTCCTCTACAGACTGCTTTAAATGTGTCCCACAGATTCTGGTACGTTTAGTCTTCATTCTCATTGGTTTCAAAGAACTTCTTTATTTCTGCCTTCATTTCTTTGTTTATCCAATTAACATTCAAGAGCCAGTTGTTCAGTTTCCATGAAGCTCTGCGGTTTTGAGATATTTTCTGAATTCTGAGCTTCAACTTGATTGCACTATGGTCTGAGAGACTGTTTTTTCATGATTTCAGTTGTTTTGCATTTGCTGAGGATTTCTTTACTTCCAATTCTGTGGTCAATTTTCTAGTAGGTTTGATGTGTTGCTGAGAAGAATGTATACTCCGTGAATTTCGGGTGGAGGGTTCTTTAAATGTCTATCAGGTTTGCCTGTTCCAGGTGTGAGTTCAAGTCCTGAATATCCTTGTTAATTTTCTGTCTGGTTGATCTGTCTGATATTGACAGCAGAGTGGTAAAATCTCCCACTATTATTGTGTAATAATATAAGTCTCTTTGTAAGTCATTAAGAACTTGCCTTATATATCTGGGTGCTCCTGCATTGTGTCCATATATATTAGGATCGTTAGCTCTTCTTGTTGTATTGATGCTTTTATCATTATGTAATGACCTATTTTGTCCCTTTTGAACATTTTGCTTTAAAGTCTATTTTATCAGAGAAGAGAATTGCAAATCCTGCTTTTTTTTTGCTCTCCATTTGCTTGGTAAATCTTTCTCCATCCCTTTATTTTGAGCCTTTGTGTATCCTTGCGTGTGAGGTGGGTTGCCTGGATACAGCATACCGATGGGTTTTCTTTTTTATTTAATTTGCCAGTCTGTGTCTTTTGATTGGTGCATTTAGCCCATTTACATTTAGGGTTAATATTGTTATGTGTGAATTTGATACTGCCATTTTGATGCTAGCTGGCTTTTTTGCCCATTGGTTGATGCAGATTCTTCATTTTGTTGATGCTTTTTAGCATTTGGTATGCTTTTAGGATTGCTGTTACTGGATGTTTCTTTCTATATGTAGTGCCTCTTTCAGGAGCTCTTGTAATGCAGGCCTAGTGGTGACAAAATCTCTGAGTACTTGCTTGTTCATGAAGGATTTTATTTTTTCTTCACTTATGAAGCTCAGTTTGGCATGATATGAAATTCCGGATTGAACGTTCTTTTCTTTTTTTTCTTTCTTTTTTTTTTTAATTTTTATTGTGTTATAGGTTTGGGGGTACATGTGCAGAACGAGCAAGATAGTTGCACAGGCACACACATGGCAGTGTGTTTGCTGTCTTTTCACCCAATGATTCATCAGGCTATCTGATGCTGTCTTTTGTAACAACCCCAGTGAGTAGAATCTCTGTCCATGTGTTCTTATTTTCTCACCCACCTATGAGTGAGTATATGCGGTATTTCTTTTTCTGTTCTTGTGTCAGTTTGCTGAGAATGATGTTCTCCAGATTCATCCATGTCCCTACAAAGGACACAAACTCATCATTTTTGATTGCTGCATAATATTCCATGGTGGATTTGTGCCACATTTTCCCAGTCCAGTCTGTCATCGTTGGGCATTTGGGTTTGTTCCAGTTCTTTGCTATTGTAAACAGTGCTGCAATGAACATTCGTGTTCATGTGTCCTTATAGTAGAACGATTTATAGTCCTTTGGATAGATACCCAGTAATGGGATTGCTGGGTCAAATGGAATTTCTATTTCTAGGTCCCTGAGGAATCGACACACTGTCTTCCACAATGGTTGAACTAATTTACACTCCCACCAACAGTGTAAGAGTGTTCCTATTTCTCCACATCCTCTCCAGCATCTACTGTCTCCAGATTTTTTATTGATCGCCATTCTAACTGGAGTGAGATGGTATCTCAATGTGGTTTTGATTTGCATCTCTCTAATGGCCAATGACGATGAGCACTTTTCATATGTTTGTTGGCCTCATGTATGTCTTCTTTTGTAAAGTTTCTGTTCATATCCTTTGCCCATTTTTGAATGGGCTTGTTTGTTTTTTTCCTGTCAATCTGTTTGAGTTCTTTGTAGAACGTTCTTTTCTTTAAGGATGTTGAATATTGGCCCCCACTCTCTTCTGGGTTGTTAAGTTTCTGCTGTGAGTCTGATGGGCTTCCCTTTGCGGGTGACCCGACCTTTCTCTCTGGCTGCCCTTAGTATTTTCTCCTTCATTTCTACCCTGGTGAATCTGACGATTATGTGCCTCGGGGTTGCTCTTCTTGCAGAGTATCTTTGTGGTGTTTTCTGTATTTCCTGGAGTTGAGTGTTGAACTGTCTTTCTAGGTTGGAGAAGTTTTCCTGGATAATATCTTGAAGAGTGTTTTCCAGCTTGAATTCATTTTCTTCATGACATTCTGGTACACCTATCAAACGTAGTTTGGGTCTCTTCACATAGTCCCACATTTCTTGGAAATTTTGTTCATTCGTTTTTGTGTTTTTTCTTTAATCTTGGTTTCTCATTTTATTTTATTTAGTTGATCTTCAACGTCTTATATTCTTTCTTCTGCTTGGTCAATTCGGCTGATGAAACTTATGCATGCTTCTCAAAGTTCTCGTGTTGTGTTTTTCAGCTCCTTCAATTCATTCATATTCCACTCTAAGTTGTCCATTCTTGTTATCAATTTCTCGAATATTTTTTCAATCATTTTTCAAGGTTCTTAGTTTCTTTGCGCTGATTTAGAACATGTTCTTTTAGCTCACTGAAGTTTCCCATTATCCACTTTTTGAAGTCTAATTCCGTCATTTCATCACACTCATTCTCCGTCCAGCTTTGTTTTCTTGCTGGTGAGGAGTTTTGGTCCTTTGTAGGAAGTGAGATGTTTTGGTTTCGGGTGTTTTCCTCCTTTTTGCGCTGGTTTCTTTCCATCTTTATGGATTTATCCGCCTGTCGTCTTAGTATTTGCTGATTTTTTAATTGGGTCTCTGTGTGGACGCTGAGATTGTTGATGATGAAGTATTTCTGTTACATAGTTTTCCCTCTAATGGTCTAGCCCCTCTGCTGTATGAGTGCTGAGGTTCACTCCAGGCCCTACTTCTCTGGGGTTTACCTGTAGCAGCTGCAGAACAGTGAGGGATACTACCAGTTTCTTCTTCTGCTGTCTTTGTTTTAGAATGATTCCTGCCAAATGTCAGTCTGATTTGTTTTTTTGGGGGGTGACTCTTTGGATATACAAGGGTCAGGGAGCTTCTTGAGGAGATGGTCTTTGCTTTATAGGAGCTCCAGTGGTGAGCTGTGAGCTCCATTGTTCATTAAGCATTGTTGGGAGGTTGTTTATGTCTGCTGCAACAGAACTCATAAAACACCACCCCTTTTTTCTTCCCCCCTTAGATGCTCTGTCTCAGGGAGTTGGGACATTCTTTATGAGTATCTGTTGCACTGTCCTTCCCCATTAGGAGGCAGTCTATTCACTATTTGCCTGCCGGGGCTCTGCTTTGCTAGCGCAAGTCCGCCCTGTTACTGCTGGGCACCATTCTGCTGTGGAGTACTCCCCTCTCCTGGCGGAGTCTCTCTGTTATGGCAGGTTGCCTCAGCAATGGCATGCTACGTCAGCCCTGGGCAGTACTTCAGTAGGGGTGGATTGCATCAGTAGTGGCGGATGCCCCTCCCTCACTGGGCTGCACCGTCCTAGATGCCAGCAGCAAAATTCTTAGCCCCAAGCGCCTCCAATCACCGCCATGCTTGTCCCCGAGAGTGTGGAACCCGCTGATCCCAATCACCCAGCTCCCTGCCTTAGATTCCATCCCCTCTTTCTCTCGCTTCCTCTCCGCAAGCAGAAAGGTTGACTGTCTCACGGGCGCCCCAGTAGCCTGCCGATAGGGTACTGGGATCTGTGCAATCTCCCGTGCCACTGCCCACTGCACCAGCTGAGATTATTCTTCCCAGGAAACTCCTGGTCTGGCTCATTGTCCAAGTCCCATTCAATCAGATGGACATGCCAATCTGCCCTTCCAAATCTCAGATTGCCGGTTTAACAGGGCACCCAGACCAGTGAGTTCCCTGCGGGGTCTAGCTGTGGCACTGGCCGAAGTGGCGGTGCGAGCTGGCTGCACTAGCCAGCTGTACTAGTGTCCCGTTTCTCTCCCACACCTGGGACTTTCAACGCTCTGTGGGCAAAAATGGTCCATCTGAGAAGGCGGCTAGGACTCACACTCTGTGCCTTCACTGAGAGTTGCCATCCTGAGTCGCTTCTATTATGACATCTTGCAAGTCCCCCTGAAGTAGACTCTTAACTCTTCTTCAGGTTTTTATTCCTGAATGAGACTCAGACTATGTGGGCATAAAAAAAGAGACTCTTGTGTACTGCCCAGGTGTGCATTACTTACAGAGACTCAAAATGTGTAGCCATTTAAAGTAGAACCTTGACAATTTCTGAGGGGAGTATTATTCACAGAGTCCCTGAACGAGTGGCCATGTGAAAGAGATTCCTGACTTATCAGATATACATATTATTCCCTGCAACACTAAAAGAGTGGCCTAATGTAAAAAACCAAATTTTACTCCACAGGTGTGCATTAACTTTTGACTCTCCAAACGAATCACCATAGAAAATAGACTAGTGATTATTCCCCACATGTGCAGTATTCGAAGAGGTTCTGTATGAGTGTTTATATCAAAGAGCCTTTTGACTATCACACATATGTGTATTATTCCCGGAGGTGCTTAATTTGGAGTAACCTGAAATAGGGTCCTGACTACTCCACAGCTGTTTATTATGCACTGAAGCTCTGAATGAGAGGCCAAATGAAATTGACTCCTTACTATTGTCCAATTGTGCATTGTTCCATAATGCTGTGATTGAGTGGCCATAAGACCTGGACTCTGCCTATTCTTAAAGTGTGTATTCTTCTGTGAGTTTCTGAACCAGTGACCTCATGAAATAGACTCCTGACTCTATCCTCCTATTTCACAGATCTGCATTTTCCACTGAGTGCTTAGTGAATGGTTATATCTAAGAGTCTGCAGCCTATTGCCCAGGTGTGCATTATTCAGTGAGTCTCTGATTAAGTGGCCCTATATAATAGAATCCTGAGTATTTTCCTGATGTATATGATTCTTCACTGTGGTTCTGAATAAGTGGCCATGTGAAATACACTCCTGATTTTTCCATATGTCTGTATTATTCTGTGAGGCTCTGAATGAATGAAATTAAAATAGAGACTCCTGAATACTCCATAGGTGTGCGTTTTTACATTTGGCTCTAAATGATTGGCTATATGAAGGAGGATCCTGACTTTTCCCAAGGTGTATGTTATCCAGTTAGGCACTGAATATGTGGCTATAAAAAATTAAATTCTGACTATGATACAGGTGTTCCTTATTCAATGAAGCTCTGAAAAAAGATGTCATATGAAATAGCGTCCTGAGTATTCCCCAGTTTTATTTATTTATTTATTTATTTATTTTTATTTTTTTTTTTTGAGACGGAGTTTCGCTCTTGTTACCCAGGCTGGAGTGCAATGGCGCGATCTCGGCTCACCGCAACCTCCGCCTCCTGGGTTCAGGCAATTCTCCTGCCTCAGCTTCCTAAGCAGCTGGGATTACAGGCACGAGACACCATGCCCAGCTAATTTTTTGTATTTTTTAGAGAGCGTTTCACCATGTTGACCAGGATGGTCTCGATCTCTTGACCTCGTGATCCACCCGCCTCGGCCTCCCAAAGTGCTGGGATTACAGGCTTGAGCCACCGCGCCCGGCTCCCCAGTTTTATTATTCACTGAGGCTCTGAAACGTTGTCCAAATGAAATTGTTTTCTGACTAGTCCATATGAGTGTATTATTGACTCTGACTTTTAATAATTGGGCATATTCATTAGACTAGTGACTATTCCAAACTTGTGTATTGCTCACCCAGAATTTGATTTTGTGGCCATATAAAATAGATTAGTGCCTACTCCACACGTGTGCATTATTCACTGAAACTTTGAATGAGAGGCCATATGAAATAGACTCCAACTTATTCTCCAGGTGTGTATTACTCAGTGAGCTCTGTGATATAAATGATGCTGTCTATCTTAAATAATTTTATTATCCAGTGAATCTCTGAATGAGTGGCTATATGAAATAGACTGCTGAGTTCTTTACATTTGTTCATTATTCACAGAGGTTTTGAGTCAGTGGCTATATGAAATGGAACCCCAACTAATCCACACGTGCATATTATAAACTGAGGCTATGGATGAGTGTACAAATGAAATGGACTCCTGGCTACCCCACAGGTGTGCATTATTTACCAAGGCTCTGAATGGATGTCCATCGAAAATAGACTCCAACTTATTCTCCAGGTGTGTATTATTCAGTGAGGCTCAGAAGATGTGGCCATATTCATTAGATTCTTTACTATAACAAGGGTCTGTCTTACTGACTGAGGCTCTGAATATGTGTCTACATGAAATAGACTCCTGACTACAGCACATTATTCAGTTTCACTCTGAATGAATAGCCATAAAAAATAGACTCCAGACTATATCTAAAGTGTGTAATATTCAGAGCGTCTGTGAAAGAGGGGCATATGAAACAGAATTCTAATTACTCCACAGGTGCAATATTCACTGTTTTTCTGAATGAGTAGAAATATAAAATAGAATCCTTATTAGTCGCCATGTGTGCATTATTCAAACAGGTTCTGTATGAGTGTCCATACCAAATAAACTCCTGACACTATCCCAGGTGTGTATTTCTCAGTGGTACCCAGAATTAGAGTTCACATGAAATAGACTCCTGACTATCACCCAGGTGTGTATCATTAAGGAAGGCACCCCAATCCGTGGCTATCATAAACAGTCTCCTGATTACTTCATAGGAGTTCATTATTCAATGAAACTTTGAATGAGAGGCCATATGAAATAGACACCTGACTATTGCTTCATTGTAAATTGTTATATAAGGTTCTAAATGAGTGGTAGTATAAAATCGAATCCTGAGGATTCCCCAGGTGTGTATCATTCATTGAGAAACAGAATGAGTGGCCATAAAAAAATGCTCGATTATAGCCCTGGTGTGCATTATTTACTGAGACCCTTAATGAGTGGCTACATGAAGTAGACTTTTAACTCTTCCCCAGGTTTGTATTATTGAATGAGAATCTGACTAAGGGGGCATGAAAAAGAGACGCGTGTGAATTGCCCAGGTGTGCATTACTTACAAAGACTCTGAATGTGTAGCCATTTGAAGTAGAACCTGTACTATTTCTGAGGGGAGTATTATTCACAGTTGCCCAGAATGGGTGGCCATGTGAAAGAGATTCCTGACTTATCAGATATACATATTATTTCCTGCAACACTGAAAGAGTGTCCTTATGTAATAGACCCTATTTTACTCCACAGGTGTGCGTTATTTTTTGACTCTGTGAAATAATCACCATATGAAATAGACTGGTGATGAGGGAATGGCAAGGAAGATGGCATCATAGAGGTGACTCAGGATTGCAGCTCTCAGTGAAGGCGCAGAGTGTGAATTTTAGCTGAATTTTTGTCCCACAGAACGTTGAAAGTTCCAGGTGTGGGAGAGACACAGGATTCTTTTGCAGCTGCTTCGCATGGCCGGTTGGGCAAGGCCGGAGCCACAGAGCATCGGCACATGGCACAAAACTCAATGGTCTGGGTGCCCTGTTAAACCAGCAACTTGAGATTTGGAAGGGCAGATTGGCATGTCCATCTGATTGAACGGGACTTGCACAATGAGCCAGACCAGTGTAACTGGTCTGATATTCCTGTGTAACGTGATCTGAGCCAGTGCAGTGGGTAGCAGCATATGAGATTGTACGGATCTCAGTGCCCTATCAGCAGGCTATTGGGGCGTCAGTGAGAGGGTCGACCTTTCAGCTTGGGGAGAGGAAGAGAGAGAGAGAGAGGACGAACTCTGAGGCGAAGAGCTGAGTGATCGAGCTCAGCAGGTCCCACCCTCACGGGGACAAGCAGGGCGGTGACTGGAGGTGCTCAGGGCTGAGAATTTTGCTGTGGCAACTAGGACGGTGCAGCCGAGTGGGGGAGGGGCGTCCGCCACTATGGACGCAATCCGCCCCTACTGAAGTACCGCCCAGGGCTGATGCAACCAGCCGTTGCTGAGGCAACCGGCAATAACAGAGAGACTCCACCAAGATGGTGGAGCAAACCAGAGCAAAGCAGAGCCCATAGAAGCACGGAGGACCCGCGCTAGCAGGGTGGAGCCCCGGCAGGCAAACAGTGAATAGACTGCCACCTAGCGAGGCAGGAAAGTGCAACAGATACTCATAAAGAAAGTTCCAACTCCCTGAGAAAGAGCATCTAAGAGGAAAAAAGGGGGAGGTTTTATGAGTTACTTCTGTTGCAGCAGACACAAACATATCCTCCCAACATCCCTGAATGAACAACGGAGTTCACAGCTCAGCACTGGAGCTCCTATAAAGCACAGACTGTCTCCTCAAGCAGATCCCTGACCCATGTATATCCAAAGAGTCACCCCAAAAATGGACTAATCAGATTGACATTTGGTGGTCATCATTCTGGGAAAAAGACAGCAGAAGAAGAAACTGGTAGCATCCCTCACTGTCCTGCACCAGCTACAGGTGTAGCCCAGACAAGCAGGGCCTGGAGTGGACCTCAGCACTTGTACAGGAGAGGGGCTAGACCGTTAGAAGGAAAACTAAGTAAGAGAAATACTTCACCATCAACAATCTAGGCATCTTCTCAGAGACCCAATTGAACAATCAGCAACTACTAAGACGACAGGTGAATAAATTCATAAAGATGGAAAGAAACCAGCGCAAAAAGAAGAAAAACACGCAAAACCAAAACACCTCACCTCCTACAAAGGACCAAAACTTCTCACCAGTAAAGGAACAAAGCTGGACGAAGAATGAGTGAGACGAAATGACAGAATCAGACTTCAAAAATTGGATAATGAGAAAATTTAGTGAGCTAAGAACATATACTAAATCAGTGCAAAGAAACTAGAACCTTGAAAAAGATTTGAAAAAGATTGAGGAATTGATAACAAGAATGGACAACAGAGGAATATGAATGAATTGAAGGAGCTGAAAAACACAACACGAGAACTTATCATAGTTTCAACAGCCGAATTGACCAAGCAGAAGAAAGAATATCAGAAGTTGAAGATCAACTCAATGAAATAAAATGAAACCAAGATTAAAGAAAAAAGCAAAAGGAATGAACAAAATCTCCAGAAATGTGGGACTATGTGAAAACCCAACCTACGTTTGATAGGTGTACAGAATGTGATGAAGAGATGAATCCAAGCTGGAAAACACTCTTCAGGATATTATCCAGGAAAATTTAACCTAGAAGACAGGTCAATACTCAACTCCAGGAAATACAGAACACCAGAAAGATATTCTGAAGAGCAACCCCAAGGCATAATCATCAGATTCTGGGGTTGAAATAAAATACTAAGGCAGCCAGAGAGAGAAGGTCAGGTCACCACAAGGAAGCCCATCAGACTCACAGCAGATCTCTCGACAGAGACTCTACAAGCCAGAAGATCCAATATTCAACATCCTTAAAGAAAGAACTTTCAACCCAGATTTCATATCCAGCCAACTGAGCTTCATAAGTGAAGAAATAAATCTTCACGAACAAGCAAGTACCGAGATTTTGTCACTAGGCCTGCTTTACAGAGCTCTGAAGAGGCACTACACATAGAAAGAAACAACCAGTCAGCCATCCTAAAAGCATACAAATGCTAAAGACCATCAATAAAATGAAGATTACATGAACCAATGGGCAAAACAGCCAGCTAGCATCAAAATGGCAGTATCAAATTCACACATAACAATATTAATCCTAAATGTAAATGGGCTAAATGCACCAATCAAAAGACACAGACTGGCAAATTGATAAAAACCAAAACCCATCAGTGTGCTGTATCCAGAAACCCACCTCATGCAGGATACACAAAGGCTCAAAATAAAGGGATGGAGGAAGATTTACCAAGCAAATGGAAAAAAAAGCAGAGTTGCAATTCGTCTCTGATAAAATAGACTTTAAAGCCAAAGATCAAAAGAAAAAGGTCATTACATAATGGTAGATCCATACACAAGAAGAGCTAATGATTCTAAATATATATGGCCAATTAGAGCACCCAGATATATAAGGCAGTTCTTAATGTTACAAGAGACTTGACTCACACAATAATGGGGACTTTCCATCAATATCAGACAGATCAACAGACAGAAAATTAACAAGGTTATCCAGGATTTGAACTCAGACCTGGAAAAGAAACCTGATAGACATTTATAGAACTCTCCCCAAATCACAGAATATACATTCTTCTCAGCACCACATCAAACTTACTTTAAAATTGACCACATAAAAGTAAAGCACTCCTCAGCAAATGCAAAACAACTGAAATCATAACAAACAGTCTCTCAGACCAGTGCAATCAAGTTGGAACTCAGATTCAGAAAATAACTCAGAACCACAGCTTCATGGAAACTGAACAACTGGCTCTTGAATGTTGATTGGATAAACAGAAATGAAGGCAAAAATAAAAGTTATTGAAACCAATAAGAATGAAGACACAACATACCAGAATCTCTGGGACACATTTAGCATTCTGTGAGGAAAATATATAATAATGCCCACATGAGAATAGTGAGAGATCCAAGTGAAACCCTATCATCAAAATTAAAGAGCTGAGCAAGATAAAAGCTCAAAACCTAGCCGAAGACAAAATAACTAAGATCAAGAACTGAAGGAGAAAGAGACAGAAAAACCCTTCAAAAATCAATAAATCTAAGAGCTGGTTTTTGAAAAGATCAACAAAATAGACAGACCACTAGCCAGACTGATAAAAAGAAAAGAGAACAACCAAATAGATGCAATAAAAAGGATAATGAAATCACCACAGATTCACAGAAATTCAAACCATCATCAGAATACTACAAACAACTCTATGCATAAACTAGTAAATGAAAGAAATGGATAAATTCTGGACACCTGTGTCCTCCCAAGCTAAACCAGGAGGCAAAACTATGAATAGACCAATAGGTTTGAAGTTGAGGCAGCATTTGAGAACCACACAAAAAGCCCAGGTCAGATGGGTTCACAGATTCTACAGACACAGAGGATCTGGTACCATTCCTTCTGAAAATATTCCAAATAATTCAAAGAACCTTCCCAAATCATTTTATGAGACCAACATCATCCTGATACAAAATAGCAGAGACTCAACAAGAAAACTTCAGGCCAATATCCAGATGAACATAGATGTAAAAATCTTCAATAAAATACTGGCAAACCGATTGCACAGCCATTAAAAATTTATTCATCATGATCAAGTAGGATTCATCCTGCAAGCTGGTTCAAACAGTCTATAAACGTAATTCACCACATAAACAGAAGCAAAACAAAAACCACATGATTATCTCAATTGACACAGAAGGCATTTGACAAAATTTAACAGCACTTATGCTAAAACCCTAAATAAATTTGGTATTGATGGAACATATCTCAAAGTAATAAAGCTGACAAATGACAGCCAATATCATACTTAATGCAAAACTGGAAGCATTCCTTTGAAATGGCACTGACAAGGATTCTCTGCACTCTATTCAACATAGTACTGGAAGTTCTAGCCAGAGCAATCAGGAAGAAAAAGAAATAAAGGGTATTCAAGTAGGAAAGGTGCAAGCCAAATTGTCTCTATTTGCAGACGACATGATAGTATACCTAGAAGACCTCATCACCTCAGCCCAAAAGCTCCTGAAACTGATAAGCAACTTCAGCAAAGTCTCAGGATATGAAGTCAATATGCAAAAATCACAAGCATTCCTATACACCAATAACAGGCTTAAAGAGAACCAAATAAAGAACGAACTACAATTCACAATTGCTACAAAGAAAATAAAATACCTGGAAATACAACTCACAAGAAATGTAAGGGACGTCTTTAAGAAAAACTACAAACCACTGCTCAACGAAATAAGAGAGGACACAAACAGATGGAGAAACATTCCATGTTTGTGAATAGGTAGAATCAATACCGTGAAAATGGCTATACTGCCCAAAGAAATTTACACAATCAATGCTCTCCCCATCAAACTATTATGGAATTTCTTCAAATAACTAAAAAAAAAACCACCATGAATTCATATGGAACCAAAAGAGAGCCAGCATAGGCAAGTCAATTCTAAGCAAAAACTATACTACAAGGCTACAGTAATCAAAACAGCATGGTACTGGTACCAAAACAGAGATATAGACCAATGGAACAGAATAGAGGCATCGGAGGCAAGACAACATATCTACAACCATATAATCTTTGATAAACCAGACAAAAACAAGCAATGGGGAAAGGATTCCTGTTTAATAAATGGTGTTGGGAAAACCTGACACCTTATACTAAAATTAACTCCAGATGGATTAAAGACTTAAACATAAACCTGGCACCATAAAAACCCTAGAAGAAAATCTAGGCAAAACCATTCAGGACATAGTAGTAGGCAAGGACTTCATGACCGGAACACCAAAAGCATTGGCAAAAAAAGCCAAAATAGACAAATGGGACCTAATCAAACTTCACAGCTTCCGCACAGCAAAAGAAACAGTCACTAGAGTGAATCAGCAACCATCAGAATGGGAAAAAAATCTTTGCAGTTTATGCATCTGACAAAGGGCTGATATCCAGAATTTACAAAAAAGCACAAACAGATTTACAGAAAAAAAAACAAACAAGCCCATTCACAAATGGGCACAGGATACGAACAGACACTTTATAAAAGAAGACATACATGAGGCAAATAAAAAAACACATGAAAAAATGCTCATCATCACTGGTCATTAGAGATATGCAAATCAAAGACACATTGAGATACCATCTCACGCCAGTTAGAATGGCGATCATTAAAAAATCTGGAGACAGCAGATGCTGGAGAGGTTGTGGTGAAAGAGGAACACTCTTACACTGTTGGTGGGAGTGTAAATTAGTTCAACCATTGTTCAAGAGAGTGTGGCGACTAATTAAGGTCCTAGAAAAAGAAATTCCATTTGACCCAGCAATCCCATTACAGGGTATATATATCCAAAGGAATATAAATTGTTCTACTATAAGGACACATGCACACGAATGTTCATTGCAGCACTGTTTATAATAACAAAGACCTGAAACCAACCCAAATGCCCATCGATGATGGACAGGACTAAGAAAATGTGGCACATATACACCATCGAATATTATGCAGCAATCAAAAATGGTAAGTTTTTGTCCTTTATAAGAACATGGATGAATCTGGAGAACATCATTCTCAGCAAACTGACACAAGAACAGAAAAGGAAATACCACAGATTCTAACTCATAGGCGGGTGAGAAAAATGAGAACACATGGACACAGAAAGGGGGTCTACTAAACAATGGGGTCTATTCGAGAAAATGGGGGAGAGACAGCAGATGGGGGCTGGGTAAGGATAGCCTGGGAGAAATGCCAAGTGTGGGTGAAGGGGAGGAAGGCAGCAAAACACACTGTCATGTGTGTACCTATGCAACCATCTTGCACGTTATGCACATGTACCACAAAACATATAATGCAATAAAAATTTAAAAAATGAAATAAATTTCTGACTACAATACACACGTGTTTCTTACTCAATGAAGCTCTGAAATAGATGCCATATGCAAGATCATCCTGAGTATTTCCCAGGTATGTATTATTCACTGAGGCTCTAAAACTTTGTCCATATAAAATTGTTTCCTGACCAAACCACTGGAGTGTATTATTGATTCTGACTTTGAATATTTCGGCATATGAAATAGACAAGTGACTATTACAAACATGTGTATTACTCACTCAGGCTTTGATTTTGTGGCCATAAAAAAATAGGTTAGTGCCTACTCCACACGTGTGCATTATTCCCCGAGGCTGTAAATGAGAGTCTATATATAGTAGACTTCTCACACTTTCCCACATTGGGTGTGTATTACTCAGTGAGGCTCTTCTTGTGTGACCATATGAAACGGGATTCTGTCTATCTTAAATATTTTTATTAACCAGTGAATCTCTGAATGAGGGTTGATATAAAATAGACTGCTGAGTACTTTACATTTGTGCATTATTCACTGAGGTTACAAGTCCGTGGCTATATGAAATGGAACCCCAACTAATCCACACATGTATATTATAAACTGAGGCTATGGATGAGTGTACAAATGAAATGAACTCCTGGCTACCCCAAAGGTGTGCATTATTCACTGAGGCTCCAAATAAATGTCCATCGAAAATAGACACCAAATTATTCTCCAGGTGTGTATTACTCAGTGAGGCTCAGAAAATGTGGCCATATTAGATTCCTTACTATAGCATGGGTCTGTCTTATTCACTGAGGCTCTGAATATGTGTCTGCTTGTAATAGACTCCTAACTACACCACATTATTCAGTGACATTCCGAATGAGAGACACATAAAAATGTCTCCTGACTATTCCACAGGTGGGCATTATTTTGATTGACTCTGAATGAGGGGATAAAATAAAATCCTGGCTATTCACCCAGGTGTTTACTTTTAGTGCGGCTCTCAACGAGCCACCATAGGAAAGAGACTTCTGAATTAGGGGATAAAAGAAATAATCCACAGGTGTGCATTATTCAGTGATTCTCTGAATGAGTGGCCATAAAAAATGGACTTCAGTCTATATCGCGTGTGTAGTATTTATTGAGGCTGTGAAAGAGGGGCCATATGAAACACACTTCTAATTATCTACCTAACATATGCGATATTCACTATTTATCTGAATGAGTAGCCATATGACATAGACTCCACATTATTTTCCATGTGTGCATTATTCGAGCAGGTTCTGTATGAGTGTCCATAACAAGTAGACTCCACACACTCCCCCAGGTGTGTATTACTAAGCGATACCCAGAATTATAGTTCAGATGAAATAGATTCCTGACTATCACCCAGGTTTGTTTTATTCAGAAAAGCACTTAAGACTTGGCTATCACAAACAGCATCCTGATTACCCTATAGAAGTTCATTATTCACAGAAACTTTGAATGAGAGGCCATATAAAAAAGACACCTGACCATTGCTCCATTGTGAATTATTCATTAAGGTTCTAAATGAGTTTTAGTGTTAAATATACTCCTGAAAATTCCCCAGGTGTGAATCATTCAGGGAGGTACAGAATGAGTGGTCATATAAAAAATGCTCGAGTCTTAACCTGGTGTGCATTATTCACTGAGGCTCTACAAAAGAGGCTACATAAAATAGATTCTTAACTCTTCCCCAGGTGTGTATTATTGAATAAGACTCTGACTAAGTGGGCATAAAAAACTGACTCTTGTGTATTGCCCAGGTGTGCATTTCTTACAGAGACTCTGAATGTGTAGCCATTGGAAGTAGACCCTTGACTATTTCTGAGAGTATTATTCACAGAGGCACTGAACGAGTGGCAAGGTGAGAGAGAATTTTGACTTATCAGATATACATATTATTCACTGAAACACTGAAAGAGGGGCCTTATGGGATAGACCCCATTTTACTTCACAGGAGTGCATTATTTTTTCACTCTACAAACGAATCACCATATGAAATAGACTAGTGTTTATTCCCCACATGTGCAGTATTCGAAGAGGTTCTGTATGAGTGTTTATATCAAACAGTCTCCTGACTATCACACATATGTGTATCATTCACGGAGCTGCTTAATTTGGGGCAAGCTGAAATAGGGTCCTGACTACTCCACAGCTGTTTATTATGCACTGAAGCTCTGAATGAGAGCCATATGAAATAGACTCCTTACTATTGCCCAATTGTGCATTATTCGGTAATGCTGTGATTGAGTGGCCATAAGACCTGGACTCTGACTATTCCCAAGGTGTGTATTCTTCAGTGAGTTTTGAGAGTGACCACATAAAATAGACTGCTCTCTATCCTCTGACTATATTTCAGCTGTGCATTTTCCACTGAGTTCCTGGGTGAACGGTCATATCAAATAGTTCTCCAGACTATTCCCCAGGTGTGCATTATTCAGTGAGTCTCTAAATAAGTGGCTATATATAATAGAATCCTGAGTATTTTCCAGATATATATGATTCTTCACTGAGGTTCTGAATAAGTGGCCATGTGAAATACACTCCTGACTTTTCCATAGGTCTGAATTATTCTGTGAGGCTCTGAATGAGTGGCCATAAAATAGAGACTCTGAATACATCAGGCAGCGTTTTACATTCGGCTCTAAATGAGTGGCTATACGAAATAGAATCCTGCCTTCCCCCAAGGTGTATGTTATTCAGTTAGGCTCTGAATATGGAGCTGTACAAAAAAAAATTCTGACTACAATACAGGTGTTCTTATTCAATGAAGCTCTGAAATAGATGCCATAATAAATAGCGTCCTGAGTATTTCCCAGGTATATATTATTCACTGAGGCTCTAAAATTTGTCCATATGAAATTGTTTCCTGACTAGTCCACAGGGTGTATTATTGACTCTGACTTTGAATATTTGGGCATATGGAATAGACTAGTGACTATTCCAAAGTTGTGTATTGCTCACTCAGGCTTTGATTTTGTGGCCATATAAAATAGACTAGTGTCTATTCCACATGTGCATTATTCCCTGAGGCTGTAAATGAGAGGCTATATAAAGTAGACTCTACACTTTTCCCAGGTGTGTATTACTCAGTGAGGCTCTTCTTGTGTGACCATATGAAACAGGATGCTGTCTATCTTAAATATTTTATTATTCAGTGAATCTCTGAATGAGTGGCTATATTAGACTGCTCTGTACTATACATTTGTGCATTAACTCTGGTTATGAGTCAGTGGCCATATGAAATGGAACCTGACTAATCCACATGCATATTATCCACTGAGGCTATGAATGAGTGTTCAAATGAATTAGACTCCTGACTAATCCACAGGAGTGCATTATTCACTGAGGCTCTGAGTAAATGTTCATTGAAAATAGACACCAAATTATTCTCCAGGTGTGTATTACTCAGTGAGGCTCAGAAGATGTGGCCATATTAGAATTCTTACTATAGCAAGGGTCTGTCTTATTCACTGAGGCTCTGAATATGTGATACATGAAATAGACTCCTGACTACACCACATTATTCAGTGACATTCCGAATGAGAGCCACATGAAAATGTCTCCTGACTATTCCACAGGTGGGCATTATTTTGAGACTCTGAATGAGGATAAAAGTAAATCCTGACTCTTTCCCAGGTGTTTTCTTTTAGTGAGGCTCTCAATGAGTGGCCATAGGAAAGAGATTTCTGACTATTCCACAGGTGTGCATTATTCAGTGATTCTCTGAATGAGTGGCCATAAAATAGACTTCAGACTATATCACAAGTGTGTAATATTCAGTGAGGCTGTGAAAGAGGGGCCATATGAAACAGACTTCTAATTACTCCACATGTGCGTTATTCACTGTTTGTCTGAATGAGTAGCCCTATGACATAGACTCCACATTATTCTCCATGTGTGAATTATTCAAGAAGGTTTTGTATGAGTATCCATAACAAATAGACTCCACACCCCAGGTGTGTATTACTCAGCGATACCCAGAATTAGAGTTCAGATGAAATAGATTCCTCTATCACCCAGGTTTATCTTATTCAGAAAAGCACTTAAGACGTGGCTATCTTAAACAGCGTCCTGATTACTCCATAGAAGTTCATTATTCACTGAAACTTTGAATGAGAGGCCATATAAAATAGACACCTGACTATTGCTCCATTGTGAATTATTCAATAAGGTTCTAAATGAGTGGTAGTATGAAATAGAATCCTGAGGATTCCCCAGGTGTGTATCATTCAGGGAGGCACAGAATGAGTGGCCATATAAAAAATGCTCGACTATAACCCTGGTGTGCATTATTCACTGAGGCTCTAAATGAGTGGCTACATGAAGTAGACTCAACACTTCCCCAGGTGTATTATTGAATGAGACTCTGACTAAGTGGGCATAAAAAGAGACTCTTGTGTATTGCCCAGGTGTGCATTACTTACAGAGACTCTGAATGTGTAGCCATTTGAAGTAGACCTTGACTATTTCTGAGGGGAGTATTATTCACAGAGGCCCTGAACGAGTGGCCATGTGAAAGAGATTCCTGACTTATCAGATATACATATTATTCACTGAAACACTGAAAGAGTGGCCTTATGTAATAGACCCCATTTTACTCCACAGGTGTGCGTTATTTTTGACTCTCCAAACGAATCACCATATGAAATAGACTAGTGATTATTCCCCACATGTGCAGTATTCGAAGAGGTTCTGTATGAGTGTTTATATCAAACAGTCTCCTGACTATCACACATGTGTGAATCATTCACAGAGCTGTTTAATTTGGGGCTATGTAAAATAGGTTCTTGACTACTGCACAGCTGTTTATTACCCACTGAAGCGCTGAATAAGAGGTCATATGAAGTACACTCCTTACTTTTGCCCCATTGTGCATTATTCGGTAATGCTGTGATTGAGTGGCCATATGACCTGGGCTCTGACTATTCCCAAGGTGTGTATTCTTCAGTGTGTTTATGAAAGAGTGACCACATAAAATATACTGCTCTTTCTATCCTCTTGACTATATTTCAGCTGTGCATTTTCCACTGAGTTCCTGGGTGAACGGCTATATCGAACATTCTCCAGACTATTCCCCAGGTGTGCAGTATTCAGTGAGTTTCCAAATAAGTGGCTATATATAATAAAATCCTGAGTGTTTTCCACATATAAATGATTCTTCACTGAGGTTCTGAATAAGTGGCCATGTGAAATACACTCCTGACTTTTCCATAGATCTGAATTATTCTGTGAGTCTCTGAATGAGTGGCCATAAAATAGAGACTCCTGAACATTCATCAGGCATTCGTTTTTACATTCGCCACTAAATGAGTTGCTATACGAAATAGAATCCTGACTTTCCCCAAGGTTTATGTTATTCAGTTAGGCTCTGAATATGTGGCTATACAAAATAGAATTCTGACTAAAATTCAGGAGTCCCTTATTAAATTTACGTCTGAAATAGATGCCAAATATAATAGCGTCCCGAGTATTCCCCAGGTATGTATTATTCCCTTAGGCTCTAAAAGTTTGGCCATGTGAAATTGTTTCCTCACTAGTCCACAGGTGTGTATTATTGACTCTGACTCTAAATATTTGGGCATATGGAATAGACTAGTGACTATTCCAAAGTTGTGTATTACTCACTCAGGCTTTGATTTTCTGGCCATATAAAATAGACTAGTGTCTGTTCTACACGTGTGCATTATTCGCTGAGGATGTAAATGAGATTCTATATAAGGTAGATGCCTAACACTTCTTTAGGTGTGTATTACACAGTGAGGCTCTTCTTGTGTGACCATAAAAAACAGCGTGCTGTCTATATTATATATTTGTATTATTCAGTGAATCCTTGAATGAGTGGATATATAAAATAGACTGCTCTGTACTATACATTTGTGCATTAACTCTGGTTATGAGTCAGTGGCCATATGAAATGGAATCCTGACTAATCTGCACGTGCATATTATCCACTGTAGCTATGAATGAGTGTTCAAATGAAATAGACTCCTGGCTAATCCACAGGTGTGCATTATTCACTGAGGCTCTGAATAAATGTCCATCGAAAACAGACACCAAATTATTCTCCAGGTGTGTATTACTCAGTGAGGCTCAGAAAATGTGGCCATATTAGATTTCTTACTATAGCAAGGGTCTGTGTAATTCACTGAGGCTCTGAAAATGTGATACATGTAGCAGACTCCTAACTACACCACATTATTCAGTGACATTCCGAATGAGAGACACATAAAAATGTCTCCTGACTATTCCACAGGTGGGCATTATTTTGATTGACTCTGAATGAGGGGATAAAAGTAAATCCTGACTATTACCCCATGTGTTTTCTTTCAGTGAGGCTCTCAGTGAGCAGCCATAGGAAAGAGATTTCTGACAATTCTGAAGGTGTGCATTATTCAGTGATTCAATGAATGAGTGGCCATTAAAAATGGACTCCAGTCTATATTGCAAGTGTGTAGTATTCAGTGAGGCTGTTAAAGAGGGGCCATATGAAACAGACTTCTAATTACTCCACATGTGCGATATTCACTGTTTGTCTGAATGAGTAGCCCTATGACCTAGACTCCACATTATTCTCCATGTGTGCATTATTCAAGAAGGTTTTGTATGAGTATCCATAACAAATAGACTCCACACACCCCCAGGTGTGTATTACCAAGCGATACCCAGAATTAGAGTTCAGATGAAATAGATTCCTCTCTATCACCCAGGTTTATCTTATGCAGAAAAGCACTTAAGACGTGGCTATAATAAACAGCGTCCTGATTACTCCATAGAAGTTCATTATTCACTGAAACTTTGAATGAGAGGCCATATAAAAAAGACACCTGACCATTGCTCCATTGTGAGTTATTCAATAAGGTTTTAAATGAGTTTTAGAACTAGACTCCTGAGGATTCCCCAGGTGTGAATCATTCAGGGAGGTACAGAATGAGTGGTCATATAAAAAATGCTCGACTCTTACCCTGGTGTGCATTATTCACTGAGGCTCTAAAGGAGTGGCTACATAAAGTAGACTTTTTTTAAAAATTTTTATTGCATTATAGGTTTGGGGGTACATGTGCAGAACGAGCAAGATAGTTGCATAGGTACACACATGGCAGTGTGCTTTGCTGCTTTCCTCCCCCTCACCCACACTTGGTATTCATCCCCAGGCTAGACTCTTAACTCTTCCTCAGGTGTGTATTATTGAATGAGACTCTGACTAAGTGGGCATAAAAAAGTGACTCTTGTGTATTGCCCAGGTGTGCATTTCTTACAGAGACTCTGAACGTGTAGCCATTGGAAATAGACCCTTGACTATCTCTGAGGGGAGTATAATTCACAGAGGCCCTGAACGAGTGGCCACGTGAGAGAGATTTTTGACTTATCAGATATACATATTATTCTCTGAAACACTGAAAGAGGGGCCTTATGGGATAGACCTCATTTTACTTCACGGGATTGCAATATTTTTTGACTCAAGAAATGAATCACCATATGAAATAGACTAGTGTTTATTCCCCACATGTGCAGTATTCCAAGAGGTTCTGTATGAGTGTTTTTATCAAACAGTCTCCTGACTATCACAAATGTATGAAGTATTCACGGAGCTGCTTAATTTGTGGCTATGTTAAATAGGGTCCTGACTACTCCAAAGCTGTTTATTATGCACTGAATCTCTGAATGAGAGGCCATATGAAATACACTCCTTACTATTGCCCCATTGTGCATTATTCGGTAATGCTGTGACTGAGTGGCCATATGACCTGGACTCTGACTATTCCCAAGGTGTGTATTCTTCAGTGAGATTATGAAAAAGTGATCACATAAAATAGACTTCTCACTCTATCCTCTTGACTATTTTTCAGTTGTGCATTTTCCAGCGAGTCTCTGCATGAACAGTCATATGAAATAGTCTCCAGACTATTCCCCAGGTGTGCAGTATTCAGTGAATTTCCGAATAAGTGGCTATATATAATAGAATCCTGAGTATTTTCCACATATATATGATTCTTCACTGAGGTTCTGAATAAGTGTCCATGTGAAATACACTCCTGACTTTTTTATAGGTCTGTATTATTCTGTGAGGCTCTGAATGATTGGCCATAAAATAAAGACTCCTGAATATTCATCAGCCATTCGTTTTTACATTCGCCACTAAATGAGTTGCTATACGAAATAGAATCCTGACTTTCCCCAAGGTTTATGTTATTCAGTTAGGCTCTGAATATGTGGCTATACAAAATAGAATTCTGACTAAAATTCAGGAGTCCCTTATTAAATTTATGTCTAAAATAGATGCCATATGTAATAGCGTCCTGAGTATTCCCCAGGTATGTATTATTCACTGAGGCTCTAAAAGTTTGGCCATATGAAATTGTTTTCTCACTAGTCCACAGGTGTGTATTATTGACTCTGACTCTAAATATTTGGGCATATGGAATAGACTAGTGACTATTCCAAAGTTGCGTATTACTCACTCAGGCTTTGGTTTTCTGGCCATATAAAATAGACTAGTGTCTATTCTACACGTGTGCATTATTTGTCGAGGATGTAAATGAGATTCTATGTAAAGTAGGCACCTAACACTTCTTCAGGTGTGTATTACACAGTGAGGCTCTTCTTGTGTGACCATAAAAAGCAGGATGCTGTCTATATTATATATTTGTATTATTCAGTGAATCCTTGAATGAGTGGCTATATAAAATAGACATCTCTGTACTATACATTTGTGCATTAACTCTGGTTATGAGTCAGTGGCCATACGAAATGGAATCCTGACTAATCCGCACGTGCATATTATCCACTGTAGCTATGAATGAGTGTTTAAATGAAATAGACTCCTGGCTAATCCACAGGTGTGCATTATTCACTGAGGCTTTGAATAAATGTCCATCGAACATAGACACCAAATTATTCTCCAGGTGTGTATTACTCAGTAAGGCTCAGAAAATGTGGCCATATTTGATTCCTAACTATAGAAAGGGTCTGTCTTATTCACTGAGGCTCTGAATATATGTCTACATGTAATAGACTCCTAACTACATCACATTATTCAGTGACATTCCAAATGAGAGACACATAAAAATATCTCCTGACTATTCCACAGGTGGGCTTTATTTTGATTGACTCTGAATGAGGAAATAAAAGTAAATCCTGACTATTACCCCCGGTGTTTGATTTTAGTGAGGCTCTCAATGAGTGGCCATAGAAAAGAGACTTCTGACTATTCTGCAGGTGTGCATTATTCAGTGATTCTCTGAATGAGTGGCCACAAAAAATGGACTCCAGTCTATATCACAAGTGTGTAGTATTCAGTGAGGCTGTGAAAGAGGGGCCATATGAAATAGACTTCTAATTACTCCAGATGTGCGATATTCACTGTTTGTCTGAATGAGTAGTCATATGACCTAGACTCCACATTATTCTCCATGTGTGCATTATTCAAGCAGGTTCTGTTTGAATATTCACACCAAATAGACTCCAGACACTCGCACAGGTGTGTGTTACTCAACTATACCCAGAATTCGATTTAATAGGGAATAAAATCCTGACTCTCACCCAGGTGTGTATCATTCAGGATAGCACTTAATACTTGGGTATCATAAATGGCTTCCTGATTACTACATAGACGTTCATTATTCACTGAAACTTTGAATGAGAGGCCATATAAAAAAGACACCTGACTATTGCTCCATTGTGAATTATTCAATAACGTTCTAAATAAGTTTCAGTATGAAATAAACACCTGAGGATTCCTCGGGTGTGTATCATCCTGGGAGGTACAGAATGAGTGGCCATATAAAAAATGCTCGATTCTTATCCTAGTGTGTGTTATTCACTGAGCCTCTAAATGAGTGGCTACATAAAGTAGACTCTTAACTCGTCCCCATGTGTGTATTATTGAATGAGACTCTTACTAAGTGGGCATAAAAAAGTGACTCTTGTGTATTGCACAGGTGTGCATTACTTACAGAGATTCTGATTGTGTAGCCATTGGAAGTAGACACTTGACTATTTCTGAGGGGACTATTATTCACAGAGGCCCTGGAAAAGTGGCCATGTGAGAGAGATTATTGTGTTATCAGATATACATATTATTCACTGAAACTCTGAAAGAGTCTACTTATGAAATAGACCCCATTTTACTTCACAGGAGTGCATTATTTTTTCACTCTCCAAATGAATCACCATATGAAATAGACAAGTGGTTATTCCCCACATGTGCAGGATTCGAAGAGGTTCTGTATCAGTGTTTATATCAAACAGTCTCCTGGCTATCACACATGTGTGTTTCATTCATGGAGCTGCATAATTTGGGGCTACATTAAATAGGGTCCTGACTACTCCACAACTTTTTATTACACAGGGAAGCTCTGAATGAGAGGCCGTAAAAATAAAATCTTTACTATTTCCCCATTGTGCATTATTCGGTAATGCTGTGATTGAGTGGCCATAAGACTTGGACCCTGATGGTTCCTTAGTTGTGTATTCTTTAGTGAGGTTCTGAACGAGTGACCACATAAAATAGACACCTGACTCTATCCTCCTACTTCCCAGCTCTGCATTTTCCACTGAGTGCTTAGTGAAGGATCATATCAAATAGTCTCCAGGTTATTCCAAAGGTGTGCATTATTCAGTGAGTCTCTGAATAAGTGACCTTATATAATAGTATTCTGAGTATTTTTCAGATGTATATGATTATTAAACTGCGGTTCTGAATAAGTGGCCATGTGAAATACACTCCTGACTTTTCCATAGGTCTGTATTATTCTGTGACGCTCTGAATGAGTGTCCATAAAATTGAGACTTCTTAATACTCCATGGGCGTGCGTTTTTATATTTGGCTCTAAATGAGTGGCTATACGAAATAGCATCCTGACTTTCCCCATAGTGTATGTTATTCAATTTGGCTCTGAATATGTGGCTATAAAAAATCAAATTCTGACTACAATACAGGGTTCCTTATTCAATGAAGCTCTGAAATACATGCCATATGAAATAGTGTCCTGAGTATTTCCCAGGTATGTATTATTGACTGAGGCTCTGAACCTTTGTCCATATGAAATTGTTTTCTGACTAGTACACAGGAGTGTATTATTGACTCTGACTTTGAATATTTGGGCATATGGAATAGACTAGTGACTATTCCAAACTTCTGTATTACTAACTCAGGCTTTGATTTTGTTGCCATATAAAATAGATTAGTGCCTACTCCACACGTGTACATTATTCCCTGAGGATGTAAATGAGAGGGTATACATAGGAGACTTCTCACACTTTCCCAGGTGTGAATTACTCAGTGTGGCTCTTTTTGTGTGACCATATGAAACGGGATGCTACCTATCTTAAATACTTTTATTATCCAGTAAATCTCTGAATAAGTGGTTATATGAAAAAGACTGCTGAGTACTTTACATTTGTGCATTATTAACTGAGGTTATGAGTCTGTGGCTATATGAAATGTAACCACAACAAATCCACACGTGCATATTATAAACTGAGGCTATGGATGAGTGTACAAATGAAATGGACTCCTGCTACCTCAGAGGTGTCCATTAGTCACCGAGGTTCTGAATGTATGTCCATTGAAAATAGATTCTAAATTATTCTCCAGGTGTGTATTTTTCAGTGAGGCTCAGAAGATATGGCCATATTAATTAGAATTTTTTTTCACTTTTTCAAAACTTTTTCTTTGGGTTTACATGTACTAGCAGGTGTTTTTCAAATCGGTAAACTTGGGTCATGAGGGTTTGTTATACACATTATTTCATGATGCAGATATTAAGCCTAGCATTCATGCATTGTTTTCCTGATCTTCTCCCTTTTCCAGCCTCCACTCTCTGAAGAGTTCCAAGTGTGTTGTTGTCCTCTACGTGTCCTTACTATAAAAATGGTCTGTCTTATTCACTGAGGCTCTGAATATATGTCTACATGAAACAGACTCCTGACTACAGCACATTTTTCAGTGACACTCTGAATGAGAGGCCACGTGAAAAATTCTCCTGAGAATTCCACAGATGTGCATTACTAAGTTAGACTCTGAATGAGGGGAAAAAAGTAAATCCTAACACTTTCCCCAGGGGTGTACATTTAGTGAGGCTTTCGATCAGTGGCCATTGGAAAGAGCCTTCTGACTATTCCACAGGTGTGCATTATTCAGTGATTCTCTGAATGAATGGCCATAAAGAATAGACTCCAGATGGTGCTTCCAAGATGGTGTCGTAGAGGCGACTCAGGATTGCAGTTCCCAGTGAAGGCACAGAGGGTGAGTGCTAGCCGCATTCTCGGATGGACCTTTTTTGCCCACAAATCGTTGAAAGTACCAGGTGTGGGAGAGACACGGGAATTAAGCACAGCCAGCTCACACGGCTCAGCCAGTGCCACAGCGCCTCAGCTCCCACACAAAACTCACTGGTCTGGGTGCCCTGTTAAACCAGCAATCTAAGATTTGGAAGGACATATTGACATGTTTATCTAATTGAATGGGACTTGGACAATTACCCAGATAAGGAGATTTTAAGAAAGCGTGATCTGAGCCAGCCCAGTGGGCAGTGGCACAGGAGATTGCATGGATCCCAGTGCCCTGTCAGCAGGCTACAGGGGCGCCAGTTAGAGAGTCAACCATTCACCTTGGGGAGAGGAAGAGAGAGAGAGAGAGGATGGACTCTCAGGCAGGGAGGTGGGTGATCAGGCTCGTTGGGTTCCACTATCATAGGGACAAGCAGGGTGGCTAATGGAGGCGATCACGGCTGAGAGCTTTGCTGCTTGCACAGTTGAATCTAGCATGGTGCAGCCCGGTGGGGGAAAGGCGTCTGCCACTACGGACACAATCTGCCCCTACTGAAGTACTGCCCAGTGCTGACACAGCCTGCCGTTGCCGAGGCAACCCGCCATAACAGAGAGACTCCCTCAGCTGGGCGGAACACCACAGCAGAAGGGAGCTGGCGGCAGCAGGGAGGACCCATACTAGCAGGGCAAAGGCTCAACAGGCAAATAGTGAATAGACTACCTCCTAACTGGGCAGGACAGTGAAACAGATACTCATAAAGAAAGCCCCAAACCCCTAAGACAGAGCATCTAAGATAAAAAATAATGGGGGGTGTTTTATGAGTTCTGTTACAGCAGACAGAAACATGTCTTTCCAACAACACTGAAAGAACAACGGAGATAACAGCTCAGAACTGGAACTCCAATAAAGCACAGACTGCCCCTCAAGAAGCACCCTGACCCCTGTATATCCAAAGATTCACCCCCAAAAAGGACTTATCAGACTGACATTTGGTGGGCATCATTCTGGAAAAAAGATAGCAGAAGAAAAAACTGGTAGCATCCCTCACTGTTCCGCAGCAGCTACAGGTGCACCGCAGAGAAGGGCCTGGAGTGGAACTAAGCACTCAGACAGCAGAGGGGCTAGACCATTAGAAGGAGAACAGTAACAGAAATACTTCATCATCAACAATCTGGGCATCCACTCAGAAACCCAATTGAAAAATCAGCAACTACTAAGACGACAGGTGGATAAATCTAGAAAGATGAAAAGAAAACAGCGCAAAAAGGAGGAAAACACCCGAAACCAAAACACCTCACCTCTGACAAAGGACCAAAACTCCTCACGAGCAAGGAAACAAAACTGGATGGAGAATGAATGTGACGAAATGACGGAATCAGACTTCAGAAAGTGGATAATGAGAAACTTCAGTGAGCTAAAAGAACATGTTCTAAATCAGTGCAAAGAAAATAAGAACCTTAAAAAAAGATTTGAAAAATGATTCGAGGAAATGATAACAAGAATGGACAACTTAGAGAGGAACATGAATGATTTGAAGGAGCTGAAAAACACAACACGAGAACTTCGTGAAGCATGCACAAGTTTCAACAGCCGAATTGACCAAGCAGAAGAAAGAATATCAGAAGTCGGAAGATCAACTCAATGAAATAAAACGAGAAACCAAGATTAGAGAAAAAAGCACAAAAAGGAATAAACAGAATCTCCAATAAATGTGGGACTATGTGAAGAGACCCAACCTACGTTTGATAGGTGTGCCAGAATGTGATGAAAAGAATAAATCCAACCTGAAAAACACTCTTCAGGATATTATTCATAAAAATTTCCCAAACCTAGCAAGACAGATCCATACTCAACTCCAGGAAATACAGAGAACACCACAAAGACACTCCACAAAAAGAGCAACCCTGACGCACATAATCGTCAGATTCATCAGGGTTGAAACGAAGGAGAAAATACTAAGGGCAGCCAAGGAGAAAGGTCGGGTCTCCCACAAAGGGAAGCCCATCAGACTCACAGCAGATCTCTCGGCAGAGACGCTACAAGCCAGAAGAGAGTGGGGGGCAATATTCAACATCCTTAAAGAAAAGAGCTTTCAACCCAGAATTTCATATCCAGCCAAACAGAGCTTCATAAGTGAAGGAAAAATAAAATCCTTCACGAACAAGCAAGTACTCAGAGATTTTGTCACCACTAGGCCTGCTTTACAAGAGCTCCTGAAAGAGGCACTACACATAGAAAGAAACAACCAGTTCCAGCCATCCTAAAATCATACCAAATGCTAAAGACCATCAACAAAATGAAGAATGTACATGAACCAACGGGCAAAACAGCCAGCTAGCATCAAAATGGCAGTATCAAATTCACACATACCAATATTAACCCTGAATGTAAATGGGCTAAAAGCACCAATCAAAAGACACAGACTGGCAAATTGGATAAAAAACCAAAATCCATCAGTGTGCTCTATCCAGAAAACAAACCTCACACGGAAAGATACACAAAGGCTCCAAATAAAAGGATGGAGAAAGATTTACCAAGCAAATGGAGAGCAAAAAAAGCAGGAGTTGCAATTCTCATCTCTGATAAAATAGACTTTAAAGCAACAAAGATCAAAAGGGACAAAGAAGGTCATTACATAATGGTAAAAGGATCGACACAACAAGAAGAGCTAACGATTCTAAATATATATGGACCCAATGTAGAAGCACCCAGATATATAAGGCAAGTTCTTAATGACTTACAAAGAGACTTAGACTCCCAAACAATAATAGTGGGAGACTTTAACACCCACTGTCAATAGCAGACAGATCAACCAGACAGAAAATAACAAGGATATCCAGGACTTGAACTCAGACATGGAACAAGCAAACCTGATAGACATTTACAGAACTCTCCACCCCAAATACACAGAATATAAATTCTTCTCAGCACCACATCACACCTACTCCAAAATGACCACATAATTGGAAGAAAAGCACCTAAGCAAATGCAAAACAACGGAAATAATAACAAACAGTCTCAGACCATAGTGCAATCAAGTTGAACTCAGAATTAAAAATAACTCAGAACCGCACAGCTTCATGGAAACAGAACAACTGGTTTGAATGTTGATTGATAAACAATGAAATGAAGGCAGAAATTAAGAAGCTCTTTGAAACCAATGAGAATGAAGACACAACGTACCAGAATCTCTGGGACATATTTAAAGCTGTCTGTAGAGGAAAATATGCAATAAGTGCCCACATGAGAATAGTGGACAGATCCAAAATTGACACCCTATCGTCAAAATTGAAAGAGCTAGAGGAGCAAGATCAAAAAGCTCAAAACTAGCCAAAGACAAGAAATAATTCAAGATCAGAGCAGAACTGAGGAGATAGAGACAAGAAAAACCCTTCAAAAATCAATAAAAATAAGAGCTGGTTTTTTGAAAAGATCAACAAAATAGACCACTAACCAGACTGATAAAAAAACAGAGAACAACCAAATAGATGCAATAAAAACGATAAAGAGGAAATCACCACAGATTCCATAGAAATTCAAACCATCATCAGAGAATGCTACAAACAACTCTATGCACACAAACTAGTAAATCAGGAAGAAATGGATAAATTCCTGGACTCCTGTGTCCTCCCAAGCCTAAACCAGGAGGAATCAAACTATGAATAGACCAATAACAAGGTCAGAAGTTGAGGCAGCAATTAAGAGCCTACCACACAAAAAGCCCAGGTGCAGATGGGTTCACAGCCGAATTCTACTAAACACACAAAGAGGGTCTGGTACAATTCCTTCTGAAATTATTCCAAATAATCCAAAAAGAGGGAACGATTCTAAATATATATGGACCCAATGTAGAGCACCCAGATATATAAGGCAAGTTCTTAATGACTTACAAAGAGACTTAGACTCCCAAACAATAATAGTGGGAGACTTTAACACTCCACTGTCAATAGCAGACAGATCAACCAGACAGAAAATAAACAAGGATATCCAGGACTTGAACTCAGACATGGAACAAGCAAACCTGATAGACATTTACAGAACTCTCCACCCCAAATACACAGAATATAAATTCTTCTCAGCACCACATCACACCTACTCCAAAACTGACCACATAATTGGAAGAAAAGCACTCCTAAGCAAATGCAAAACAACGGAAATAATAACAAACAGTCTCTCAGACCATAGTGCAATCAAGTTGGAACTCAGAATTCAGAAAATAACTCAGAACCGCACAGCTTCATGGAAACAGAACAACTGGCTCTGGAATGTTGATTGGATAAACAATGAAATGAAGGCAGAAATTAAGAAGCTCTTTGAAACCAACGAGAATGAAGACACAACGTACCAGAATCTCTGGGACATATTTAAAGCTGTCTGTAGAGGAAAATATATAGCAATAAGTGCCCACATGAGAATAGTGGACAGATCCAAAATTGACACCCTATCGTCAAAATTGAAAGAGCTAGAGGAGCAAGATCAAAAAAGCTCAAAACTAGCCAAAGACAAGAAATAACTAAGATCAGAGCAGAACTGAGGGAGATAGAGACAAGAAAAACCCTTCAAAAAATCAATAAAACCAAGAGCTGGTTTTTTGAAAAGATCAACAAAATAGACCACTAACCAGACTGATAAAAAAAAAAACAGAGAACAACCAAATAGATGCAATAAAAAACGATAAAGAGGAAATCACCACAGATTCCATAGAAATTCAAACCATCATCAGAGAATGCTACAAACAACTCTATGCACACAAACTAGTAAATCAGGAAGAAATGGATAAATTCCTGGACTCCTGTGTCCTCCCAAGCCTAAACCAGGAGGAAGCCGAAACTATGAATAGACCAATAACAAGGTCAGAAGTTGAGGCAGCAATTAAGAGCCTACCACACAAAAAAAGCCCAGGTGCAGATGGGTTCACAGCCGAATTCTACCAAACACACAAAGAGGGTCTGGTACAATTCCTTCTGAAATTATTCCAAATAATCCAAAAGGAGGGAACCCTTCCCAAATCATTTTATGAGACCAATATCATCCTGATACCAAAACCTGGCAGAGACTCAACAAGAATAGAAAACTTCAGGCCAATATCCATGATGAACTTATAAGCAAAAATCTTCAATAAAATACTGGCAAACCGATTGCAACAGCACATTAAAAAACTCATCCATCCTGATCAAGTAGGATTCATCCCGGGGATGCAAGGCTGGTTCAACATATGCAAGTCTATAAATGTAATTCACCACATAAACAGAAGCAAAACCAAAAACCACATGATTATCTAAATTGACGCAGAGAAGGCATTTGACAAAATTCAACAGCCCTTTATGCTAAAAACCCTCAATAAACTTGGTATTGATGGAACACATCTCAAAGTAATAAAAGCTATTTACGACAAACCACCAGCCAATATCATACATAATGGGCAAAAACTGGAAGCCTTCCCTTTGAAATCCGGCACTAGACAATGATGCCCTCTCTCACCACTTCTATTTAACTTATTACTGGAAGTTCTAGCCAGAACAATCAGGCAAGAAAAACAAAGGGTATTTAAAAAGGAAAGGTGGAAGCCAAATTGTCTCTATTTGCAGATGACATGATAGTATACCTAGAAGACGCCATCGCCTCAGCCCAAAAGCTCCTGCAACTGATAAGCAACTTCAGCAAAGTCTCAGGATATAAAATCAATGTGCAAAAATCACAAGCATTGCTATACATCAATAACAGACTTAAAAAAAAACAAATTAAGAACGAACTGCCATTCACAACTGCTACAAAGAAAATAAAATAGCTAGGAATACAACTCACTAGGAATGTAAGGGAACTCTTTAAGGAAAACGACAAACAGCTGCTCAACGAAATAAGAGAGGACACAAAAGGATGGAGAAACATACCATGTTCGTGGTTCAGAATAATCAATATCGTGAAAATGGCTATACTGCCCAAAGTAATTTACACATTCAATGCTATCCCCATCAAACTACCATTGAATTTCTTCACACAACTGGAAAAAACCACCATGAATTTCATATGGAATCAAAAAAGAGCCCGCATAGCCAAGTCAATTCTAAGCAAAAAGAACACAGCGGGAGGCATCACGCTACCAGACTTCAAACTATACTACAAGGCTACAATAATCAAAACAGCATGGTACTGGTACCAAAACAGAGATATACACCAATGGAACAGAACCGAAGCATCGGAGGCAACACAACATATCTACAACCATATTATCTTTGATAAACCAGACAAAAACAGGCAATGGGAAAAGGATTACCTATTTAATAAATGGTGTTGGGAAAACTGGCTAGCCATGTGCAGAAAGCAGAAACTGGACCCCTTTCTGACACCTTACACTAAAATTATCTCCAGATGGATTAAAGACTTAAATGTAAGACCTGACACCATAAAAACACTAGAAGAAAATCTAGGCAAAACCGTTCAGGACATAGGAGTAGGCAAAAACCTCATGAACAAAACACCAAAAGCATTGGCAACAAAAGCCAAAATAGACAAATGGGACCTAATCAAACTCCACAGCTTCTTCACGGCAAAAGAGACAGTCACTAGAGTGAATCGGCAACCATCAGAATGGGAAAAAATCTTTGCAGTTTACACATCTGACAAAGGGTTGATATCCAGAATTTACAAAGAACTCAAACAGATTTACAGGAAAATAAACAAGCCCATTCAAAATGGGCAAAGGATATGAACAAAACTTTACAAAAGAAGACATACATGAGGCCAACAAACATATGAAAAGTGCTCATCGTCATTGGTCATTAGAGAGATGCAAATCAAAACCACATTGAGATACCATCTCACGCCAGTTAGAATGGCGATCATTAAAAAATCTGGAGACAGCAGATGCTGGAGAGGATGTGGAGAAATAGGAACACTCTTACACTGTTGGTGGAGTGTAAATTAGTTCAACCATTGTGGAAGACAGTGTGGCGATTCCTCAGGGACCTAGAAATAGAAATTCCATTTGACCCAGCAATCCCATTACTGGTATCTATCCAAAGGACTATAAATCGTTCTACTATAAGGACACGTGCACACGAATGTTCATTGCAGCATTGTTTACAATAGCAAAGACCTGGAACCAACCCAAATGCCCAACGATGATAGACTGGACTGGGAAAATGTGGCACATATACACCATGGAATATTATGCAGCAATCAAAAATGATGAGTTTCTGTCCTTTGTAGGACATGGATGAATCTGGAGAACATCATTCTCAGCAAACTGACACAAGAACAGAAAAGATATACATATACTCACTCAGGTGGGTGAGAAAATAAGAACACATGGACACAGAGAGGCGGTCTACTATACACTGGGGACTGTTGGGGGAATGGGGAGGGACAGAGGGGGGGGCTGGGGGGGATAGCCTGGGGATGAATACCAAGTGTGGGTGAGGGCGAGGAAAGCAGCAAAGCACACTGCCATGTGTGTACCTATGCAACTATTTTGCTCGTTCTGCACATGTACCCCCAAACCTACAATGCAATAAAAGTTAAAAAAAAAAAAAAAAAGAATGGCGATCATTAAAAAATCTGGAGACAGCAGATGCTGGAGAGGATGTGGAGAAATAGGAACACTCTTACACTGTTGGTGGAAGTGTAAATTAGTTCAACCATTGTGAAAGACAGTGTGGTGATTCCTCAGGGACCTAGAAATAGAAATTCCATTTGACCCAGCAATCCCATTACTTGGTATCTATCCAAAAGACTATAAATCGTTCTACTATAAGGACACATGCACACGAATGTTCATTGCAGCACTGTTTACAATAGCAAAGACCTGGAACCTACCCAAATGCCCATCGATTATAGACTGGACTGGGAAAATGTGGCCCATATACACCATGGAATATTATGCAACAATCAAAAATGATGAGTTTGTGTCCTTTGTAATGACATGGATGAATCTGGAGAACATTATTCTCAGCAAACTGACACAAGAACAGAAAAAGAAATACTGCATGTACTCACTCATAAGTGGGTGAGAAAAATGAGAACACATGAACACAGAGAGGTATTCTACTATACACTGGGGACTGTTGGGGGAAATGGGGGAGGGATGGGGGTGGTGGCTGGTGTTGGATAGCCTGGGGATGAATACCAAATGTGGGTGAAGGGGAGGAAGACAGCAAAACACACTGCCATGTGTGTAGCTATGCAACTCTCTTGCACATTCTGCACATGTACCCCAAAACCTATAATGCAATAAAAATTTTAAAAAAAATCGCAGTATCAAATTCACACATAACAATATTATCTCTAAATGTACATGGGCTAAATGCACCAATCAAAAGTCAAAGACTGGCAAATTGGATAAAAAACCAAAACCCATCAGTGTGCTGTATCCAGGAAACACACCTCACATGCAAGGATACACAAAGGCTCAAAATAAAGGGATGGAGGAAGATTTACCAAGCAAATGGAGAGCAAAGAAAAGCAGGCGTTGCAATTCTCATCTCTGAAAAAATAGACTTTTAAGCAACAAAGATCAAAAGGGACAAAGAAGGTCATTACATAACGGTAAAATGATGGATACAACAAGAAGAGCTAACGATTCAAAATATATATTGACCCTATGCAGGAGCACCCATATATATAAGGCAACTTCTTAATGATTTACAGAGAGATTTAGACTCCCACACAGTAATATTGGGAGACTGTAACACTCCACTGTCAATATCTGGCAGATCAACCAGACAGAAACTTAACAAGAATATCCAGGACTTGAACGCAGACCTGGAACAAGCAAATCTGATAGACATTTACAGAACTCACCACCCCAATTTCACAGAATATACTTCTTCTCAGCATCACATCACACCTACTCCAAACTTGACCACATAACTGGAAGTAATGCACTGCTAAGCAAATGCAAAACAACTGAAATGATAACAAACAGTCTCTCAGACAATAGTGTAATCAAGTTGGAACTCAGAATTCAGAAAATAACTCAGAACTGCACAGCTTCGTGGAAACTGAACAACTGGCTCTTGAATGTTGTTTGGATAAACAATGAAATGAAGGCAGAAATAAAGAAGTTCTTGGAAACCAATGGGAACAAAGATACAACATACCAGAATCTCTGGGACACATTTAAAGCAGTCTGTAGAGAAAAATATATAGCAATAAGTGCCCACATGAGAAGAGTGGAGAGATCCAAAATTGACGTCCTATCATCAAAATTGAAAGAGCTAGAGGAGCAAGTTCAAAATAGCTCAAAACCTATACGAAGACAAAAAATAACTAAGATCAGAGCAGAACTGAAGGAGATAGAAACAAGAAAAACCCTTCAAAAAATCAATAAATGCAAAAGCTGGTTTTTCGAAAAGATCAACAAAATACACAGACCACTAGCCAGACTGATAAAAATGAAAAGAGAGAATAACCAAATAGATGCAATAAAAAAAGGTAACGGGGAAATCACCAGAGATTCCACAGAAATTCAAACCATCATCAGAGAATACTACAAACAACTCTATGCACATAAACTAGTAAACCAGGAAGAAATGGATAAATTCCTAGACGCCTGTGTCCTCCCAAGCCTAAACCAGGAGGAAGCCGAAACTATGAATAGACTAATAACAAGGTATGAAGTTGAGGCAGCAATTAAGAGCCAGCCACACTAAAAAAGCCCAGATCCAGATGTGTTTACAGCCCAATTCTACAAGACACCCAAAGAGGATCGGGTATCATTCCTTCTGAAACTATTCCAAATAATTCAAAAAGAGGGAACCCTTTCCAAATCATTTTATGAGACCAACATCATCCTGATACCAAAACCCGGCAGAGACTCAACAAGAAATGAAAATTTCAGGCCAATGTCCATGATGAACATAGATGCAAAAATCTTCAATAAAATACTGGCAAACCGATTGCAACAGCACATTAAAAAACTTATCCATCTTGATCAAGTAGGATTCATCCAAGGGATGCAAGGCTGGTTCAACATACGCAAGTCTGTAAATGTAATTGACCACATAAACAGAAGCAAAAACAAAAACCATATGATTATCTCAATTGAGGCAGAGAAGGCATTTGAGAAAATTCAACAGCCCTTTATGCTAAAACCCCTCAATAAATTTGGTATTGATGGAACATATATCAAAGTAATAAAAGCTATTTACAACAAACCAACAGCCAATATCATACTTAATGGGCAGAAACTGGAAGCATTCCCTTTGAAATCCGGCACTAGACAAGAATGTCCTCTCTCACCACTCCTATTCAACATAGTACTGGAAGTTCTAGCCAGAGCAATCAGGCAAGAAAAAGAAATAAAGTGTATTCAAATAGGAAAGATGGAAGCCAAATTGTCTCTATTTGCAGACGACATGATAGTATACCTAGAAGACCCCATTACCTCAGCCCAAAAATTTCTGAAACTAATAAGCAACTTCAGCAAAGTCTCAGGATATAAAATCAATGTGGAAAAAGCACAAGCATTAGTATACACCAATAACAGACTTAAAAAGAACCAAATCAAGAACAAACTACCATTCACAATTGCTAAAAGAAAATATAATACCTAGAAATACAACTCACAAGGAACATAAGGGACCTCTTTAAGTAAAACTACAAAAAACTGCTCAACGAAATAAGAGAGGACAAAAACAGATGGAGAAACATTCCATGTTCGTGGTTGGGAAAAATCAATATCGTGAAAATGGGTATACTGCCCACAGTAATTTACATAATCAATTATATCACCATCAAACTACCATTGAATTTCTTCACAGAACTGGAAAAAAAACACCATGAACTTCATATGAAACCAAAAGAGAGCCCGCATAGCCAAGTCAATTCTAAGCAAAAAGAACACAGCAGGAGGCCTCACACTACCAGATTTCAAACTATACTACAAAGCTACAGTGCTCAAAACAGCATGGTACTGGTACCAAAACAGAGATATTGACCAATGAAACAGAACAGAGGCATCGGAGGCAACACAACATACCTACAACCATATAATCTTTGATAAACCAGACAAAAACTAGCAATGGGGAAAGGATTCCCTGTTTAATAAATGATGTTGGGAAAACTGGCTAGCCATGTGCAGAAAGACGAAACTAAACCCCTTCCTGACACCTTACACTAAAATTAACTCCAGATGGATTAAAGACTTAAACATAAGACCTGGCACCATAAAAACCCAAGAAGAAAATATAGGCAAAACCATTCAGGACATAGGAGTAGGCAAGGACTTCATGACCAAAACACCAAAAGCATTGGCAACAAAAGCCAAAATAGACAAATGGGACCTAATCAAACTCCACTGCTTCTGCCTGGCAAAAGAACCAGTCACTAGAGTGAATCAGCAACCATCAGAACGGAAAAAAAATCTTTGCAGTTTATAGATCTGACAAAGGGCTGATATCCAGAATTTACAGAGAACTCAAACTGATTTACAGGAAAAAAACAAACAAGCCGATTTAAAAATGGGCAAAGTATATGAACAGACCCTTTACAAAAGAAGACATAGATGAAGCCAACAAACATATAAAAAAATGCTCATCATCACTGGTCATTAGAGAGATGCAAATCAAAACCACATTGAGATACCATCTCACGCCAGTTAGAATGGCAATCATTAAAAAATCTGGAGACAGCAGATGCTGGAGAGGATGTGAAGAAAAAGGAAGACTCTTACACTGTTGGTGGGAGTGTAAATTAGTTTAACAGTTGTGGAAGACAGTGTGTTGATTTCTCAAGGACCTAGAAATAGAAATTCCATTTGACCCAGCCATCCCTTTACTGGGTATATATCCAAAGGTCTATAAATCGTTCTAGTATAAGGACACATGCACACGTATGTTCATTGCAGCACTGTTTACGATAACAAAGTCCTGGAACCAACACAAATGCCCATCGATGTTAGACTGGATTGGGAAAATGTGACACATATACCCCATGGAATATTATGCAGCAATCAAAAATGATGAGTTTATGTCCTTTGTAAGGACATGAATGCATCTGGAGAATATCATTCTCAGCAAACTGACACAAGAACAGAAAAAGAAATAGCGCATATTCTCACTCATAGGCGGGTGAGAAAAATGAGAACATATGGACACAGGGAGAGGGTCTACTACACACTGGGGTCTATTGGGGGAAATGGGCGAGGGACAGTGGAGGGGGCTGGGGAGGGATAGCCGGGAGATAAATGCCAAATGTGTGTGAAGCGGAGAAAGGCAGCAAAACACACTGCCATGTGTGTACCTCTGCAACTATCTTGCACTTTCTGCACATATACCCCAAAACCTATAATGCAATAAAAATAAAAAGAATAGACTCCAGACTATATCTCAAGTGTATAATATTCAGTGAGGCTGTAAAAGAGGGGCATATGAACCAAACTTCTAATTACTCCACATGTGCGTTATTCACTGTTTGTCTGAATGAGTAGCCCTATGACATAGAATCCTTACAATTTGCCAAGTGTGCATTATTTAAAAAGGTTCTGTATGAGTGTCCATACCAAATAAACTCCTGACACTATCCCAGGTGTGAATTACTCAGTAGTACCCAGAATTAGAGTTCATATGAAATTGACTCTTTACTATCACCCAGGTGTGTATCATTCATGAAGGCACCCAATTTGTGGCTATCTTAAACAGCGTCCAGATTACTCCATAGCAGTTCATTATTCACTGAAACTTTGAATGAGAGGCCATATTAAATTGACACCTGACTTTTGCTCCATTGTGGATTATTATATAAGTTTATAATTGAGTGGTAGTATGAAATCGATTCCTGAGGATTCCCCAGGTGTGTATCATTCAGGGAGGCACAGAATGAGTGGCCATATTAAAAAATGCTCGATTATAACACTGGTGTGCATTATACACTGAGGCTCTAAATGAGTGGCTACATGAAGTAGAGTCTTAACTCTTCCCCAGGTGTGTATTACTGAATTAGACTCTGACTAAGTGGACATAAAAAAGAGACTCTTGTGTATTGCCCACGTGTGCATTAGTTTCAGAGACTCTGAATGTGCAGCCAATTGAAGTAGAGCCTTGACTATTTCTGAGGGGAGTATTATTCACAGAGGCCCTAAACGAGTGGCCATGTGAAAGAGATTCTTGACTTATCAGATATACATATTATTTTCTACAAAACTGAAAGAGTGACCTTATGTAATATACCTAATTTTACTCCACAGGTGTGCGTTATTTTTTGTCTCTCCAAACAAATCAGCATATGAAATTGACTAGTGATTATTCCCCACATGTGCAGTATTCCAAGAGGTCCTGTATGAGTGTCCATATCAAATAGTCTGCTGACTATCACACATACGTTTATTATTCTCGGGGCTGCTTATATTGAGACAAGCTTAAATAGGTTCCTGACTACTCCACACTGTTTATTAAGCACTGAAGCTCTGAATGATAGGCCATATGAAATAGACTCCTTACTATTGCACAACTGTGCATTATTCAGAAATGCTGTGATTAAGTGGCCATAAGACCTGGACCCTGACCCTTCTTAAGGTGTGTATTTTTCAGTGAGTTTCTGAACGAGTGACCCCATCAAGTAGACTCCTGACTCTATCCTCCTGACTATTTCCTAGCTCTTCATTTTCCACTGAGTGCTTAGTGAATGGTCATATCAAATAGTCTCCAGACTATTCCCCAGGTGTGCATTATTCAGTGAGTCTCTGAATAAGTGTCCCTATATTATAGAATCCTGAGTATTTTCCAGATGTATATGATTCTTCACTGCGGTTCTGAATAAGTGGCCATGTAAAATTCACTCCTGACTTTTCCATAGGTCTGTATTATTCTGTGAGGCTCTGAATGAGTGTAAATAAAATAGAAACTCCTGAATACTCCACAGGCATGGGTTTTACATTTGGCTGTAAATGAGTGGCTATACGAAATAGGATCCTGACTTTCCCCAAGGTGTATATTATTCAGTTAGGCTCTGAATATGTGGCTATAGAAGATAAAATTCTGACTACGATACAGGTGTTCCTTAATAAATGAAGCTCTGAAATAGATGTCATATGAAATGGCGTCCTGAGTATTTCCCAGGTATGTATTATTGACTGAGGCTCTGAACCTTTTTTCATATAAAATTGTTTCCTGACTAGTCCACAGGAATGTATTAATGACTCTGACATTGAATATTTGTGCATATGGAATAGACTAGTGACTATTCCAAACTTGTGTATTACTCACCCAGGTTTTGATTTTGTGGCCATATAAAATAGATTAGTGCCTACTGCACATGTGTGCATTATGGCTGAGGCTGCACATAATAGGCTATGTATAATAGATTCCTCACACTTCTACAGGTGTGTATTACTCAGTGAGGCTCTTCTTGTGTGACCATATGAAATGAGATGCTCTCTATCTTAAATTTATTTATAACCCAGTGAATCTCTGAATGAGTGGCTGTATGAAATAGACTGCTGAGTACATTACATTTGTGCATTATTCACTGAAGTTATATGTCCGTGGCTATATAAAATGGAACCCCAACTAATCCACACGTGCCTATTATAAACTGAGGCTATGGATGAGTTTACAAATGAAATGGACTCCTGGCTACCCGACAGGTGTGCATTATTCACCACGGCTCTGAATGAATGTTCATCGAAAATAGACTCCAAATTATTCTCCACGTGTGTATTATTCAGTGAGGCTCTGAAGATGTGGTGATATAAATTAGATTATTTAATATAGCAAGTGTCTGTCTTCTTCACTGAGGCTCTGAATATGTGTCTACCTGAAATAGACTCCTAACTACAGCACATTATTTAGTGACACTCTGAATGAGAGGCCACATGAAAAATTCTCTTCACAATTCCACAGGAGTGCATTATGTAGTGAGAATCTGATTGAGGGGATAAAATAAAATCCTGGCTCTTTCCCCAGGTGTGTACATTTAGTTAGGATTTTAATGAGTGGCCTTCGGAAAGAGATTTCTCACTACTTCACAGGTGTGCATTATTCAGTGATTCTCTGAATGAATGTCCATAAATAATAGACTCCAGAGTATATCTCAACTGTGAAATATTCAGTGAGGCTGTGAAAAAGGGGCATATGAAACTGACTTCTAATTACTCCACATGTGCGTTATTCACTGTTTGTCTCAATGAGTAGCCGTATGACAAAGAATCCTTATTATTCGCCATGTGTGCATTATTCAAACAGGTTCTTTATGAGTGTCCAAACCAAAGAATCTCATGACACTATTCCAGATGTGTTTTACTCATCAGTAACCAAAATTAGCATTTATATGAAATAGATTCCTGAGTATCACCCAGGTGTGTATCATTCAGGACGGCACCCAATTCATGGCTATCTTAAACAGCGTCCTGATTACTCCATAAAAATTCATTATTCACTGAAACTTTAAATGAAAGGCCATATGAAATAGACACCTTATTATTGCTCCGTTGTGAATTATTCTATAAGCTTCAAAATGAGTGGTAGTAAGAAATCGAATCCTGAGGATTCACCAGGTGTGTATCTTTCAAGGAGACACAGAATGAGTGGCCATGTAAGAAATTCTCGACTATAACCCTGGTGTGCATTATTCACTGAGGTTCTAAATGAGTGGCTACATGAAGTAGACTCATAACTGTTCCCCACGTGTGTATTATTGAATGAGACTCTGACTAAGTGGGCATAAAAAAGAGACTCCTCTGTATTGCTGACTTGTGCATTTCTTACAGAGGCTCTGAATTTAGCCATTTGAAGTAGAACCTTGACTATTTCTGAGGGGAGTATTATTCACTGAGGCCCTGAATGAGTGGCCATGTGAAAGAGATTCTTTACTTATCAGATATACATATTACTCCCTGCAACCCTGAAAGAGCGGCCTTATTTAATAGACCCCATTTTACTCCAAAGGTGTGCGTTATTTCTTGACTCTGCAAAGGAAACACCATATGAAATAGACTAGTGATTATTCTTCACATGTGCAGTATTCGAAGAGGTTCTGTATGAGAGTCCATATCAAACAGTCTCCTGACAATCAGATATATGTGTATCATTCACGGAGCTGCTTAATTTAGGGCAACCTGAAATAGGATCCTGACTACTTCACAGCTGATTATTACGCACTGAAGCTCTCAATAAGAGGCCATATGAAACACAGTCCTTAATATTGCCCAATTGTGCATTTTTTGGTAATACAGTGATTGAGTGGCCATAAGACCTGGACTCTGACCATTACTAAGGTTTGTATTTTTCAGTGAGTTTCTGAACGAGTGACCACAAAAAATAGACTCCTGACTCAATCCTGCTGACTATTTATCAGCTCTGTATTTTTTACTGAGCGCTTAGTGAATGATCATATCAAAAAGTCTCCAGATTATTCCCCATGTGTGCATTATTCAGTGAGTCTCTGAATAAGTGGGGCTATGTAATAGAATCCTGAGCATTTTCCAGATGTATATGATCCATCACTGCGGTTCTGAATAGGTGGCAATGTGAAATACACTGCTGACTTTTCCATATATCTGTATTATTTTGTGAGGCTCTGAATGACTGTCCATAAAATAGAGATTCCTGAATCCTCCACAGGCGTGCATTTATACATTCGACTCTAAATGAGTGCATATATGAAATAGGATCCTAACTTTACCCAAGGTGTATGTTACTCAGTTAGGCTCTGAAGATGTAGCTATAAAAAATAAAATTCTGACTACGATACAGGTGCTCCATATTCAAAGAAGCTCTGAAATAGATGCCATATAAAATAGCGTCCTGAATGTATTAAAAGTATGTATTTTTCACTGAGGCTTTGAACCTTTGTCCATATGAAATTGTTTCCTGACTAGTCCACAGGAGTGAATTATTGACTCTGACTTTGAATATTTGGACATATGGAATGGACTAGTGACTATTCCAAACTTGTGTATTGCTCACTCAGGGTTTGATTTTGTGGCCATATAAAACAGATTAGTGCCTACTCCACACGTGTGCATTATTCCCTGAGGCTGTAAATGCGAGGTTATATATAGTAGACTCCTCACACTTTCCCAGGTGTGTATTACTCAGTGAGGCTCTTCTTGTGTGACCACATGAAACGGGATGCTGTCTATCTTAAATATTTTTATTATCCAGTAAATCTCTGAATGAGGGTCTATAGAAAATAGACTGCTGAGTACTTTTTATTTGTGCATTATTCATTGAGGTTATGAGTCCATGGCTATATGAAATGGAATCCCAACTAATCCACACGTGCATATTATAAACAAAGGCTATGGATGAGTGTACAAAGAAATGAACTCCTGGCTACCTCATAGCTGTGCATTATTCACCGAGGCTCTGAATGAATGTCCATCGAAAATAGACTCCAAATTATTTTCCAGGTGTGTATTATTCAGTGAGGCTCTGAAGTTGTGGCCATATTAATTAGATTCTTTACTATTGCAAGGGTCTGTCTTATTCACTAAGACTCTGAATATGTGTCTACATGAAATAGACTCCTGACTACAGCACATTTATCAGTGACACTCTGAATGTGAGTCCACGTGAAAAATTCTCCTAACAATTCCACAGGTGTGCATTATATAGTGAGACTCTGAATGATGGGTTAAAATAAAATCCTGGCGCTTTCCCCAGGTGTGTACATATAGTGAGGCTTTCAATGAGTTGCCATCAGAAAATGACTTCTGACTACTCCACAGGTGTGCATTATTCAGTGATTCTCTAAATGAATGGCCATTAAGAATAGACTCCAGACTATATCTCAAGTGTGTAATATTCAGTGAGGCTGTGAAAATGGAGCATATGAAACAGAATTCTAATTACTCCACATGTGCATTATTCACTGTTTGTCTGAATAAGTAGCCCTATGACATAGAATCCTACTGTGCACTCCCTGTGTGCATTATTAAAACAGGTTCTGTATGAGTGTCCATACCAAATAAACTCCTGACACTACCCCAGGTGTGTATTACACAGCGGTACCCAGAATTAGAGTTCATATAAAATAGACTCCGGACTATCACCCAGGTGTCTATCATTCAGGAAGGCACCCAATTCGTGGCTATCTTAAACAGAGTCCTGATTACTTCATAGAAGTTCATTATTCACAGAAACTTTGAATAAGAGGCCATATGAAATAGGCACCTGACTTTTACTCCATTGTGAATTATTCTATAAGGTTGTAAATGATTGGTAGTAAGAAATCGAATCCTGAGGATTCCCCAGGTATGTATCATTCAGAAAGGCATAAAGTGAGTGGCCATATAAAAAATGCTCGACTACAACCCTGTTGTGCATTATACACTGAGGCTCTAAAGGAGTGGCTACATAAAATGGACTCTTAACTCTTCCCCAGGTGTGTATTATTGAATGAGACTCCATGGGCATAAAAAGAGACTCAGTGTATTCCCCAGGTATGCATTAGTTACAGAGACTCTGAATGTGTAGCCATTTGAAGTAGAACCTTGACTATTTCTGAGGGGAGTATTATTCACAGAGGCACTGAACGAGTGGCCATGTTAAAGAGAATGCTGGCTTATCAGATATACATATTATTCTGAACACTGAAATAGTGGCCTTATGTAATAGACCCATTTTACTCCACAGGTGTGCGTTATTTTTGACTCCAAAGGAATCACCATATGAAATAGACTAATTATTCCCCACATGTGCAGTATTCAAGAGGTTCTGAGTGTCCATATCAAAGAGTCTCTGACTACATATATGTGTATCATTCAGGAGCTGCTTAACTTGGGACAACCTGAAATAGGGTCCTGTCTACTACAGCTGTTTGTTATGCACTAAAGCACTCAATGAGAGGCCATAATAAACAGACACTTTACTATTGCCCAATGGTGCATTATTTGGTAATATTGTGATTGAGTGGCCATAGACCTGGACTCTGACAATTCTTAAGTTGTGTATCCTTCAGTGAGTTTCTGAACGAGTGAACACATAAAGTAGACTTTGATTCTCATCTGACTATTTCAGCTTCCATTTTCCACTGAGTGCTTGAATCATATCAAATAGTCTCCAGACTATTCCCAGGTGTGCATTATTCAGTGAGTCTCTGAATAAGTGGCCATATATAAAAAGAATCCTGAGTATTTTCCAGATGTATATGATGCTTCACTGCGGTTCTGAATAAGTGGCCATGTAAAATGCACTCCTGACTTTTCATAGGTCTGTATTATTCTGTGAGCTCTGAATGAGTCCATAAAATAGAGACTCCTGAATACTCCACAGGCGTGTTTTTACATTCGACTCTAAATGAGTGGCTATACGAAATAGAATCCTGACTTTTCCCAAGGTGTGTTATTCAGTTAGGCTCTGATGTGGCTATTAAAGAAAATTCTGACCACATACAGGTGTTCCTTATTCAATGAAGCTCTGAAATAGATGCCATATGAAATTCCTGAGTATTTCCCAGGTATATATTATTCACTGAGCTCTAAAACTTTGTCCATATGAAATTGTTTCTGACTAGTCCACAGGAGTGAATTATTGACTCTGACTTTGAATATTTGGGCATATGGAATAGAATAGTGATTCCCAACTTGTGTATTGCTCACTCAGGGTTTTGATTTTGTGGCCATATAAAAATTAGTGCCTACTCCACATGTGTGCATTATTCTGAGGCTGTAAATGAGGGTATATATAGTAGACTCCTCACACTTTTCCCAGGTGTGTATTACTCAGTGAGGCTCTTCTTGTGTGACCATATGAAACAGGATTCTGTCTATCTTAAATAATTTTATTATTCAATGAATCTCTGAATGAGTGGCTATATGAAACAGACTGCTGAGTTTACATATGTGCATTATTCACTGAGTCCGTGGCTATATGAAATGGAACCCCAACTAATCCACAAGTGCATATTATAAACTGAGGCTATGGATGAATGTACAAATGAAATGGACTTCTGGCTACCTCAGGTGTGTGCATTATTCACCGAGGCTCTGAATGAATGTCCATCGAAAATAGACTCCAAATTATTCTACAGGTGTGTATTATTCAGTGAGGCTCAGAAGATGTCCATATTAATTAGAATCTTACCATAGCAAGTGTCTGTCTTATTCACTGAGGCTCTGAATATGTGTCTACATGAAATAGACTCAGACTACAGCACATTGTTCAGTGACACTGAATGAGAGGCCACATAAAAATTCTCTCTGACAATTCCACAGGTGTGCATTATTTAGTGAGACTCTGAATGAGATAGAAGTAAATCCTGACTCTTTCCACAGGTGGGTACATTTAGTGAGGCTTCAGTGGCGGTGAAAAAAGACTTCTGACTATTCCACAGGTGTTCATTATTCAGTGATTCTCTGAATGAATGGCCATAAAAGAAGACTCCAGACTATATCTGTGTAATATTCAGTGAGGCTGTGAAAAGGGCATATGAAACAGACTCTAATAATCCACACAGTTATTCACTTTTGTCTGAATGACTAGTCATAATATAAAACTTATTATTCTCATGTGTGCATTATTCAAACAGGTTCCATGAGTGCCCATAACAAATAAACTCCTACACTATCCCACGTGTGTATTACTCAGCGGTGCCCAGAATTAGAGTTCATATGAAATAGAATCCTATAACCCAGGTGTGTATTCAGGAAGGCACTTAATATCTTAAACAGTCCTGATTACTCCATAGAAGTTCATTATTCACTGAAACTTTGAATGAGAGGCCATATGAAATAGACACCTGACTATTGCTCCATTGTGAATTATTCTATAAGGTTCTAAATGAGTGGTAGTATGAAATTGAATCCTGAGGATTCCCCAGGTGTATCATTCAGGAGGCACAGAATGAGTGGCCATATAAAAATGCTCGACTATTACCTGTGCATTATTCACTGAGGCTCTAAATTTGTGTGAGTATAATTAACTCTTCCCCAGGTGTGTATTGAATGAGACTCTGACTAAGTGGGCATAAAAAGAGACTTGTGTATTGCCCAGGTGTGCATTACTTACAGAGACTCTGAATGTAGCCATTTGAAGTAGAACCTTGACTATTTCTGAGGAGTATTATTCACAGAGGCCCTGAACGAGTGGCCATGTAAAAGAGATTCCTGACTTATCAGATATACATATTATTCCCTGAAAACACTGAAAGAGTGGCCTTATGTAATAGACCCCATTTTACCACAGGTGTGCGTTTTTTTTGACCTCCAAAAATCACCAATGAATACACTAGTGATTATTCTGTGCAGTAGTATTCAAGAGGTTCTGTATGAGTGTCCATATCAAAGAGTCCTGACTATCATACATACATGTGTATCATTCACGGAGCTGCTTAATTTGGGCAAGCTGAAATAGGGTCCTGACTACTACAGCTGCTGATTTATTGAAGCTGAATTAGAAGCCATATGATATAGACTCCTTACTATTGCCCATTGTGCATTATTCGGTAATGCTGTGATTGAGTGGCCATAATACCTGGACTCTGACTATTCTCAAGTGTGTATTCTTCAGTGAGTTTCTGAACGAGTGACCATAAAATAGACTGACTCTATTATCCTGACTATTTCAGCTCCATTTTCCACTGAGTGCTTAGGAATGTCATATCAAATAGTCTCCAGACTATACTCCAGGTGTGCATTATTCACTGAGTCTCTGAATAAGTGGCCATATATAAAAGAATCCTGAGTATTTTCCAGATGTATATGATTCTTCACTGTGGTTCTGAATAAGTGGCCATGTGAAATACACTCCTGACTTTCCATAGGTCTGTATTATTCTGTGACTCTGAGTGTCCATAAATAGAGACTCCTGAATACTCCACAGGCGTGTTTACATTCGGCTAAATGAGTGGCTATACGAAATAGAATCCTGACTTTTCCAAGGTGTATATTATTCAGTTAGGCTCTGAAGATGTGGCTATTAAAAGAAAAATTCTAACATACAGGTGTTTTTATTCAATGAAGTTCTGAAATAGATGCCATATGTAATAGTCCCTGAGTATTCCCAGGTTTTTATTATTCACTGAGCTCAAAACTTTGCCCATATGAAATTGTTTCTGACTAGTCACAGGAGTGAATTATTGACTCTGACTTTGAATATTTGGGCATATGGAATAGACTAGTGACTATTCAACTGTATTGCTCACTCAGGGTTTGATTTTGGCCATATAAAATAGATTAGTGCCTACTCCACACGTGTGCATTATTCCCTGAGGCTGTAAATGAGAGGCTATATAGTAGACTCTCACATTTTCCCAGGTGTGTATTACTCAGTGAGGCTCTTCTTGTGTGTGACCATATGAAACAGGATTCTGTCTATCTTAAATATTTTATTATCAATGAATCTCTGAATGAGTGGCTATATGAACAGACTGAGAGTACTTACATATGTGCATTATTCACTGAGGTTACGAGTGTGGCTATATGAAATGAACAACTAATCCACATGCATATTATAAACTGAGGCTATGGATGAGTGTACAAATGAAATGGACTTCTACCCCAGGTGTGTGCATTCTTCACCGAGGCTCTGAATGAATGTCCATCGAAAATAGACTCCAAATTATTCTCAGGTGTGTATTATTCAGTGAGGCTCAGAAGATGTGTCCATATTAATTAGAATCTTATAGAAAGGGTCTGTCTTATTCACTGAGGCTCTGAATATGTGTCTACATGAAATAGACTCCAGATTAGCACATTGTTCAGTGACACTCGGAATGAGAGGCCATGAAAAATTCTCCTGACAATTCCACAGGTGCATTATTTAGTGAGACTCTGAATGAGGGAATAGAAGTAAATCCTGACTCTTTCCAGGTGGGTACATTTAGTGAGGCTTAAATAGTGAGGTCGGAAAGAGACTTCTGACTATTGTAGAGGTGTTCATTATTCAGTGATTCTCTGAATGAATGGCCATAAAATAGACTCCAGACTATATCTCAAGTGTGTAATATTCAGTGAGGCTGTGAAGAGGGCATATGAAACAGACTTCTAATAATCCATGTGTGTTATTCACTTTTGTCTGAATTAGCCATACAACATAGAATCCTTATTATTCACCATGTGCATTATTCAAACAGGTTCTGTAGTGCCATAACAAATAAACTCCTAAAACATCCCCGTGTGTATTACTCAGTACCCAGAATTAGAGTTCATAAATAGAATCCTATAACCCAGGTGTGTATCATTCAGGCACTTAATTATCTTAAACAGCGTCCTGATTACTCCATAGAAGTTCATTATTCACTGAAACTTTGAATGAGAGGCCATATAAATAGACACCTGACTATTGCTCATTGTGAATTATTCTATAAGGTTCTAAATGAGTGGTAGTATGAAATTGAATCCTGAGGTTTCCCCAGGTGTGTATCATTCAGGGAGGCACAGAATGAGTGGCCATAAAAAATGCTGACTATTACCCTGGTGCATTATTCACTGAGGCTCTAAATGATTGGTTACATGAGTACTCTTAACTCTTCCCCAGGTGTGTATTATTGAATGAGACTCTGACTAAGTGGGCATAAAAGAGACTCTTGTATTGCCCAGGTGTGCATTACTTACAGAGACTCTGAATGTGTAGCCATTTGAAGTAGACCTTGACTTTTTCTGAGGGATATTATTCACAGAGGCCCTGAACAGTGGCCATGTGAAAGAGATTCCTGACTTATCAGATATATATTATCCCTGCAACACTGAAAGAGTGGCTTATGTAATAGACCCCATTTTACTCACAGTTGTTATTTTTGACTCCAAAGGAATCACCATATGAAATACACTAGATTATTCCCCACATGTGCAGTATTCAAAGAGGTTCTGTATGAGTGTCCATATCAAAGAGTCTCCTGACTATCACATATATATGTATCATTCACGGAGCTTTAATTTGGGGCAAGCTGAAATAGGTCCTGACTACACAGCTGTTATTATGCACTGAAGCTCTGAATGAAGCCATATGTAGATTCCAATACCCAATTGTGCATTATTCGGTAATGCTGTGATTGAGTGGCCATAACTGGACTCTGACTATTCTTATGTGTATTCTTCAGTGAGTTTCTGAACGAGTGACCACATAAATAGACTCCTGACTCTATCATCCTGACTATTTCAGCTCCATTTTCCACTGAGTGCTTAGGAATGTCATATAGTCTCCAGACTATACCCAGGTGTGCATTATTCAATGAGTCTCTGAATGAGTGCTATATAAAAGAATCCTGAGTATTTTCCAGATGTATATGATTCACTGCGGTTCTGAATAATGGCCATGAAATACACTCCTGAATTTTTCCATAGGTCTGTTTTATTCTGTGAGGCTCTGAATGAGTTTCCATAAAATAGAGACTCCTGAATACTCAGGCGCATTTTACATTCTGTAAATGAGTGGCTATACGAAATAGAATCCTGACTTTTCCCAAGGTGTATGTTATTCAGTTAGGCTCAGATGTTGTTAGAATTCTGACTATACAGGTGTTTCTTATTCAATGAAGCTCTGAAATAGATGCCATATGAAATAGCGTCCTGAGTATTTCCCAGGTATATATATTCACTGAGCTCTAAAACTTTTATCCATGAAATTGTTTCCTGACTAGTCCACAGGAGTGAATTATTGACTCTGACTTTGAATATTTGGGCATATGGAATAGACTAGTGACTATTCCAAAGTTGCTCACTCAGGGTTTGATTTTGTGGCCATATAAAATAGATTAGTGTACTCCACACGTGTGCATTATTCCTGAGGCTGTAAATGAGGCTATATAGACCCTACATTTTCCCAGGTGTGTATTACTCAGTGAGGCTCTTCTTTGTGACCATATGAAACAGGATTCTGTCTATCTTAAATAATTTTATTATCAATGAATCTCTGAATGAGTGGCTATATGAAATAGACTGCTGAGTACACATATGTGCATTATTCACTGAGGTTATGAGTCCGTCTATGAAATGGAAAACTAATCCACACGTGCATATTATAAACTGAGGCTATGGATGAGTGTACAAATGAAATAACTTCTGGCTACCCCAGGTGTGCATTATTCACCGAGGCTCTGAATGAATGTCCATCGAAAATAGACTCCAAATTATTCCACAGGTGTGTATTATTCAGTGAGGCTCAGAAGATGTGTCCATATTAATTAGAATCTTTTACATAGCAAGGGTCTGTCTTATTCACTGAGGCTCTGAATATGTGTCATATGAAATAGACTCCAGACTACAGCACATTGTTCAGTGACATTCAATGAGAGAACATGAAAATTCTCCTGAGAATTCCACAGGTGTGCATTATTTAGTGAGACTCTGAATGAGGGAATAGAGTAAATCCTGACCCACAGGTGTACATTTAGTGAGGCTTTCAATGAGTGGCGGTTTGAAAGAGACTTCTGACTATTCAGGTGTTCATTATTCAGTGATTCTCTGAATAAATGGCCATAAGAATAGACTCAGACTATAACCCAGGTGTGTATTATTCAGTGAGGCTGTGAAAGAGGGCATATGAAACAGACTTCTAATAATCCACATGTGCGTTATTCACTTTTGTCTGAATGACTAGCCACATAGAATCCTATTACCCATGTGTGCATTATTCAAACAGGTTCTATGAGTGCCCATACAAATAAACTCTGATACTCACAGTGTGTATTACAGCGGTACCCAGAATTAGAGTTCATATGAAATAGAATCCTATAACCCAGGTGTGTATCATTCAGGAAGGCACTCAATTTGTGCTATCTTAAACAGCCCTGATTACTCCATAGAAGTTCATTATACACTGAAACTTTGAATGAGAGGCCATATGAAATAGACACCTGACTATTGCTCATTGTGAATTATTCTATAAGGTTCTAAATGAGTGGTATGAAATTGAATCCTGAGGACCCCAGGTGTGTATCATTCAGGGAGGCACAGAATGAGTGGCCATATAAAAATGCTCGACTATAACCCTGGTGTGCATTATTCACTGAGGCTCTAAATGATTGGTCATGAGTACTTAACTCTTCCCGGTGTGTATAATTGAATGAGACTCTGACTAGTGGGCATAAAAAGACTCTGTGTTGCCCAGTGCATTACTTACAGAGACTCTGAATGTGTAGCCATTTGAAGTAGAACCTTGACTTTTCTGAGGGAGTATTATTCACAGAGGCCCTGAACGAGTGGCCATGTGAAAGAGATTCCTGACTTATCAGATATACATATTATTCGAACACTGAAAGAGTGGCCTTATGTAATAGACCCCATTTTACTCCACAGTGTGTTATTGTTTGACTCCAAAGGAATCACCATATGAAATACACTAGTGATTATTCCCACATGCAGTATTCAAAGAGGTTCTGTATGAGTGTCCATATCAAAGTGTCTCCTGACTATCACATATATATGTATTGTATCATGGAGCTTCTTAATTTGGGGCAAGCTTAAATAGGGTCCTGACTACACAGCTGCTGATTATGCACTGAAGCTCTGAATTAGAAGCCATATGATATACTCCTTACTATTGCCCAATTGTGCATTATTCGGTAATGCTGATTGAGTGGCCATATGGACTCTGATTCTTAAAGTGTGTATTCTTCAGTGAGTTTCTGAACAGTGACCACATAAATAGACCTGACAACATCCTGACTATTCAGCTCTATTTTCCACTGAGTGCTTAGGGAGTGGTCATAGCAAATAGTCTTGGACTATACCACAGGTGTGCATTATTCACTGAGTCTCTGAATAAGTGGCCATATATAAAAGAATCCTGAGTATTTTCCAGATGTATATGATCTTCACGGGTTCTGAATAAGTGGCCATGTGAAATACACCTGAATTTTTCAGGTCTGTATTATCTTCTGAATGTGGTGTCCATAAATAGAGACTCCTGAATACCACAGGCTACATTTCGGCTAAAATGACTATATGAAATAGAATCCCGACTTTTCCCAAGGTGTATTTTATTCAGTTAGGATCTGGAGATCTGGCTGTTAAAAGAAAAATCTGACTACGATACAGGTGTTCCTTATTCAATGAAGCTCTGAAATAGACGCCATATGAAATAGTGTCCTGAGTATTTCCCAGGTATATATTATTCACTGAAGCTCTAAAATTTTGTCCGTATAAAATTGTTTCTTGACTAGTCCACAGGAGTGAATTATTGACTCTGACTTTGAATATTTGGGTATATGGAATAGACTAGTGACTATTCCCAACATGGGTATTGCTCATTCAGGGTTTGATTTTGTGGCCATATAAAATAGATTAATGCCTACTCCATACGTGTGCTTTATTGCCTGAGACTGTAAATGAGAGGCCATATATAGTAGACTACTCACATTTTCCCAGGTGTGTATTACTCAGTGAGGCTCTTCTTGTGTGACCCTATGAAACGGAATTCTGTCTACCTTAAATAATTTTATTATGCAATGAATATCTGAATAAGTGTCTGTATGAAACAGACTGCTGATTACGTTGCATATGTGCATTACTCTCTGAGGTTACGAGTCCGTGGCTATACGAAATAGAACCCCAACTAATCCACACATGCATATAATAAGCTGAGGCTATGGTTAAGTGTACAAATAAAATGGACTACACCTGTGTGCATTATTCACTGAGGCTCTGAATATGTGTCTACATGAAATAGACTCCAAATTATTCCCAGGTGTGTATTATTCAGTGAGGCTCAGAAGATGTGTCCATATAAATTAGAATCTTTACGATAGCAAGGGTCTGTCTTATTCACTGAGGCTCTGAATATGTGTCTACATGAAATAGACTCCAGACTACAGCACATTGTTCAGTGACACTCGGAATGAGAGGCCGGACAATCCCACAGGTGTGCATTATTTAGTGAGACTCTGAATGAGGGAATAGAAGTAAATCCTGACTCTTTCCACTGGTGGGTACATTTAGTGAGGCTTTCAATGAGTGGCTGAAAGAGACTTCCTACTATTGCACAGGTGTTCATTATTATGTGATTCTCTGAATGAATGGCCATAAAAAATAGACTCCAGACTATATCTCAAGTGTGTAATATTCAGTGAGGCTGTGAAAGAGAGGCATATGAAACAGACTTCTAATTACTCAACATGTGTAATATTCACTTTTTGTCTGAATGAGTAGCCGTATCATATAGAATCCTTATTAGTCGCCATGTGTACATTATTCAAACAGGGTCTGTATGACTGTCCATACCAAATAACCTCCTGACACTATCCATTGTGTTTTACACAGCGGTAGCCAGAATTAGAGTTCATATGAAACAGACTCCTTACTATCACCCAGGTGTGTATCATTCACGAAGTCACCTAATTTGTGTATATCTTAAAAATGGTCCTGATTACTCCATAGAAGTTCATTATTCACAGAAACTTTGAATGAGAGGCCATATAAAATGGACACCTGACTATTGCTCCATTGTGAAAGATTTTATAAATTTCTAAATGAGTGAAAATATGAAATAGAATCCTGAGGATTCTTCAAGTGTGTATCATTCAGGGAGGCACAGAATGTGTGGCTATATAAAAAATGCTCGACTATAACCGTGTGCATTATACACTGAGGCTCTAAATGAGTGGCTACATGAAGTATTCACTCTTCCCCAGGATTTTATTATTGAATGAGACTCTGACTATGTGGGCATAAAGAAGAGACTCTTGTGTATTGCCCAGGTGTGCGTTAGTTACAGAGACTCGGAATGTGTAGCCATTTGAAGTAGAACCTTGACTATTTCTGAGGGGAGTATTATTCACAGAGGCTCTGAATGAGTGGCCATGTGAAAGAGATTCCTGACTTATCAGATATACATATTATTCCCTGCAACACTAAAAGAGTGGCCTTATGTATTAGACCCCATTTTACTCCACAGTGTGCATTATCTTTTGAGCCTCCAAACAAATCGACATATGAAATAGACTAGTGATTATTCCCCACATGTGCAGTATTCGAAGAGGTTCTGTATGAGTGTCCATATCAAATAGTCTCCTGACTATCACACATATGTTTATCATTCACAAAGCTGCTTAATTTGGGGCAAGCTGAAATAGGGTCCTGACTACTGCACAGATGGTTATTATGCACTGAAGCTCTGAATGAGAGGCCATATGAAATAGACTTCTTACTATTGCCCAATTGTGCATTATTCCATAATGCTGTGATTGAATGGCCACAAGACCTGGACTCTGACGATTCTTAATTTGTGTATTCTTCATTGAGTTTCTGAACGAGTGACCACATAAAATAGACTCCTGACTCTATTCTCTTGACTATTTCCGAGCTCTGCATTTTTCACTGAGTGCTTAGTGAATGGTCATATCAAATAGTCTGCAGACTGTTCCCCAGGTGTGCATTATTCAGTGAGTCTCTGAATAAGTGGCCCTATATAATAGAATTCTGAGTATTTTCCAGATGTATATAATTCTTCACTGTGGCTCTGAATAAGTGGCCATGTGAAATACACTCCGGACTTTTCCATAGGTCTGTATTATTCTGTGAGTCTCTGAATGAGTGTAAATAAAATAGAGACTCCTGAATACTCCACAGTCGTGCTTTTTACATTCGGCTCTAAATGAGTGGGTATACAAAACAGCATCCTGACTTTCCCCAAGGTTTATGTTATTCAGTTGGACTCTGAATATGTGGTTATAAAAAATGAAATTCTGAAATCTTCCAAGATGGCGTCATAGAGTCGACTCAGGATTGCAGCTCCCAGTGAAGGCGCAGAGGGTAAGTGCCAGCCTCATTCTTGGACAAACCTTTTTTGCCCACAGAACGTTGAAAGTCCCAGGTGTGGTAGAGACACAGGAAGCCAGAACATCTGGCTCGCCTGGCCGGCTTGCGCAGCTGGTTCGGCTGGTGCCGAAGAACCTTGGCACCCGCAGAAAACTCACTGGTCTGAGTGCCCTGTTAAACCAGCAATCTGAGACTTGGAAGGGCAGATTGACATGTCCATCTGATTGAACGGGACTTGGACAATTAGCCAGACCAGGAGATTTTTGGGAAGCGTGATCTGAGCCGGTGCAGTGGGCAGTTGCACGGAAGATTGCAGGGATTCCAGTGCCCTATCAGCAGGCTAATGGGGCGACAGTGAGAGGGTCGACCGTTCACTTTGGAGAGAAGAAGAGAGAGAGAAAGGACGGACTCTGAGGCAGGGAGCTGGGTGATCGGGCTCGGCGGGTCCCACCCTCATGGGAAGAAGCAGGGTGGCAATTGGAGGCGCTCCGGGCTGAGAGCTTTGTTGCCAGGACAGTTGAATCTAGCCTGGTGGGGGAAGGGCGTCCGCGACTATGGACACAATCCGCCCCTACTGAAGTACCCCCCAGTGCTGACACAGCCTGCCATTGCCGAGGCAACCTGCCATAACAGAGAGACTCCCTCAGCTGGGCAGATCTCACAACAGCAGAACGGGGCCGGCGGCAGCAGGGAGGATCCGCACAAGGAGGGCAAAGCCTCGGCAGGCAAATAATGAATAGACTACCTCCTAGCCAGGCAGAACAGTGCAACAGATACTCATAAAAAAAGCCCCAACTCCCTGAGACAAAGCATCTAAGGGGAAGAAAAGGGGGGGCTATGAGTTCTATTGCAGCAGACATAAACTTATCCTCCCAACAACCCTGAATGAACAACGGAGCTCACAGCTCAGCACTGGAGCTCCTATAAAGCACAGACTGTCTCCTCAAGCAGCTCCCTGACCCCTGTATATCCAAAGAGTCACCCCAAAAAAGGACTAATCAGACAGACATTTGGCGGGCATCATCCTGGAAAAAAAGGTAGCAGAAGAAAAAACTGGTAGCATCCCTCACTGTTCCGCAGCTGCTACAGGTGTACCCCAGACAAGCAGGGCCTGGAGTGGAACTCAGCACTCAGAAAGCAGAGGGGCTAGACCATTAGAAGAAAAACTAAGTAACAGAAATACTTCATCATCAACAATCTGGGCATCCACTCAGAGACTGAAGTGAAAAATCAGCAATTACTAAGAGGACAGGTGAATAAATCCAAAAAGATGGGAAGAAACCAGCACAAAAAGGAGGAAAACAACCGAAAACAAAACACCTCACCTCCTACAAAGGACCAAAACTCCTCACCAGCAAGGGAATAAAGCTGGACAGAGAATGACTGTGATGAAATGACGGAATCAGACTTTAGAAAGTGGATAATGAGATACTTCAGTAAGCTAAAAGAATATGTTCTAAATCAGTGCAAAGAAACTAAGAACCTTGAAAAAAGATTTGAAAAAAGATTCGAGGAAATGATAAAAAGAATGGACAACATAAAGAGGCACATGAATGAATTGAAGGAGCTGAAAAACACAACACGAGAACTTCGTGATGCATGCACAAGTTTCAACAGCCGAATTGACCAAGCAGAAGAAAGAATATCAGAGGTCGAAGATCAACTCAATGAAATAAAATGAGAAACCAAGATTAGAGAAAAAAGCACAAAAAGCAATGAACAAAATCTCCAAGAAATGTGGGACTATGTAAGGAGACCCAAATTACGTTTGATAGGTGTACCAGAATGTGATGAAGAGAATGAATCCAAGCTGTAAATACTCTTCAGGATATTATCCAGGAAAATTTCCCCAACCTAGCAAGACAGATCAATACTCAACTTCAGGAAATACAGAGAACACCACAAAGATACTCTACAAGAAGAGCAATCCCAAGGCACAAATTTGTCAGATTCAGCAGGGTTGAAATAAAGAAGAAAATACTAAGGGAAGCCAGAGAAAAAGGTCGGGTCACCCACAAAGGGAAGCCGATCAGACTCACAGCAGATCTCTCGGCAGAGACTCTACAAGCCAGAAGAGAGTGGGGGCCAATATTCAACATCCTTAAAGAAAAAAACATTCAACGCAGAATTTTATATCCAGCCAAACTGAGCTTCAAAAGTGAAGAAAAAATAAAATTCTTCATGAACAAGCAAGTACTCAGAGATTTTGTCACCACTAGGCCTGCTTTACAAGAGCTCCTTAAAGAGGCACTACACATAGAAAGAAACAACCAGTACCAGCCATCCTAAAAGCAAACCAAGTGCTAAAGAGAATCAACAAAATGAACAATCTACATGAACCAATGGGGAAAACAGCCAGCTAGCATCAAAATGGCAATATCAAATTCACACATAACAATATTAACCCTAAATGTAAATGGGCTAAATGCACCAATCAAAAGACACAGACTGGCAAATTGGATAAAAAACCAAAACCCATCGGTGTGCTGTATCCAGAAAACCCACCTCACATGCAAGGATACACAAAGGCTCAAAATAAAGGGATGGAGAAAGGTTTACCAAGCAAATGGAGAGCAAAAAAAAAAAGCAGGAGTTGCAATTCTCGTCTCTGATAAAATAGACTTTAAAGCAACAAAGATCAAAAGGGACAAAGAAGGTCATTACATAATGGTCAGACGATTGATACAACAAGAAGAGCTAACGATTCTAAATATATGTGGACCCAATGCAGGAGCACACAGATATATTAGGCAAGTTCTTAAAGACTTACAAAGAGACTTAGACTCCCACACAATAATAGTGGGAGACTTTCTTTTTTTTTTCTTTTTTTTTAATACAGAAAGGACAGTTAGGAGGTGTTAACTTTAAAAAAAACACAAGATCTATAAATTTAGAAGAGGAAAAAGGAGAATTTTGTTTAGGAAAAGAGAGGAAGAAAAAAAGAGAGAGAGAACAGGAATATTGCTTTTAATGGGTATTAATAATGGCTGATCATTATTTTGTGTATGTAAAGTGGAGAATGTATATTTTATTTATCTAAAGTGGAGAGCTCCAGAAGTGCTTATTAAGGTTACTTGTTACTGATTTGAGTTCAGATTCTAGATATCCTTATTAATTTTCTGTTTCGTTGAATCTGAATCACTTTATGGGTCTTATGAATCTGGGTGTTACAATGTATTGATCCTTATACCACTCTACCTTTGTTGGTTTGAAATCTGTTTTATCAAATGCATGGATTGCAAATTCTTTTTGTTTATTTATTTGTTTTTGTTCTCTATTTTGTTGGTAAATCTTTCTCCAACCCTTTGTTTTTGGTTTTTGTGTATCTTTGGATATAAAATTGGTCTGGATATAGTATATCGTTAGGTTTTGGCTGTATCTTTTAATTAGAAAATTTAGTTAATTTCAATTTAAAATTACTGCCATTTGAAGTTAACTGGCTATTTTATCCATTTGTTGATATATATTTTTCTTTATTTTGATGTTCTTTATTTTTTGGTATATTTTTAGAAAGGCTAGTACTGCTTGTTTCTTTCTGTGTGTAATGCTTCTTTCAGAAGTTTTTGTAAATCAGCCCTGGTGGTAATAAAATCTCTGAGTACTTGCTTGTTCATAAAAGATTTTATTTTTTCTTCAATTGTGAAGCTTAGTTTGGCAGGATATGAAATTCTGGGCTGAAAGTTCTGTTCTTTAAGGATGTTAAATATCGGTCCCCACTCTCTTCTGGCTTGTAGGGTTTCTACTGAGAGATCAGCTGTAAGTCTAATAGGCTTCCCTTTGTGGGTAACCTGACCTTTCTCTCTGGCTGCCCTTAGTATTTTCTCCTTTGTTTCAACCCTGGTAAATCTAATGATTATGTGTCTTGGGGTTGTTCTTCTTAAGGAATATCTTTGTGGTGTTCTCTGTATTACCTGAGGTTGAGTGGTATCCTGCTTTGCTAAATTGGGAAAATTCTCCGGGATAATATCCTAAGGAGTATTTTCCAGCTTGAATTTATTCTCTCCATCACATTCAGGTACACCTATCAAACGTAGATTAGGTCTTTTCACATAGTCCCATAATTCTTGGAGACTTTGCTCATTCCTTTTTATTCTTTATTCTCTATTCTTGTCTTCTCATTCCATTTCATTAAGTCGGTCTTCAACCTCTGATATCATTTCTATTGCTTGATCAATTTGGCTATTCAAACTTGTTCATATTTCACTAAGTTCTCCTGTTGTATTTTTCAACTCCATTAGTTCATTTATATTCCTGTCTATATTGTCCATTCTTTTTAACATTTCGTCTAATCTTTTTTCAAAGTTCTCAGTTTCTTTACATTGGGTTAGAACAAGTAGTTTCAATTCCCAGAAATATTTTACCATCCACCTTCTAAAGCCTTCTTCAGATACTGGAACACAGTCCTCTTACATTAGGGCTTGTTCCGTTGCTGATGAAAAATTACAATATCCTGTAGGAGATGGGTTCTGACTTTCGGTATTCTCGGCCATTTTTAGTCTGTGTTTTTCCCTTTATTGTGAATTTATCCATCTGATGTCTTTACAATTAGCACCTGTCTAATTAATTTTCTGAGAGCATGTCCAATTTATTGATTTCCAGAGCTGGAATCTGAGCAAATCACTGGGCCGGCCAAAACAACAGCGATAAGACTGATGGTGCTCTTCTGCCTGGGAATCTCCGGTCTGGCTTCCTTCTGGAGTCCGCAAGCGGCTCTGTCTTCTCGGAGCTCCAAACACCAGTCAGTAGGGGAACCAGTCCCGCTTACTGTACACGAAGAGCTGCCACACCGAGTCGACGACAAAACCGCTGTGCCGGCCACAGAAGTCGCGCTGGCGACCCGGGGGGATCCTCCACTGGAACTCTTCTGGTCCGTGGGTGACAAAAATTTCTCTGAAAATGTGGTATCCACATGGTTTCCGAGCTTTCACTGGGAGCTACAATCTCGAGCTGTTAGCGATCACCCCTCTTGGATCTCTCTCAAAGAGTGGGAGACTTTAAGACTCCACTGTCACTATCAGACAGATCAACCAGACAGAAAATTAACAAGGTTATCTAAGACTTGAACTCAGACCTGGAACAAGCAAACCTGATAGACATTTACAGAACTCTCCACTTCAAATCCACAGAATATACATTCTTCTCAGCACCACATCACATCTACTCCAAAATTGACCACATAATTGGAAGTAAAGCACTCCTTAGCAAATGCAAAACAACGGAAATCATAACTAACAGTCTTTCAGACCATAGTGCAATCAAGTTGGAACTCAGAATTCAGAAAATAACAGAACTGCACAGCTTCATGGAAACTGAACAACTGGCTCTTGAATGTTGATTGGATAAACAATGAAATGAAGGCAGAAATAAACAAGTCCTTTGAAACCAAAGAGAATGAAGACACAACGTACCAGAATCTCTGGGACACGTTTAAAGCAGTCTGTAGAGGAAAATATATAGCAATAAGTGCCCACATGAGAAGAGTGGAGAGATCCAAAATTGACACCCTATCATCAAAATTGAAAGAGCTAGAGGAGCAAGATCAAAAAAGCTCAAAACCTAGCCGAAGACAAGAAATAACTAAGATCAGAGCAGAACTGAAGGAGATAGAGAAAAGAAAAACCCTGAAAAAAATCAATAAATCCAAGAGCTGGTTTTTCGAAAAGATCAACAAAATAGACAGACCACTAGCCAGAATGATTAAAAAAAAGAGAAAAAACAAATAGATGCAATAAAAAACAATAATGGGGAAATCACCACAGATTCCACAAAAATTCAAACCATCATCAGAGAATACTACAAACAACTGTATGCACATAATCTAGTAAATCAGGAAGAAATGGATAAATTCCTGGACGCCTGTGTCCTCCCAGGCCTAAACCAGGAGGAAGCCAAAACTATGAATAAACGAATAACAAGGTCTGAAGTTGAGGCAGCAATTAAGATCATACTACACAAAAGAAGCCCAGGTCCAGATGGGTTCACAGCTGAATTATACCAGACACACGAAGAGGATCTGGTACCATTCCTTCTGAAACTATTCCAAATAATTTTAAAAGAGGGAACCCTTCCCAAATCATTTTATGAGACCAATATCATCCTGATACCAAAACCTGACAGAGACTCAACAAGAAAAGAAAACTTCAGGTCAATATCCATGATGAACATAGATGCAAAAATCTTCAATTAAACACTGGCAAACCGATTGCAACAGCACATTAAAAAACTTACCCATCATGATCAAGTAGGATTCATCCCGGGAATGCAAGGCTGGTTCAACATAAACAAGTATAGAAATGTAATTCACCACATAAACAGAAGCAAAAACAAAAACCACATGATTAGCTCAATTGAAGAAGAGAAGGCATTTGACAAAACTCAACAGTGATTTATGCTAAAAACCCTCAATAAACTTGGTATTGATGGAACATATCTCAAAGTAATAAAAGCTATTTACAACAAACCAACAGCCAATATGATACTGAATGGGCAAAAACTGGAAGCATTCCCTTAGAAATCTGGCACTAGACAAGGATGTCCTCTCTCACCACTCCTATTCAACATAGAACTGGAAGTTCTAGCCAGAGCAATCAGGCAAGAAAAAGAAATAAAGTGTATTCAAGTAGAAAAGGTGGAAACCAAATTGTCTGTATTTGCAGACGACATGATAGTATACAAAAAAGACCCCATCATCTCAGCCCAAAAGTTCCTGAAACTGATAAGCAACTTCAGCAAAATCTCAGGATATAAAATCAATGTGCAAATATCACAAGCATTCCTATACACCAATAACAAACTTAAAAAGAACCAAATCAAGAACGAACTGCCATTCACAATTACTACAAAGAACATAAAATACCTAGGAATACAACTCACAAGGAATGTAAGGGACCTCTTTAAGAGAAACTACAAACCACTGCTCAACGAAATAAGAGAGGACACAAACAGATGGAGAAACATTCCATGTTCGTGGTTAGGAAGAATCAATATCGTGAAAATGGCTATACTGTACAAAGTAATTTACACAATCAATGCTATCCCCATCAAACTACCATTGAATTTCTTCACAGAACTGGAAGAAAACCACCAGGAATTTCATATGGAACCAAAAAAGAGCTCGCATAGCCAAGTCAATTCTAAGCAAAAAGAACACAGCAGGAGGCATCACACTACCAGACTTCAAACTGTACTACAAGTCTACAGTAATCAAAACAGCATGGTACTTATACCAAAATAGAGAAATAGACAAATGGAACAGAACAGAGGCATCGGAGGCAACACAACATATCTGCAACCATATAATCTTTGATAAACCAGACAATAACAAGCAATGGGGAAAGGATTCCCTATTTAATAAATGGTGTTGGGAAAACTAGCTAGCCATGTGTAGAAAGCAGAAACTGGACCCCTTCCTGACACCTTACACTAAAATTAACTCCAGATGGATTAAAGACTTAAACGTAAGACCTGACACCATAAAAACCCTAGAAGAAAATCTAGGCAAAACCGTTCAGGACATAGGAGTAGGCAAGGACTTCATGAACAAATCACCAAAAGCATGGCAACGAAACCAAAAGAGACAAATGGGACCTAATCAAACACCACAGCTTCTGCACAGCAAAAGAAACAGTCACTAGAGTGAATCGGCAACCATCAGAATGGGAAAAAATCTTTGCAGTTTACACATCTGACAAAGGGCTGATATCCAGAATTTACAAAGAACTCAAACAGATTTACAGAAAAAAAACAAACAAGCCCATTCAAAAATGGGCAAAGGATATGAACAGAAACTTTACAAAAGAAGACATACATGAGGCCAACAAACGCATGAAAAAGTGCTCATCATCATTGGTCATTAGAGAGATGCAAACAAAAACCACATTGAGATATCGTCTCACACCAGTTAGAATGGCGATCATTAAAAAATCTGGAGACAGCAGATGCTGGAAAGGATGTGGAGAAATAGGAACACTCTTACACTGTTGGTGATAGTGTAAATTAGTTCAACCATTGTGGAAGACAGTGTGGCGATTCCTCAGGGATCTAGAAATAGAAATTCCATTTGACCCAGCAATCCTATTACTGGGTATCTATCCAAAAGACTATAAGTCGTTCTACTATAAGGGCACATGCACACGAATGTTCATTGCAGCACTATTTACAATAGTAAAGACCTGAAACCAACCCAAATGCCCATCGATGATAGACTGGACTGGGAGAATGTGGCACATATACACCATGGAATATTATGCAGCAATCAAAAATGATGAGTTTGTGTTCTTTGTAAGGACATGGATTAATCTGGAGAACATCATTCTCAGCAAACTGACAAAATAACAGAAAAAGAAATACTGCATATACTCACTCATAGGAGTGTGAGAAATTTGAGAACACATGGACACAGAGAGGCGGTCTACTATACACTGGGGACTGTTGGGGGAAATGGGTTAGGGACAGCTGGGGGACTGGGGGGATAGCCTGGGGATGAATACCAAGTGTGGGTGAAGGGGAGGAAGGCAGTAAAACACACTGCCATGTGTGTACCTATGCAACTATCTTGCACGTTCTCCACATGTACCCCAAAACCTATAATGCAATAAAAATTAAAAAAAAAATCTGGAGACAGCAGATGCTTGAAAGGATGTGGAGAAAGAGGAACACTCTTACACTGTTGGTGGGAGTGTAAATTAGTTCAAACATTGTGGAAGACAGTGTGGCGATTTCTCAAGGACCTAAAAATAGAAATTCCATTTGACCCAGCAATCCCATTACTGGGTATATATTTAAACTACTATAAATGGTTCTACTATAAGGACACATGCACACGAATGTTCATTGCAGCACTGTTTACAATAGCAAAGACCTGGAACCAACCCAAATGCCCATCGATGATAGACTGGACTGGGAAAAAATGGCACATAGACACCATGGAATATTATGCAGCGATCAAAAATGATGAGTTTGTGTCCTTTGTAAGGACATGGAGGAATCTGGAGAACATCACTCTCAGCAAACTGACACACGAACAGAAAAAGTAATACCGCATATTTTCACTCATAGGCGGGTGTGAAAAATGAAAAGAAATGGACACAGGGAGGGTGTCTACTACACACTGGGGTCTATTGCAGGAAATGTGGGAGGGACAGTGGGGGTGCTGGGAAGGGATAGCCTGAGCATAAATGCCGTGTGGATGAAGGGGAGGAAGGCAGCAAAGCACACTGCCATGTGTTTACCTATGCAACTACTTTGCCCATTCTGCATATGTACCCCAAAACCCATAATTCAATTAAAATTAAAAAAAATAGACTGGAGACTATTCCACATATGTGCAGTATTCCAAGAGGTTCTGTATGAGTGTCCATATCAAATAGTCTCCTGACTATCACATATATGTGTACCATTCACGGAGCTGCTTAATTGGGGTCAAGGTGCACTCGGGTCCTGAAAACTCCACCGCAGTGTATTATGCACTGACTCTCTGAATGACAGGCCATATGAAATAGACTCCTTACTAATGCCCAACTGTGCATTATTCAGTAATGCTGTGATTGAGTGTCCATAAGACATTGACGCTGAATATTCTTAATTTGTGTATTCTTCATTGGGTTTCTGAACAAGTGACCACATAAAATAGACTCCTGACACTATCCTCCTGACTATTTCCCAGCTCTGCATTTTCCACTGAGTGCTTAGTGAACGGTTATATCAAATAGTCTCCAGACTGTTCCCCATGTGTGCATTATTCAGTGAGTCTCTGAATAAGTGGCCCTATATAATAGAATCCTGAGTATTTTACAGATGTAAATGATTCTACACTGAGGCTCTGAATAAGTGGCCATGTGAAATATACTTCTGATTTTCCCATAGGTCTGTATTATTCTGTGAGGCTCTGAATGAGTGTCCATAAAATAGAGACTCCTGAGTACCCCAGATTCGTGCGTTTTTACATTTCGCTCTAAATGATTGGCTATACGAAATAGGATCCTGACTTTCTCCAAGTTGTATGTTATTCAGTTAGGCTCTGAATATGTGTCTTTAAAAAATAAAAATCTGTCAACGATACAGTTGTTTCTTTTTCAATGAAGATATGAAATAGATGCCATATGAAATAGCGTCCTGAGTATTTCCCAGGTATGTATTGTTCACTGAGGCTCTGGAACTTTGTCCATATGAAATCGTTTCCTGACAAGTACACAGGAGTGTATTATTGACTCAGACGTTGAATATTTGAGCATATGGAATAGACTAGTGACTATTCCATACTTGTGTTTTGCTCACTCAGGCTTTGATTTTGTGGCCATATAAAATAGATTAGTGCCTACTTCACACATGTGCTTTATTCTCTGAGGCTGTAAATGAGAGGCTATATATAGTAGATTCCTCACACTTTCCCAGGTGTTTTTTACTCAGTGAGTCTCTTCTTGTTTGACTATAAGAAACAAAATGGTGTCTATCTTAAATATTTTTATTATCCAGTGAATCCCTGAATGAGTGGCTATATAAAATAGACTGCTGAGTACTTTACATTTGTGCATTATTCACTGAGGTTATGGGTCTCTGGCTAAATGAAATGGAACCCCAACTAATCCACATGTGCATACTATAAACTGAGTCTATGGATGAGTTTACAAATAAAATGGACTCCTGGCTACAACACAGGTGTGCATTAGTCACCGAGGCTCTGAATTAATGTCCATGGAAAATAGACTCCAAATTATTCTCCAGGTGTGTATTATTCAGTGAGGCTCAGAAGATGTGGCCATATTAATTAGATACTTTACTATAGCAAGGGTCTGTCTTATGCACCGAGGCTCTGAATATGTGTCTACATGAAATAGACTCCTGACTACAGCTCATTATTGGGTTACACTCTTAATGAGAGGCCACATGAAAAATTCTCCTGACAATTCCACAGGTGTTTGTTTTTTAGTGAGACTCTGAATGAGCGGTTAAAAGTTAATCCTAACTCTTACCCCAGGTGTGTACACTTAGTGAGGCTTTCAATGAGTATCCGTTGGAAAGAGACTTCTGACTATTCCACAGGTGTGCATTATTCAGTGATTCCCTGAATGAATGGCCATAAATAATAGACTCCAGACTATATCTCAAGTGTGTAATATTCAGTGAGGCTGTGAAAGAGTTTCATATGAAAAAGACTTCTAATGACTCCACATGTGTGTTATTCACTGTTTCTCTTAATGAGTAGCCGTATTTTATAGAATCCTTATTATTCACTGTGTGTGCCTTATTCAAACAGGTTCTCTATGAGTGTCCGTACCAAATAAACTCCTGACACTATCCCAGGTGTGTATTTCTCAGCGGTACCCAGAATTAGACTTCATATGAAATAGACTCCTGATTATCATCCAGGTGTGTATCATTCAGGAAGGCACCCAATTCGTGGCTATCATAAACAGCCTTCTGATTACTCCATAGAAGTTCCTTATTCACTGAAACTTTGAATGAGAGACCATATGAAATAGACACCTGACTATTGCTTCATTGTGAATTATTATATAAGGTTCTAAATGAGTGGTAGTATGAAGTCAAATCCTGAGGATTCCCCAGGTGTGTATCATTCAGGGAGGCACAGAATGAGTGGCCATATAAAAAATGCTCGACTATAGCCCTGGTGTGCATTATTCACTGAGGCGCTTAATGAGTGGCTACATGATGTAGACTCTTATCTCTTCTCCTGCTTTGTATTATTGAATGAGACTCTGACTAAGTGTGTATGAAAAAGAGACTCTTGTGTATTGCCCAGGTGTACATTACTTACAGAGACTCTGAATGTGTAGCCATTTGAAGTAGAACCTTGACTATTTCTGAGGGGAGTATTATTCACAGAGGCCCAGAATGAGTGGCCATGTGAAAGAGATTCCTGACTTATCAGATATACATATTATTCCCTGCAACACTGAAAGAGTGTCCTTATGTAATAGACCCCATTTTACTCCACAGGTGTGCGTTATTTTTTGACTCTCCAAAAGAATCACAATATGAAATAGACTAGTGATTATTCCCCACATGTGCTGTATTCCAAGAGGTTCTGTATAAGTGTCCATATCAAATAGTCTCCTGACTATCTCATACATGTGTATCATTCACGGAGGTGCTTAATTTGGGGCAATGTAAATTCGGGTCCTGACTACTCCACAGCTGTTTATTATGCACTGTAACTCTGAATGAGAGGCCATATGAAATAGACTCCTTACTAATGCCCAATTGTGCATTATTCGGTAATGCTGTGATTGAGTGGCCATAGACCTGGACTCTGACTATTCAAGGTGTGTATTCTTCAGTGAGTTTCTGAACGAGTGACCACATAAAATAGACTCCTGACTTATCCTCCTGACTATTTTCAGCTCTGCATTTTCCACTGAGTGCTTAGTGAACGGTCATATCAAATAGTCTCCAGACTGTTCCCCAGGTGTGCATTATTCAGTGAGTTTCTGAATAAGTGGCCCTATATAATAGAATCCTGAGTATTTTCCAGATGTATATGATTCTTCACTGCGGCTCTGAATAAGTGGCCATGTGAAATTCGCTAATGAATTTTCCATAGGTTTGTATTATTTTGTGAGGCTCTGAATGAGTGTCCATTAAATAGAGACTCCTGAATACTCCAGAAGCATGCATTTTTACATTCGGTTCTAAATGAATGGCTATATGAAATCGGATCCTGACTTTCTCCAAAGTGTATTTTATTCAGATATGCTGTGAATATGAGTCTATAAAAAATAAAAATCTGTCAACGATACAGTTGTTTCTTATTCAATGAAGATATAAAATAGATGCCATAAGAAATAGCGTCCTGTGTATATCCCATGTATGCATTATTCACTGAGGCTCTGGAACTTTGTCCATATGAAATGGTTTCCTGACAAGTCCACAGGAATTTATTATTGACTCTGACTTTGAATATTTGTGCATATGGAGTAGACTAGTGACTATTCCAAACCTTCTATTGCTCACTCAGGCTTTGAATTTGTTACCATATAAAATAGATTAGTGCCTACTTCACACGTGTGCTTTATTCCCTGAGGCTGTAAATGAGAGGCTATATATAGTAAATTTCTCACACTTTAACAGGTGTTTATTACTCAGTGTAGCTCTTCTCGTGTGACCATATGAAACAAAATGCTGTATATCTTAAATATTTTTATTATCCAGTGAATCTCTGAATGAGTGGCTATATGAAATAGACTGCTGAGTACTTTACATTTGTGCATTATTCACTGAGGTTATGAGTCCGTGGCTATATGAAATGGAACCCCAACTAATCCACATGTGCATATTACAAACTGAGGCTATAGATGAATGTACAAATGAAATGGACTCCTGTCTACCACACAGGTGTGCATTAGTCACTGAGGCTCTGAATGAATGTCCATCGAAAATAGACTTCAAATTATTCCCAGGTGTGTATTACTCAGCGAGGCTCAGAAGATGTGGCCATATTAATTAGATACTTTAAAAGAGCAAGGGTCTGTCTTATTCACTGAGGCTCTGAATATGTGTCTACATGAAATAGAATCCTGACGACAGCCCATTATTCAGTGACACTCTTAATGAGAGGCCACATGAAAAATTCTCCTGACAATTCCACAGGTGTTCATTATTTAGTGAGACTATGAATGAGGGGATAAAAGTAAATCCTGACTCTTTCCCCATGTGTGTAAATTTAGTGAGGCATTCAATGAGTGTCCATCAGAAAGAGACTTCTGACTATTCCACAGGTGTGCATTATTCAGTGATTCCCTGAATGAATGGCCATAAAGAATAGACTCCAGACTATATCTCAAGTGTGTAATATTCAGTGAGGCTGCGAAAGAGGGGCATATGAAGAAGACTTCTAATTACTCCACATGTGCATTATTCACTATTTCTCTGAATGAGTACCTGTATGATATAGCATCCTTATTATTCAACATATGTGCATTATTCAAATAGGTTCTGTATGAGTGTCTATACCAAATAAACTCCTGACACTATCCCAGGTGTGTATTACTCAGCGGTACCCGGAAGTAAAGTTCGTATGAAATAGACTTCTGACTATCACCCAGGTGTTTATCATTCTGGAAGGCACCCAATTCCTGGCTATCTTAAACAGTCTCCTGATTACTCCATAGAAGTTCATTATTCACTAAAACTTTGAATGAGAGGCCATATAAAATAGATACCTGACTATTGCTTCATTGTGAATTATTATATCAGGTTCTAAATGAGTGGTAGTATGAAATCGAATCCTGAGGATTCCCCAGGTGTGTATCATTCAGGGAGGCAAAGAAAGAGTGGCCATATAAAAAATGCTCGACTCTAGCCCTGGTGTGCATTATTCACTGAGGCTATTAATGAGTGGCGACATGAAGTAGACTCTTAACTCTTTCCCAGGTTTGTATTATTGAATGAAATTATGACTCAGTGGGCATGAAAAAGAGACTCTTGTGTATTGCCAAGGTGTGCATTACTTACAGAGACTCTGAATGTGTAGCCATTTGAAGTAGAACCTTGACTATTTGTGAGGGGAGTATTATTCACAGAGGTCCTGAACGAGTGGCCATGTGAAAGAGATTCCTGACTTATCAGATATACATATTATTTCCTGCAACACTGAAAGGGTGGCCTCATGTAATAGACCCCATTTTACTCCACAGGAGTGCGTTATTTTTTGAGTCTCCAAACAAATCACCATATGAAATAGACTAGAGTTTATTGCGCACATGTGCATTATTCCAAGAGGTTCTGTATGAGTTTCCACATCAAATAGTGTCCTGACAATCACACATATGTGTATCATTCACGGAGCTGCTTAATTTGGGGCAACATGAAATAGGGTCCTATGTACTCCACAGCTATTTATTATGCACTGAAGATCTGAATGAGAGGCCATATGAAATAGATTTTTCACTATTGCCCAATTGTGCATTATTTCATAATGCTGTGATTGAGTGGCCATAAGACCTGGACTCTGACTATACTTAAGGTGTGTTCTTCATTGAGTTTCTGAATGAGTGACCACATAAAATAGACTCCTGACACTATCCTCCTGACTATTTCCCAGCTCTTCATTTTTCACCGTGCTTACTGAACGGCCATATCAAATAGTCTCCAGAGTATTCCCCAGGTGCACGTTATTCAGTGAGTCTCTGAATAAGTGGCCCTACATAATAGAATCCTGAGTATTTACCAGATGTATATGACTCTTCAGTGTGGTTCTGAATAAGTGGTCATGTAAAATGCACTCATGACTTTTCCATAAGTCTGCATTATTCTGTTAGGCTCTGAGTGTCCATCAAATAGAGACTGCTGAATACTTCACAGAAGTGCGTTTTTACATTTGGCTTTAAATGAGTGGCTATAGGAAACAGGATCCTGACTTTCCCCAAAATGTATGTTATTCAGATAGGCTCTGAATATGTGGTTATAAAAAATAAAATTCTGACTACCATACAGGTGTTCCTTATTCAATGAAGCTCTGAAATAAATGCCATATAAAATACAGTCCTGATTATTTCCCAGGTATTTATTTTTCACTGAAGCTCTAAAACTTTGTCCATATAAAATATTTTCCTGACTAGTCCACAGTAGTGTATTACTGACGCTGACTTTGAATATTTGAGCAGATAAAATAGACGAGTGACTATTCCAAGCTTGTGTATTGCTCACGCAGGCTTTGATTTTGTGGCCATATAAAATAGATTAGTGCATACTCTACACGTGGGCATTATTCCCTGAGGCTGCAAATGAGAGGCTATATATAGTATACTCCTCACATTTTTCCAGGTGTGTATTACTCTGTGAGGCTCTTCTTGTGTGACCATATGAAACGAGATTCTGTCTATCTTAAATAATTTTATTGAGAGAGACCCAAGATGGCTGATCGGTAACAGCTCGGGATTGTAGCTCCCAGTGAAAGCTCGGAAAACGTGAGGATGCCACATTTTCAGAGAACTTTTTGTCGCCCACGGACCAGAAGATTTCCAGTGAAGGAGCCACGCGGGTCGCCATCGCGACTTCTGTGGCCGGTGCAGCGGTTTTGCCATCGCCTCGGCACGGCAGCTCTTCGTGCACAGTGAACGGGACTGGTTCCCCTACTGACTGCTGTTTGGAGCTCCGGGAAGGCAGAGCCGCTTGTTGCGGACTCAAGAAGGAAGCCTGACCAGAGATTCCCAGGCAGAAGAGCACCATCAGTCTTATCGCTGTTGTTTTGGCTGGCGCAGTGGGTTGCTCGGATTCCAGCACTGGGAATCAATAAATTGGACAACCTCTCAGGAACTTAATGAGAAAGGCGCTAATTGTAATGATATCAGATGGATAAAATCACAACAAAGGGAAAAAAACAGCCTAAGAAGGCCGATAAAACTGAAAGTCAGAACCCCTCTCCCTCTACAGGGGATAGTAATTCCTCATCAGCAACGGAACAAGCCCTAATGGAAGAGGACTGTGTTCCAGTATCTGAAGGAGGTTTTAGAAGGTGGATGGTAAAAAACCTCTGGGAATTGAGACAAATTGTTCTAAACCAATGCAAAGAAACTAAGAACTTTGAAAAAAGGTTAGATGAAATGTTAAAAAGAATGGACAATATAGAAAGGAATATAAATGAACTAATGGAGTTGAAAAATACAACACGAGAACTTAGTGAAATATGCACAAGTTTGAACAGCTGAATTGATCAAGCAGAAGAAAGGATATTAGAGGTCGAAGACCGACTTAATGAAATGGAACGAGAAGACAAGAATAGAGAAAAAAGGATAAAAAGGAATGAGCAAAGTCTCCAAGAATTATGGGACTATGTGAAAAGACCTAATCTACGTTTAATAGGTGTACCTGAATGTGATGGAGAGAAGGAACCCCAGCTGGAAAATATTCTTCAGGATATTATCCAGGAGAATTTTCCCAATCTAGCAAAGCAGGATATCATTCAACCTCAGGTAATACAGAGAACACCACAAAGATATTCCTTAAGAGCAACCCCAAGACACATAATCATTAGATTCACCAGGGTTGAAACAAAGGAGAAAATACTAAGGGCAGCCAGAGAGAAAGGTCAGGTTACCCACAAAGGGAAGCCTATTAGACTTACAGCAGATCTCTCAGTAGAAACCCTACAAGACAGAAGAGAGTGGGGGCCGATATTTAACATCCTCAAAGAACAGATATTTCAGCCCAGAATTTCATATTCTGCCAAACTAAGCTTCAAAATTGAAGGAAAAATAAAATCTTTTATGAACAAGCAAGTACTCAGAGATTTTATTACCACCAGGCCTGCTTTACAAAAACTTCTGAAAGAAGCATTACACACAGAAAGGAACAACCAGTATTAGCCTTTCTAAAAATATACCAAAAAGTAAAGAACATCAACAGAAAGAAGAATTTACAGCAACAAATGGATCAAATAGCCAGTTAACATCAAATGGCAGTAATCTTAATTGGAAATCGACTAAATTTTCTAATTAAAAAATACAGCCAAAATCTAACGGTATACTATATCCAGACCTATTTCATATCCAAAGATATACATAGACAAAAAACAAAGTGTTAGAGAAAGATTTACCAATCAAATACAGAAAAAAACAAATAAATAAACAAAAAGGAATTGCAATTCATGCATTTGATAAAACAGATTTCAAACCAAAAAAGATAGAGTGGTATAAAAATCAATGCATTCTAACACCCAGATACATAAGACCCATAGAGATTCAGACTCAACGAAACAGAAAATTAATAAGGATATCCAGAATCTGAACTCAGATCAGTAACAAGTAATACTTAATAAGCAAACTCTCCACTTTAGAAAAATAAAATATACATTCTCCATTTTAAATACATAAAATAATGATCAGCCATTATTAATAGCCATTTATAGAATAAAGCAATATTTCTGTTCTCTCCCCCTCTTTTTCTTCCTCTCTTTTCCTTTCAAAAAAAGACCCTCTATATCCTCTCTTTCTCTCAGCTCCTGTTAAATAATAATAATAATAATAATAATTTTATTATACAATGAATCTCTGAATTAGTGTCTATATGAAACACAGCTGAGTACATTGCATATGTGCATTATTCAATGAGGTTCCGAGTCCGTGGCTATATGAAATGGAACCCCAACTAATCCACACGTGCATATTATAAACTGAGGCTATGAATGAGTGTGCAAATGAAATGGACTTCTTGCTACCCCAGGGGTGTGCATTATTCACCGAGGCTCTGAATGAATGTCCATCAAAAATAGACTCCATATTATTCTACACGTGTGTGTTATTCAGTGAGGCTCAGAAGATGTGTCCATATTAATTAGAATCTTTACAATAGCAAAGGTCTGTCTTATTCACTGAGGCTCTGAATATGTGTCTACATGAAATAGACTCCAGACTACAGAACATTGATCAGTGACACTCGGAATGAGAGGCCGCATGAAATATTCTCCTGACAATTCCACAGGTGTGCATTATTTAGTGAGACTCTGAAGAAGGGAATAGTAGTAAATCCTGACTTTTCCACAGGTGGGTACATTTAATGAGGCTTTCAATGAGTGGGGGTCAGAAAGAGACTTCTGACTACTCCACAGGTGTTCATTTTTCAGTGATTCTCTGAAGGAATGGCCATAAAGAATAGACTCCATACTATATCTCAAGTGTGTAGTATTCATTGAGGCTGTGAAAGAGAGCCATATGAAACAAACTTCTAATAATATACATGTGTGTTATTCACTTTTTGTCTGAATGACTAGCCGTACAACATAGAATCCTTATTATTCACCATGTGTGCATTATTCAAACAGGTTCTCTATGAGTGCCCATAAAAAAATTAAATTCCTTACGTTATCCCACGTGTGTATTACTCAGCAGTACCCATAATTAGAGTTCATATAAAATAGAATCCTATAACCCAGGTGTGTATCATTCAGGAAGGCACTCAATTCATGGTTATCTTAAACAGCGTCCTGATTGCTCCATAGAAGTTTCTTATACACTGAAACTTTGAATGAGAGGCCATATGAAATAGACACCTGACTATTGCTCCATTGTGAATTATTCTATAAGGCTCTAAATGAGTGGTAGTATGAAATTAAATCCTGAGGATTCCCCGGGGGTGTATCATTCAGGGAGGCACAGAATGAGTGGCCACATAAAAAATGCTCGACTATAACCCTGGTGTGCATTTCTCACTGAGTCTCTAAATGACTGGTTTCATGAAGTATACTCTTAACTCTTCCCCGGGTGTGTATAATTGAATGAGACTCTGACTAAGGGGGCATAAAAAAGAGACTCTTGTGTATTGCCCAGGTGTGCATTACTTACAGAGACTCTAAATGTGTAGCCATTTGAAGCAGAAACTTGACTATTTCTGAGGGGGGTATTATTCACAGAGGCCCTGAACGAGTGGCCATGTGAAAGAGATTTCTGACTTATCAGATATACATATTATGCCCTGCAACATTGAAAGAGAAGACTTATGTAATAGACCCCAGTTTACTCCACAGTTGTGCGTTATTGTTTGACCCTCCAAAGGAATCACCATATGAAATACACTAGTGATTATTCCCCACATGTGCAGTATTCGAAGAGGTTCTGTATGAGTGTCCATACCAAATAGTCTCCTGACTATCACACGTATATGTATCATTCACGGAGCTGCTTAATTTGGGGAAGCTGAAATAGGGTTCTGACTTATACACAGCTGCTGATTATGCACTGAAGCTCTGTATTAGAAGCCATATGATATAGAATCCTTACTATTGCCCAATTGTGCATTATTCGGTAATGCTGTTATTGAGTGGCCATAATACCTGGACTCTGACTATTCTCAAGGTTTGTATTCATCAGTGAGTTTCTGAACGAGTGACCACATAAAGTAGTCTTCTGATTCTATCATCCTGACTATATTTCAGCTCTCCATTTTCCACTGACTGCTTAGGGAACGGTCATATCAAATAGTCTCCAGACTATACCCCAGGTGTGCATTATTCACTGAGTCTCTGAATAAGTGGCCATATATAAAATAATCCTGAGTATTTCCCAGATGTATATGATTCTTCACTGCTGTTCTGAATAAGTGGCCATGTGAAGGACACTCCTGACTTTTTCATAGGTCTGTATTATTCTGTGACGCTCTGAATGGTTGTACATAAAGTAGAGACTCCTGAATACTCCACAGGCGTTCGTTTTTACATTCGGCTGTAAATGAGTGTGTATACGAAATAGAATCCCGACTTTTCCCAAGGTTTGTGTTATTCAGTTAGGCTCCGAAGATGTGGCTGTTAAAAGAAAATTCTGACTACGATACAGGTGTTCCTTATTCAATGAAGCTCTAAAATAGATGCCATATGAAATAGCGTCCTGAGTATTTCCCAGGTATATATTACCCATTGAAGCTCTAAAACATTTTCGATATGAAATTGTCCCCTGACAAGTCCACAGAAGTGAATTAAGACTCTGACTTTGAATGTCTGGGCATATGCAATAGACTAGTGACTATTCCCAACTTGTGTATTGCTCACACAGGGTTTGATTTTGTGGCCATATAAAATAGATTAGTGCCTACTCCACAAGTGTGCATTATTCCCTGAGACTGTAAATAAGAGGCTATATATAGTAGACTCCTCACATTTTCCCAGGTGTGTATTACTCAGTGAGGCTCTTCTTGTGCGACCATATGAAACGGGATTCTGTCTATCTTAAATAATTTTATTATATAATGAATCTCTGAATGAGTGGCTATATGAAACAGACTGCTGAGTACGTTAAATTTGTGCATTATTCACTGAGGTTACGAGTCCGTGGCTATATGAAATTGAACCGCAACGAATCCACACGTGCATAACATAAACTGTGGCTATGGATGAGTGTACAAATGAAATGGACTTCTGGCCACCCCAGGGGTGTGCATTATTCACCGAGGCTCTGAATGAATGTCCATAGAAAATAAACTCCAAATTATTCTACAGGTATGTATTATTCAGTGAGGCTCACAAGATGTGTCCATATTAATTAGAATATTTACGATAGCAAGTGTCTGTCTTATTCACTGAGGCTCTGAATATGTGTCTACATGAAATAGACTCCAGACTACAGCACATTGTTCAGTGACATTCGGAATGAGAGGCCGCATGAAAAATTCTCCTGACAATTCCACAGGTGTGCATTATTTAGTGAGACTCTAAATGAATGAATGAATAGAAGTAAATCCTGACTCTTTCGACAGGTGGGTACATTTACTGAGGCTTTCAATGAGTGGCGGTCCGAAAGAGACTTCTGACTATTCGAAAGGTGTTCATTATTCAGTGATTCTCTGAATGAATGGCCATAAAAATAGACTCCAGACTATATCTCAAGTGTGTAATATTCAGTGAGGCTGTGAAAGAGGGGCATATGAAACAGACTTCTAATAATCCACATGTGTGTTATTCACTCTTTGCCTGAATGACTAGCCATACAACATAGAATCCTTGTTATTCGCCATGTGTGCATTATTCAAACAGGTTCTCTAGGAGTGCCCATAACAAATAAACTCCTTACATTATCCCACGTGTGTATTACTCAGCGGCACCCAGAATTAAAGTTCATATGAAA
>CM038400.1:116620412-116799692 GCA_021498475.1 Saguinus midas | reverse complement strand
TTATTCACTGAGGCTCTACATGAGTGGCTATAAAGTAGAAACTTAACTCTTCCCAGGTGTGTATTATTGAATGAGACTCTGAATAAGTGGGCATAGAAAGAGACTTGATTCCCCAGTGTGCATTATTTACAGAGTTCTCAATGTGTAGCCATTTGAAGTAGACTGATTATTTCCAGTGTATTCATGAGGCCCTGAATGAGTGACATATGAGAGATTCCTATTTCAGATATATATATATATATATATATATATATATATATAAAGTGATACACTAAAATAGTGGCCATAAATAAACTCATTTTACAATTGCATTATTCATTGATTTTCCAAAGAAATCACCAGAATAATGAACATCTGTCGAGTAATGAGAGGTCTGTTTAATATGGCCACTCATTTTGAGCCTCACTGAATAGTACACAACTGAGAATAAGTCAGGGGTGTATTTCACATGGCCACTCATTCAGAGGCTCAGTGAATAACGCACAGCTGTTCAGTACTCAGGAGACTTTCTCATATGGTGAATAATTCAGAGCCTCACTGAATGCTACACAGCTTGGGAATAGTCAGGATTCTGTTTTGTATGAACACTCATTATGAGCCTCAGGGAATAACGCATGTCTGTGGAGTACTGCTAATACAAATTTATATCTCCCCCCAATTCTGAGAGTCTCTAAATAATACACGCCTGTGGAATAATCAGAAGGCTATTTCATATGGCCAGTCAGTAGAAACCCCAAGAAGTAATACACTATTGGGAAATAGTCAGGAGTCTATTTCATATGGCCTCGCAGAGAATCAGTGAATAATGCACACATGAGGAATACTCAGTGAATACTAGGAGTCTATTTCATATGGCCACTCAGAGCCCAAGTGAATAATGCACACCACAGTAATAGTCATGATCCTGTTTCGTATGACTACTGAGTTAGTATCTCATTGAATAATACACACCGGGGAATTGTCAGGATTCTATTCCATAAGACCACTCATTTAGAGCTTTACTGAATAATGCACAATGGGGCAATAGTAAGGAGTTAATTTCATGTGTCCTCTCATTCAGAGCATCAGTGAATAATGAACACCTGTGAAGTAGTCAGGACCCTGTTTAAGATAGCCACAAATTAAGCACCTCCCTGAATGGTACACACCTGGGTGACAGTCAGGAATCTATTTGATATGGGCACTCATAGAGATCCGTTTTGAATAATGCACACAAAGAGTCACTAGTCTCTTTCATATGGTGATTCTTTAGAGAATCAATGAATAACACACCTGTGGAGTAAATCAGGAGTCTGTTTTAAATGGACACCTTTCAGTGTTTCAGTGAAATATATATATATATATATATATATATATATATATATATATATATATGAATAGCCAGGAATCTCTTTCATATGGCCACTTGTTCACCTCAGTTAATAATACACTGGAAATAGTCAAGAATCTGCTTCAAATGGCCACAAAAGTCTCCTTATAATGCACACCTGAGAATAGTCAGACAGTTTTATATTAACACTCATTGAGCCTCAGAATAATACACCCATAAAACAGTCAGAATCTATTTCTTGGTCACTCTTTCAGAGCCTTAGTGAATTATACACTTGAGGAACAATGAGGGTCTATTTCATGTGGCCACTCATTCAGAGCTTCACGGAATTGTGCACACCTGGAGAATTATTGAGTCTATTGGAATGCATTCAGTGATCTGTGAATAACATAAAAATAATGAATAGTGAGTCTATTATGGTGACATATTCAGAGCCTCATGAATAATGACACCTGGGGAATAATCAGGAGTCCATTCTTATGGCTCATTCAGCCCCTCAGTGAATAACGGGTCTGATGAGTACCGAGGGCCTGCTTTATATGACCACTCATTTCGAGCCTTACTGAATAGTACACACCTGGGAAAACCAAGTGTATTTTTAATTTTATTACATTTAGGTTTTGGGTACATGTGCAGAACGTGCAAGATAGTTGCATAGGTACACATGGCAGTGTGTTTTGCTGCCTTCCTCCCTTAACCCACATTTGGCATTTCCCCAGGCTATCCCTCCCCATCTGCCCCCCTGCTGTCCCTCCCCTATTCTCCAATAGACCCCAGTGTAGTACCCCCCACCTGTGTCCATGTGTTCTCATTTTTCTCACCCGCCTATGAGTGAGAATATGTGGTATTCTTTCTGTTCTTGTGTCAGTTTGCTGAGAATAATGCACACCCATAAAACAGTCAGCAATCTATTTAACTTGGTCACTCTTTCAGAGCCTTAGTGAATTATACACTTGAGGAACAATGAGGGTCTATTTCATGTGGCCACTCATTCAGAGCTTCACGGAATTGTGCACACCTGGAGAATTATTAAGAGTCTATTAGGAATGGCAATGCATTCAGTGAATCTGTGAATAACATAAAAATAGGGAATAGTGAGGAATCTATTAAAAATGGTGACATATTCGAGCCTCCATGAATAATGAACACCTGGGGAATAATCAGGAGTCCATTGCTTATGGCGCTCATTCAGCCCCTCAGTGAATAACGGGGGCCTGCTTTATATGACCACTCATTTCGAGCCTTACTGAATAATACACACCTGAGGAACAATGAGGGTCTATTTCATGTGGCCACTCATTCAGAGCTCAGTGAATAATGAACACCTGTGAGTAGTCAGGACCCTGTTTAAGATAGCCACAAATTAAGCACCTCCTGAATGATACACACCTGGGTGACAGTCAGGAGTCTATTTGATATCACATTCAGAGTCTAAATAATGCACATGCAAAGAATAGTCACTAGTCTCTTTCATATGGTGATTCTTTTAGAGAATCAATGAATAACGACCACCTGTGGAGTAAAATCGAGTCTGTTTTAAATGGACACCCTTTCAGTGTTTCAGTGAATATATATATATATATATATATATATATATATATATATATATATATGAATAGCCAGGAATCTCTTTCATATGGCCACTTGTTCAGGGCCTCAGTTAATAATACACCCCTGCGAAATAGTCAAGAATCTACTTCAAATGGCCACACTTTGAGAGTCTCCATATATAATGCACACCTGAGGAATAGTCAGGACAGTTTTATATTAACACTCATTGAGAGCCTCACAGAATAATGCACACCCATAAAACAGTCAGCAATCTATTTAACTTGGTCACTCTTTCAGAGCCTTAGTGAATTATACACACTTGAGGAACAATGAGGGGTCTATTTCATGTGGCCACTCATTCAGAGCTTCACGGAATTGTGCACACCTGGAGAATTATTAAGAGTCTATTAGGAATGGCAATGCATTCAGTGAATCTGTGAATAACATAAAAATAGGGAATAGTGAGGAATCTATTAAAAATGGTGACATATTCGGAGCCTCCATGAATAATGAACACCTGGGGAATAATCAGGAGTCCATTGCTTATGGCCGCTCATTCAGCCCCTCAGTGAATAACGGGTCTGATGAGTACCGAGGGGCCTGCTTTATATGACCACTCATTTCGAGCCTTACTGAATAGTACACACCTGGGAAAAAGCCAGGAGTGTATTTTTTAAAAATTTTTATTACATTGTAGGTTTTGTGGTACATGTGCAGAACGTGCAAGATAATTGCATAGGTATACACATGGCAGTGTGTTTTGCTGCCTTCCTCCCCTTAACCCACATTTGGCATTTTCCCACAGGCTATCCCTCCCCATCTGCCCCCCCTGCTGTCCCTCCCCTATTCTCTCCAATAGACCCCAGTGTGTAGTACCCCCCTACCTGTGTCCATGTGTTCTCATTTTTCTCACCCGCCTATGAGTGATAATATGTGGTATTACCTTTTCCGTTCTTGTGTCAGTTTGCTGATAATGATGTTCTCCAGATTAATCCATGTCATTACAAGGGACATAAACTCATCATTTTTGATTGCTGTATAACACTCCATGGTGTACATGTGCCACATTTTCCCAGTCCAGTCTATCACCAATGGGCATTTGGGTTGGTTCCAGGTCTTTGCTATTGTAAACAGTGCTGCAATGAACATTCGTGTGCATGTGTCCTTATAGTAGAAAAATTTATATTCCTTTACATATATACCCAGTAATGGGACTGCTGGGCCAAATGGAATTTCTATTTCTAGGTCCTTGAGGAATCGTCACACTGTCTTCCACAATGGTTGAACTAATTTACACTCCCACCAACAGTATAAAAGTGTTCCTATTTCTCCACATCCTCTCCAGCATCTGTTGTCTTCAGCTTTTTTAATGATCGGCATTCTAACCGGTGTGAGATGCTATCTTAAGGTGGTTTTGTTTTGCAACTCTCTAATGACCAGTGATGATGAGCATTTTTTCATATGTTTGTTGGCCTCATGTATGTCTTCTTTTGTAAAGTGTCTATTCATGTCCTTTGCCCATTTTTGAATGGGCTTGTTTGTTTTTATCCTGTAAATCTGTTTGAGTTCTTTGTAAATTCTGGATATCAGCCCTTTGTCAGTTGGGTAAATTGCAAAGACCTTTTCACAATCTGTTGGTTGCTGATTCATTCTAGTGACTGTTTCTTTTGCTGTGCAAAAGCTGTGGAGCTTTATTAAGTTTTATTTGTCTATTTTGGCTTTTATTGCCAATGCTTTTGGTGTTTTGGTCATGAAGTTCTTGCCTACTCCTATGTCCTGAATGATTTTGCCTAGATTTTCTTCTAGGGTTTTTATGGTGTCAGGTCTTATGTTTAAGACTTTAATCCATCTGGAGCTAATTTTAGTGTAAAGTGACAGGAAGGGGTTCAGTTTCTGCTTTCTGCACATGGCTAACCAATTTCTCCAACACAATTTGTTAAACAGGGAATTTTTTTCCATGGCTTGTTTTTGTCTGGTTTATCAAAGATTATATGGTTGTAGATATGTTGATTTGCTTCCGATGTCTCTGTTCTGTTCCATTGGTCTATATCTCTGTTTTGGTGCCAGTACCATGCTGATTTGATTACTGTAGCCTTGTAGTATAGTTTGAAGTCTGGTAGTGTGATGCCTCCCGCTGTGTTCTTTTTGCTTACAATAGACATGGCTATGCGGGCTCTCTTTTGGTTCCATATGAAGTTCATGGTGGTATTTTTCATTTCTGTGAGAAAATTCAATGGTAGCTTGATGGGGATAGCGTTGATTCTGTAAATTACTTTGGGCAGTATAGCCATTTTCACGATACTGATTCTTTCTAACCATGAACATGGAATGTTTCTCCATCTGTTTTTGTCCTCTCTTATTTTGTTTAGCAGTGGTTTGTAGTTTTCCTTGAAGAAGTCCCTTACGTTTCTTGTAAGTTGTATTCCTAGGTATTTTATTCTCTTTGTAGCAATTGTGAATGTCAGTTCATTCTTGATTTGTTTCTTTTTAAGTCTGTTATTGGTGTATAGGAGTGCTTGTGATTTTTGCACATTCATTTTATATCCTCAGACTTTGCTGATGTAGCTTATCAGCTCCAGGAGTTTTGGGGCTGAGGTGATGGGGTCTTCTAGGTATACTATCATGTCGTCTGCGAATAGAGACAATTTGGCTTCCACACCTTTCCTATTTGAATACCCTTTTATTTTTTTCTTGCCTGATTGCTCTGGCTAGAACTTCCAGTACTATGTTGAATAGGAGTGGTGAGAGGGCATCCTTGTCTAGTGCCGGATATCAAAGGGCATGTTTTCCGTTTTTCCCCATTAACTATGATATTGGCTGTTGGTTTGTTATAAATAGCTTTTATTACTTTGAGATATGGTCCATCAATACCGAGTTAATTGAGAGTTTTTAGCATAAAAACCTGTTGAATTTTGTCAAATGCCTTCTCTGTGTCAATTGAGATAATCATGTAATTTTTGTTTTGGTTCTGTTAATGTGGTGGACGACGTTTATGGACTTGAGTATTTTGAACCAGCCTTGCATGCCGGGGACAAATTCTACTTGATCATGACGGATAAGTTTTTAATGTACTGTTGCAATCGGTTTGCCAGTATTTTATTGAAGATTTTTGCATCTATGTTCATCATGGATATTGGCCTGAAGTTTTCTTTTCTTGTTGAGTCTTTGCCTGGTTTTGGTATCAGGTGATGTTGGTCTCCTAAAATGATTTGGGAAGGGTTCCCTCTCTTTGGATTATTTGAAATAGTTTCAGAAAGAATGGTATCAGCTCCTCTTTGTGTGTCTTCTGGTATAATTCGGCTGTGAACCCATCTTGGCCAGGGCTTTTTTTGTGTGGTAGGCTCTTAATTACTCCCTCGACTTCAGACCTTATTTTTGGTCTATTCATAGTTTTGGCTTCCTCGTGGTTTACGATTGGGAGGACACAGGTGTCCAGGAATTTATCCATTTCTTCCAGGTTTACTAGTTTGTGTACATAGAGTTGTTCGTAGTATTCTCTGATGATGGTTTGAATTTCTGTGGAATCTGTGGTGATTTCCCTTTATCATTTTTATTGCATCTATTTGGTTGTTCTCTCTCTTCTTTTTATCAGTCTGGCTAGTGGTCTGTCTATTTTGTTGATCTTTTGAAAAACTCTTGGATTTATTGATTTTTGAAGGGTTTTCATGTCTCTATCTCCTTCAGTTCTGCTCTGATCTTAGTTATTTCTTGTCTTCTTAGGTTTTGAGTTTTTGATCTTGCTCCTCTAGCTCTTTCAATTTTGATGATAGGGTGTCAATTTTGGATCTCTCCACTCTTCTCATGTGGGCACTTATTGCTATATATTTTCCTCTACAGACTGCTTTAAATGTGTCCCAGAGATTCTGGTATGTTGTGTCTTCATTCTCATTGGTTTTGAAGAACTTCTTTATTTCTGCCTTCATTTCATTGTTTATCAATCAACATTCAAGAGCCAGTTGTTCAGTTTCCATGAAGCTGTGCAGTTCTGAGTTAGTTTCTGAATTCTGAGTTCTAACTTGATTGCACTATGGTCTGAGAGACTGTTTGTTATGATTTCAGTTGTTTTGCATTTGCTGAGGGTGCTTTACTTCCAATTATGTGGTCAATTTTGGAGTAGGTGTGATGTGGTGCTGAGAAGAATGTATATTCTGTGGATTTGGGGTGGAGAGTTCTGTAAATGTCTATCAGGTTTGCTTGTTCCAGGTCTGAGTTCAAGCCCTGGATATCCTTGTTAATTTTCTGTCTGGTTGATCTGTCTGATATTGACAGTGGAGTGTTAAAGTCTCCACTATTATTGTGTGGGAGTCTAAGTCTCTTGTAAGTCATTAAGAACTTGCCTTATATATCTGGGTGCTCCTGTATTGGGTCCATATATATTTAGGATCGTTAGCTCTCTTCTTGTATCGATCCTTTTACCATTATGTAATGGGCTTTTTTGTATCTTTCCTGTAAATCTGTTTAAGTTCTTTGTAAACACTGTATATCATCTCTTTGTCCGATGCGTAAACTGCAAAGAATTTTTTTACATTCTCTTGGTTGCCGATTCACTCTAGTGACTGTTTCTTCTGCTGTGCAGAAGCTGTGGAGTTTGATTAGGTCCCATTTGTCTATTTTGACTTTTGTTGCCAATGATTTTGGAGTTTTGGTCATGAAATCCTTGCCTACTCCTATGTCCTGAATGGTTTTGCCTAAATTTTCTTTTAGGGTTTTTATGGTGTCAGGTCTTATGTTTAAGTCTTTAATCCATCTGGAGTTAATTTTAGTGTAAGGTGTCAGGAAGGGGTCCAGTTTCTGCTTTCTGCGCATGGCTAGCCAGTTTTCCCAACACCATTTATTAAACAGGGAATCCTTTCCCCATTGCTTGTTTTTGTCTGGTTTATCAAAGATTATATGGTTGTAGATATGTTTTGTTGCCTCCGAAGCGTCTGTTCTGTTCCATTGGTCTATATCTCTGTTTTGGTACCAGTACCATGCTGTTTTGATTACTGTAGCCTTGTAATATAGTTTGAAGTCTGGTAGTGTGATGCCTCCCGCTGTGTTCTTTTTGCTTAGAATTAACTTGCCTATGCGGGCTCTGTTTTGGTTCCATATGAAGTTCACGGTGTTTTTATCCAGTTCTGTGAAGAAATTCAATGGTAGTTTGATGGGGATAGAATTGATTGTGTAAATTACATTGAGAAGTATAGCCATTTTCATGATATTGATTCTTCCTAACCACGAACAAGAAATGTTTCTTCATCTGTTTGTGTCCTCTCTTATTTCATTGAGCAGTGGTTTGTAGCTTTCCTTAAAGAGGTCCCTTACGTTTCTTGTGAGTTGTATTCCTAGGTATTTTATTTTCTTTGTAGCAATTGTGAATGGCAGTTCATTCTTGATTTGGTTCTCTTTAAGTCTGTTATTGGTGTATAGGAATGCTTGTGATTTTTGCACATTGATTTTATATCCTGAGACTTTGCTGAAGTTGCTTACCAGTTTCAGAATCTTTTGAACTGAGGTGATGAGGTGTTCTAGGTATACTATCATGTCATCTGCAAATAGAGACAGTTTGGCTTCCACCTTTCCTATTTGAATAGCCTTTATTTCTTTTTCTTGCCTGATTGCTCTGGCTAGAACTTTCAGTACTATGTTAAATAGGAGTGGTGAGAGGGCATTCTTGTCTAGTGTCGGATTTCAAAGGAAATGCTCCATTTTTTGCCCATTAAGTATGATATTGGCTGTTGGTTTGTCGTAAGTACCTTTTAATGCTTTGAGATATGTTCCATCAATACCAAGTTTATTGAGGGTTTTTAGCATAAAGGGCTGTTGAATTTTGTCAAATGCCTTCTCTGCATCAATTGAGATAATGTGTTTTTTTTTTGCTTCTGTTTCTGTGGTGAATTACATTTATAGACTTGCGTATGTTTAACCAACCTTGCATCCCCGGGATGAATCCTACTTGATCATGATTGATAAGTTTTTTAATGTGCTGTTGCAATTGGTTTGCCAGTATTTTATTGAAGATTTTTGCATCTATGTTCATCATGAATATTGGCCTGAATTTTCCTTTTATTGTTTAGTCTCTGTCAAGTTTTGGTGTCAGGATGATGCTGGTCTCATAAAATGATTTGGGAAGGGTTTCCTCTTTTTGAATTATTTGGAATAGCTTCAGAAGGAATGGTCCCAGCTCCTCTTTGTGTCTCTGGTAGAATTCGGCTGTGAACCCATCTGGAACTTGGCTTTTTTTGTGTGGTAGGCTCTTAATTGCTGCCTTGACTTCCGACTTTGTTATTGGTCTATTCATAGTTTCGGCTTTCTCCTGGTTTAGTCTTGGGAGGACACAGATGTCAAGGAATTTATCCATTTCTTCCTGATTTACTAGTGTATGTGCATAGAGTTGCTTGTAGTATTCTCTGATGATGGTTTGAATTTCTGTGGAATCTGTGGTGATTTCCCCATTATAGTTTTTATTGCATCTATTTGGTTGTTCTCTCTTTTCTTTTTTATCAGTCTGGCAAGTGGTCTGTCTCTTTTGTTGATATTTTCAAAAAACCAGCTCTTAGATTTATTGATTTTTTGAAGGGTTTTTCTTGTCTCTATCTTCTTCAGTTCTGCTCTGTTCTTAGTTATTTCCTGTCTTTGACTAGGTTTTAAAATTTTTGATCTTGCTCCTCTAGCTCTTTCAATTTTGATGATAGGGTGCCAATTTTGGATCTCCACTCTTCTCATATGGGCACTTATTGGTATATATTTTCCTCTACAGACTGTTTTTTAAATGTGTCCCAGATATTCTGGTACGTTGTGTCTTCATTCTTGTTGGTTTCAAATAACTTCTTTATTTCTGCCTTCATTTCATTGTTTATTCAATAAACATTCAAGAGCCAGTTGTTCAGTTTCCATGAAGCTGTGCGGTTCTAAGTTGGTTTCTGAATTCTGAGTTCAAACTTGATTGCACTATGGTCTGAGAGACTGTTTGTTATAATTTCAGTTGTTTTGCATTTGCTGAGGAGTGCTTTACTTCCAATTATGTGGTCAATTTTAGAGTAGGTGTGATGTGGTGCTGAGAAGAATGTATATTCTGTGGATTTGGGGTGGAAAGTTCTGTAAATGTCTATCAGGTTTGCTTGTTCCAGGTCTGAGTTCAAGTCCTGGATATCCTTGTTAATTTTCTGTCTGGTTGATCTGTCTGCTATTGACAGTGGAGTGTTAAAGTCTCCCACTATTATTGTGTGAGAGTCTAAATCTCTATGTAAGTCATTAAGAACTTGCCCTATATATCTGGGTGCTCCTACATTGGGTCCATATATATTTAGAATTGTTATGTCTTCTTGTTGTATCGATTCTTTTACCATTATGTAATGACCTTCTTTGTCCCTTTTGATCTTTGTTGCCTTAAAGTCTATTTTATCAGAGATGAGAATTGCAACTCCTGCTTTTTTTGCTCTCTATTTGCTTGGTAAATCCTCCTCCATCCCTTTTTTTTGAGCCTGTGTATATCCTTGCGTGTGAGCTGGGTTTCCTCGGTATAGGACACCGATGGGTTTTGTTTTTTCATCCAAATTGCCAGTCTGTGTCTTTTGATTGGTGCATTTATCTCATTTATATTTAGTGTTAATATTGTTATGTGTGAATTTTATACTGCCATTTTGATGCTAGCTGGCTGTTTTACCCATTGGTTCATGTAGAATCTTTATTTTGTTGATGGTCTTTAGCATTTGGTATGCTTTTGGGATGGCTGGTACTGGTTGTTTCTTTCTATGTGTAGTGCCTCTTACAGGAGCTATTGTAAAGCTGTCCTAGTGGTGACAAAATCTCTGAGTACTTGCTTGTTCATGAAGGATTTTATTTTTCCTTCAGTTATGAAGCTCAGTTTGGCTGGATATGAAATTCTGGGTTGAAAGTTCTTTTCTTTAAGGATGTTGAATATTGGCCCCACTCTCTTCTGGCTTGTAGAGTCTCTCGAGAGATCTGCTGTGAGTCTGATGGGCTTCCTTTGTGGGTGACCCGACCTTTCTCTTTGGCTGTCCTTAGTATTTTCTCCTTCATTTCAACCCTGGTGAATCTGATGATTATGTGCCTTGGGGTTGCTCTTCTTGCGGAGTATCTTTGTGGTGTTCTCTGTATTTCCTGGAGTTGAGTATTGACCTTTCTTGCTAGGTTGGGAAATTTGTTTGGATAATATTTTATAGAGTATTTTCCAGGTTGGATTCATTCTCTTCATTACTTTCTGGTACACCTATCAAACGTAGGTTGGGTCTCTTCACATAGTTTCACATTTCTTGGAAATTTTGTTCATTCCTTTTTGCGCTTTTTTCTTTAATCTTGGTTTCTCATTTTATTTCGTTGAGTTGATCTTCAACTTCTGATACTGTTTCTTCTGCTAGTTCAATTCGGCTTTTGAAATGTGTGCATGCTTTGGAAGTTCTCTTTTTGTGTTTTCACCTCCTCAATTCATTCATATTCCTCTCTAAGTTGTCCATTGTTGGTATCAATTCCTCATATCTTTTTTCAATCTTTTTTCAAGGTTATTTTCTTTGCACTGATTTAGAACATGTTCTTTTAGCTCACTGAAGTTTCTCATTATCCACTTGCTTAAGTTTGATTCCATCATTTCGTCACACTCATTCTCCGTCCAGCTTTTTTCCCTTCCTGGTGAGGAATTTTGGCCCTTTGTAGGAGGTGAGGTGTTTTAGTTTCGGTGTTCTCCTTTTGCGCTGGTTTCTTCTCATATTTATGGATTTATCCACCTGTCGTCTCAGTAGTTGCTAATTTTTCAATTGGGTCTCTGTGTGGATGCCCAGATGGTTGATGATGAAGTATTTCTGTTACTTACTTTACCTTCTAATGGTCTAGCCCCTCTGCTGTACAAGTGCTGAGGTCCACTTCAGGCCCTGCTTGTCTGGGGTACACCTGGAGCAGCTGCGGAACAGTGAGGGATGCTACCAGATTCTTCTTCTGCTATCTTTGTTCCAGAATGATACCCTCCAAATGTCAGTGTGATTAGTCCTTTTTGGGTGACTCTTTGGATATACGGGGGTCAGGGAGCTGCTTGAGGAGACGATCTGTGCTTTATAGAAGCTCCGGTGCTGAGCTGTAAGCTCCATTGTTCATTCAGGGTTGTTGGGAGGATGTGTTTATGTCTGCTGCAATAGAATTCATAAATCCCCCTTTTTTTCCCTTAGATGCTCTGTCTCAGGGAGTTGGGGTTTTCTTTATGAGTATCTGTTGCACTGTCCTGCCTCCTACTAGGAGGCAGTCTATTCACTATTTGCCTGCCGGGGCTCTGACCTGCTTGTAGCATGGATCTGCCCTGCTGTGGTGGGGCTTCGTTCTGCTGTGGCGGGCTCTGTCCTGCTGGTGGAGTCTCTCTGTTATGTCAGGTTGCCTTGACAATGGCAGGCTGCCTCAGCCCTGGGCGGTACTTCAGTAGGTGCAGATTGCGTCCGTAGTTGCAGATGCCCCTCTTCACTGGGCTGCACTGCCCCTAGATGCTCAGCAAACTCTCAGCCTCGAGCACCTCCAATCGCTGCCCTGCTTGTTTCCGTGAGGGTGGGACCCTCTGAGCCTGATCACCCAGCTCCTGCCTCAGAGTTCATCCTCTCTCTCTCTCTCTTCCTCTCTCCAGCTGAACGGTCGACTCTTTCACTGGCGCCCCTGTAGCCTGCCAATAGGGCACTGGGATCCGTGCGATCTCCCGTGCTGCTGCCCACTGGACCAGTTCAGATCACGTTTCCCAGGAATCTCCTGGTTTGGCTCATTGTTCCAAGTCCCGCTCAATGAGATGGACATGCCAATCTGCCCTTCCAAATCTCAGACTGCTGGTTTAACAGGGCACCCAGACCAGCGAGCTCCATGCCGAGTCCCACTGCACCATGGCGCGGCCGAACCGGTCGTGACCCGGCTGCGCTAGCGTCGTGTCTCTCTCATACCTGGGACTTTCAACGCTCTGTGGGCGAGATGCGGCTAGGACTCACCCTCTGCACCTTCACTGAGAGCTGCAATCCTGAGTCGCCTCTATGATGCCATCTTGAAGCCTCCCAAGTTTTGCTTCTTTTTCTCTCATTTTCAGATTTCTCCAGTACAAGTCATTCCTTTTTCATCCTCAGGCCAAAGTATTATCAAAGAAGCCATGCTGTTTTGAATAATTTATTATATAAATTAAAACATAACCCAAATTCTGATTCATTACATAAACCCTCACACTTAGCTTAAACATGCTGTTTATGTTCTTAATTTCTTAACTTTAGATGCTGATGGACTCTCTGCAGTGGATTGTCATTGGCATCCTAATAATGTATCTCATCCCCAGTTTTGTGAAAAGACACTCTCACTAACCAGTAGCATAGTCCAGATCCAGTCCTAATTTGAGGACAAGGACATGTTTTGTTTTTCCAAGTCTGCTCCTCTCCAATTTGGGTTCCTAAATGCCTTGTCGAGCATGAATTCTCCACCAGGCAGTGCAAACGCCCTGATACCCCATCTTCATTGTCTCTGGCTGATGCCACTACCGCCTTGCCACCGCTGAAACTCGCCAAGCAGCTCAGTCAGCAATTTCCAGAATCCAGGAGGCAGCCCTCTGCTGAAGTAGGCCCTGATGCACTGTCTGACTGCTGAAGCAGCCGCTGGTCGCATCTTCCAGGCAATCACATTCTCCTACTGTTATGTTTATTGCTATAATGGCTATATTGTCTTTCATTTAGCACAGGCCTTCCTCTCCCTAATTCTCGTGTTATGTGGGCTTATGTTTAACCCTCCTTTTCTTTGACCTGTTACCTAAAATAATCCCACCTTCACCGTCTACATTAATGATACTTCTATTCTGGGCTTCCCTTGTCTTCTCATATTACTCCTCAAGTTGCTACCTATACTTATTCTACCCAAGCTGCTGCCTCCCATGTGCTTCACACCTCTGAAACCTAGATGTAATTTCTCTGCCAATGCCTATTCCCTCCTTCTATTCCTCTCTTTTCTGGTTCTTATTGCTTTGATCTTGGAATTCACGGACTTCATAAGTTTTTCTAGCCCCTCCAACCTCTTCCAAGTGAAACAGTTGATTCTTGTGATTAGATACTCAACCATGTGAATTAGAGAAACTTACAACTTCTTTGCCGCTCAGCATTTTTCCTCTTTAAGCACTGTTGTCGACCTTCTAACTCCTCTTTAGACCCTTCCCCACACTAGCAGTTCTGTTTCCTAAACAAAAGCAAGCTATTAATTATACCCTGCCTTCTAGTTTCTCCTTGACTAGTCTCTTACTCAACCTCTTGACATTGCCTTAGCTCGTTATAAAACACCTATGGTTAGAGCACTCCCATTTACACTACCTTCTCTGGCAAAGCCTACACTTCTCTCTAGAAGTTGTTGTATCCTTATCTCCTACCTTTGTTCACGCTTGTTCCTGTGGTTTATCTTATCCCGCTAATCAGACCATTTATATTCAATTCTACATTGCTTCTCCTTATGCTATTATTGCTAGTAATGTTACCATCACCCAAGCTTCTGGCTCATATTCCATTTATTGTGAAAATTGTATTCTTACCAACTGCATTGGTTCTTCCTTTTTCCTATTCATACCCTTCTTTTGTACACCAGCCCCCTATGTTATGATACCTGTTAATGTTTCTGGACCCTAGTATGATGAAAAGCCCTTCTTATTTTCCAACAAGTCCACGATCTTATAATCCACCTAAACGTTTCCTTAGTATTCTCATTGATAGCATTATTGCTGTTGTTTCAGTTATAGCTACTGCTCCTACCGCAGCTGTTAGACTTTCTCACAGTGTTCAAATTGCTACTTATGTTAATCATCTTGCAAATAATATTTCTGTTACAATGAGAACTCAAATGGATATTAATAAGAAAATTGATGCAGATTTAATGCTTTAGAACAAACTGTTATTACTCTTAGTGATAAACTTTATAATACTCAAAACCACCTAGCCTTCATTGCCATGCTAGTTATAAATATATTTATGTTACTAATACTACAATGACACTAAATGGCAGTGGCCTCTTGTTAAGGCCCATTTACAAGAAATTTAGACTCATAACAATTTATCCCTAGATGTTTTCAAGCTTCAGCAGGAAATTTATGCCATTGATTTTCTCATAGAAGCTGCCTGAACATGACACAATCTCCATGATGTTTCTGACACTTTGTCTTTTAGTTCACCAGCTTACCTTCCCTCCCTCTAGTCCATAATTGCTGTTAGTGCTTGTGTCCTTTTTCTCATTCTTCTCTTACCATTCTACTTTGCCTTGTGTTCTCCACCCTCCAGCGTTTTCAGTTCCAATTATTTAAGCTTCATTTAAAACAAAGAAAAAGAGAGAATAATGGGAGTCACACCTGCAAGAGGCTAACAACTTGGCCTCCACCATTTGGTGAGCTTGACTCCTTACACATTTTCTGGCTGGAGGCTGTCGAGCTATGACTGAGAGGAAATTAAGAGAAGGAAAAATAAAATTGAAAATGATTAAGCAAACACTATCCTCAGCCTTCTTGGCCGATGAGATAATGGCCAGGTGAATGCTGAAGTGAGTTAATTGGGTATTGTGTTCCCTTCTGGCTCCTGATCTAAGACTTTGTTTACCAGGCATTGTTTCAGCCTAGCGACCTCCCGTGCAATCCTTGTCTCTCACAGATGCATGGTTTACTGCTGAGTTTGTGACTTCTAGTTAATTAAATACTGTTATCCAAGTTACTAATTGTTCAGACAACATCGACAATCAGCATCACCTGTTTCTCCCTTAATTCTTTACATTAATATTTGTTCCCTTTGACAGTTTCTTAGAATCATCCCCATGGAATTTTCTTTCCTTTTATTGTTCGAGTAATAATCTGCATTGAGTAATAATGTTAAAACAAAAAGTATATAAGAAAATCTACTGCACAAATAAAATTGCTGAATGGGCCTAGCCTATCCAGTCCTCCAGACCTCTCTCTTTCAGTCTTTTTCTTTTCTGCATGCCCTCTTCCAGGTTTGGGACCACTCACTGGACGAGATTCCCAGCTAATCTTCAGTTCACAAAAAGTCTATGTAATATGGCTACTCATTCAGACAATCAGTGAATAATGCACACATGGCTACACATTCAGATAATCAGTAAATAAAAGCACACATGTGGAGAAATAAAGAGTTTGTTTCATATGGCCACTCTTTCCCAGTCTCACTGAATATTACACACTTGTGATATAGTCTGGGGTCTATTTCTATGGCCACTCATTCAGAGCCTCACTGAATAATGCACACCAGGTAATGTGAGACTATTTCACATGGAAATTGATTGTGTAAATTACATTGAGAAGTATAGCCATTTTCATGATATTGATTCTTCCTAACCACGAACAAGAAATGTTTCTTCATCTGTTTGTGTCCTCTCTTATTTCATTGAGCAGTGGTTTGTAGCTTTCCTTAAAGAGGTCCCTTACGTTTCTTGTGAGTTGTATTCCTAGGTATTTTATTTTCTTTGTAGCAATTGTGAATGGCAGTTCATTCTTGATTTGGTTCTCTTTAAGTCTGTTATTGGTGTATAGGAATGCTTGTGATTTTTGCACATTGATTTTATATCCTGAGACTTTGCTGAAGTTGCTTACCAGTTTCAGAATCTTTTGAACTGAGGTGATGAGGTGTTCTAGGTATACTATCATGTCATCTGCAAATAGAGACAGTTTGGCTTCCACCTTTCCTATTTGAATAGCCTTTATTTCTTTTTCTTGCCTGATTGCTCTGGCTAGAACTTTCAGTACTATGTTAAATAGGAGTGGTGAGAGGGCATTCTTGTCTAGTGTCGGATTTCAAAGGAAATGCTCCATTTTTTGCCCATTAAGTATGATATTGGCTGTTGGTTTGTCGTAAGTACCTTTTAATGCTTTGAGATATGTTCCATCAATACCAAGTTTATTGAGGGTTTTTAGCATAAAGGGCTGTTGAATTTTGTCAAATGCCTTCTCTGCATCAATTGAGATAATGTGTTTTTTTTTTGCTTCTGTTTCTGTGGTGAATTACATTTATAGACTTGCGTATGTTTAACCAACCTTGCATCCCCGGGATGAATCCTACTTGATCATGATTGATAAGTTTTTTAATGTGCTGTTGCAATTGGTTTGCCAGTATTTTATTGAAGATTTTTGCATCTATGTTCATCATGAATATTGGCCTGAATTTTCCTTTTATTGTTTAGTCTCTGTCAAGTTTTGGTGTCAGGATGATGCTGGTCTCATAAAATGATTTGGGAAGGGTTTCCTCTTTTTGAATTATTTGGAATAGCTTCAGAAGGAATGGTCCCAGCTCCTCTTTGTGTCTCTGGTAGAATTCGGCTGTGAACCCATCTGGAACTTGGCTTTTTTTGTGTGGTAGGCTCTTAATTGCTGCCTTGACTTCCGACTTTGTTATTGGTCTATTCATAGTTTCGGCTTTCTCCTGGTTTAGTCTTGGGAGGACACAGATGTCAAGGAATTTATCCATTTCTTCCTGATTTACTAGTGTATGTGCATAGAGTTGCTTGTAGTATTCTCTGATGATGGTTTGAATTTCTGTGGAATCTGTGGTGATTTCCCCATTATAGTTTTTATTGCATCTATTTGGTTGTTCTCTCTTTTCTTTTTTATCAGTCTGGCAAGTGGTCTGTCTCTTTTGTTGATATTTTCAAAAAACCAGCTCTTAGATTTATTGATTTTTTGAAGGGTTTTTCTTGTCTCTATCTTCTTCAGTTCTGCTCTGTTCTTAGTTATTTCCTGTCTTTGACTAGGTTTTAAAATTTTTTGATCTTGCTCCTCTAGCTCTTTCAATTTTGATGATAGGGTGCCAATTTTGGATCTCTCCACTCTTCTCATATGGGCACTTATTGGTATATATTTTCCTCTACAGACTGCTTTAAATGTGTCCCAGATATTCTGGTACGTTGTGTCTTCATTCTTGTTGGTTTCAAATAACTTCTTTATTTCTGCCTTCATTTCATTGTTTATTCAATAAACATTCAAGAGCCAGTTGTTCAGTTTCCATGAAGCTGTGCGGTTCTAAGTTGGTTTCTGAATTCTGAGTTCAAACTTGATTGCACTATGGTCTGAGAGACTGTTTGTTATAATTTCAGTTGTTTTGCATTTGCTGAGGAGTGCTTTACTTCCAATTATGTGGTCAATTTTAGAGTAGGTGTGATGTGGTGCTGAGAAGAATGTATATTCTGTGGATTTGGGGTGGAAAGTTCTGTAAATGTCTATCAGGTTTGCTTGTTCCAGGTCTGAGTTCAAGTCCTGGATATCCTTGTTAATTTTCTGTCTGGTTGATCTGTCTGCTATTGACAGTGGAGTGTTAAAGTCTCCCACTATTATTGTGTGAGAGTCTAAATCTCTATGTAAGTCATTAAGAACTTGCCCTATATATCTGGGTGCTCCTACATTGGGTCCATATATATTTAGAATTGTTATGTCTTCTTGTTGTATCGATTCTTTTACCATTATGTAATGACCTTCTTTGTCCCTTTTGATCTTTGTTGCCTTAAAGTCTATTTTATCAGAGATGAGAATTGCAACTCCTGCTTTTTGCTCTCATTTGCTTGGTAAATCCTCCTCCATCCCTTTTTTTGAGCCTGTGTATATCTTGCGTGTGAGCTGGGTTTCTCGGTATAGGACACCGATGGGTTTTGTTTTTCATCCAAATTGCCAGTCTGTGTCTTTTGATTGGTGCATTTATCTCATTTATATTTAGTGTTAATATTGTTATGTGTGAATTTTATACTGCCATTTTGATGCTAGCTGGCTGTTTTACCCATTGGTTCATGTAGAATCTTTATTTTGTTGATGGTCTTTAGCATTTGGTATGCTTTTGGGATGGCTGGTACTGGTTGTTTCTTTCTATGTGTAGTGCCTCTTACAGGAGCTATTGTAAAGCTGTCCTAGTGGTGACAAAATCTCTGAGTACTTGCTTGTTCATGAAGGATTTTATTTTTCCTTCAGTTATGAAGCTCAGTTTGGCTGGATATGAAATTCTGGGTTGAAAGTTCTTTTCTTTAAGGATGTTGAATATTGGCCCCACTCTCTTCTGGCTTGTAGAGTCTCTCGAGAGATCTGCTGTGAGTCTGATGGGCTTCCTTTGTGGGTGACCCGACCTTTCTCTTTGGCTGTCCTTAGTATTTTCTCCTTCATTTCAACCCTGGTGAATCTGATGATTATGTGCCTTGGGGTTGCTCTTCTTGCGGAGTATCTTTGTGGTGTTCTCTGTATTTCCTGGAGTTGAGTATTGACCTTTCTTGCTAGGTTGGGGAAATTTGTTTGGATAATATTTTATAGAGTATTTTCCAGGTTGGATTCATTCTCTTCATTACTTTCTGGTACACCTATCAAACGTAGGTTGGGTCTCTTCACATAGTTTCACATTTCTTGGAAATTTTGTTCATTCCTTTTTGCGCTTTTTTCTTTAATCTTGGTTTCTCATTTTATTTCGTTGAGTTGATCTTCAACTTCTGATACTGTTTCTTCTGCTAGTTCAATTCGGCTTTTGAAATGTGTGCATGCTTTGGAAGTTCTCTTTTTGTGTTTCTCACCTCCTCCAATTCATTCATATTCCTCTCTAAGTTGTCCATTGTTGGTATCAATTCCTCATATCTTTTTTCAATCTTTTTTCAAGGTTATTTTCTTTGCACTGATTTAGAACATGTTCTTTTAGCTCACTGAAGTTTCTCATTATCCACTTGCTTAAGTTTGATTCCATCATTTCGTCACACTCATTCTCCGTCCAGCTTTTTTCCCTTCCTGGTGAGGAATTTTGGCCCTTTGTAGGAGGTGAGGTGTTTTGTTTCGGTGTTCTCCTTTTGCGCTGGTTTCTTCTCATATTTATGGATTTATCCACCTGTCGTCTCAGTAGTTGCTAATTTTTCAATTGGGTCTCTGTGTGGATGCCCAGATGGTTGATGATGAAGTATTTCTGTTACTTACTTTACCTTCTAATGGTCTAGCCCCTCTGCTGTACAAGTGCTGAGGTCCACTTCAGGCCCTGCTTGTCTGGGGTACACCTGGAGCAGCTGCGGAACAGTGAGGGATGCTACCAGTTTCTTCTTCTGCTATCTTTGTTCCAGAATGATGCCCTCCAAATGTCAGTCTGATTAGTCCTTTTTGGGTGACTCTTTGGATATACAGGGGTCAGGGAGCTGCTTGAGGAGACGAGTCTGTGCTTTATAGAGCTCCAGTGCTGAGCTGTGAGCTCCGTTGTTCATTCAGGGTTCATGTGTCTGCTGCAGCAAACTAATAAACCCCCTTTTTTCCCTCAGATGCTCTGTCTCAGGAGTTGGGGTTTTCTTTATGAGTATCTGTTGCACTGTCCTGCCTCCTACTAGGAGGCAGTCTATTCACTATTTGCCTGCCGGGGCTCTGACCTGCTTGTAGCATGGATCTGCCCTGCTGTGGTGGGGCTTCGTTCTGCTGTGGCGGGCTCTGTCCTGCTGGTGGAGTCTCTCTGTTATGTCAGGTTGCCTTGACAATGGCAGGCTGCCTCAGCCCTGGGCGGTACTTCAGTAGGTGCAGATTGCGTCCGTAGTTGCAGATGCCCCTCTTCACTGGGCTGCACTGCCCCTAGATGCTCAGCAAACTCTCAGCCTCGAGCACCTCCAATCGCTGCCCTGCTTGTTTCCGTGAGGGTGGGACCCTCTGAGCCTGATCACCCAGCTCCTGCCTCAGAGTTCATCCTCTCTCTCTCTCTCTTCCTCTCTCCAGCTGAACGGTCGACTCTTTCACTGGCGCCCCTGTAGCCTGCCAATAGGGCACTGGGATCCGTGCGATCTCCCGTGCTGCTGCCCACTGGACCAGTTCAGATCACGTTTCCCAGGAATCTCCTGGTTTGGCTCATTGTTCCAAGTCCCGCTCAATGAGATGGACATGCCAATCTGCCCTTCCAAATCTCAGACTGCTGGTTTAACAGGGCACCCAGACCAGCGAGCTCCATGCCGAGTCCCACTGCACCATGGCGCGGCCGAACCGGTCGTGACCCGGCTGCGCTAGCGTCGTGTCTCTCTCATACCTGGGACTTTCAACGCTCTGTGGGCGAGATGCGGCTAGGACTCACCCTCTGCACCTTCACTGAGAGCTGCAATCCTGAGTTTTTCTATGGCGCCATTTGGAACCTTCAGGAGTGTATTTTACATGGCCACTAATTCCGAGGCTCAGTGAATAATTACACCTGTTGAGTACTCAAGAGTCTTTTCATATAAGGCAAACCATTCGAAGCTCACTGAATAATACACACCTTAGAATAGTCAGGATTCTGTTTAATATGACCACTCATTCAAGAGCCAGTTGTTCAGTTTCCATGAAGCTGTGCGGTTCTGAGTTATTTTCTGAATTCTGAGTTCAACTTGATTGCACTATGGTCTGAGAGACTGTTTGTTATGATTTCAGTTGTTTTGCATTTGCTGAGGTGCTTTACTTCCAATTATGTGGTCAATTTTGGAGTAGGTGTGATGTGGTGCTGAGAAGAATGTATATTCTGTGGATTTGGGGTGGAGAGTTCTGTAAATGTCTATCAGGTTTGCTTGTTCCAGGTCTGAGTTCAAGTCCTGGATATCCTTGTTAATTTTCTGTCTGGTTGATCTGTCTGATATTGACAGTGGAGTGTTAAAGTCTCCCACTATTATTGTGTGGGAGTCTAAGTCTCTTTGTAAGTCATTAAGAACTTGCCTTATATATCTGGGTGCTCCTACATTGGGTCCATATATATTTAGAATTGTTATGTCTTCTTGTTGTATCGATCCTTTTACCATTATGTAATGACCTTCTTTGTCCCTTTTGATCTTTGTTGCTTTAAAGTCTATTTTATCAGAGATGAGAATTGCAACTCCTGCTTTTGCTCTCCATTTGCTTGGTAAATCTTCCTCCATCCCTTTATTTTGAGCCTTTGTGTATCCTTGCGTGTGAGCTGGGTTTCCTGGATAGGACACACCGATGGGTTTTGTTTTTCATCCAAATTGCCAGTCTGTGTCTTTTGATTGGTGCATTTAGCCCATTTACATTTAGGGTTAATATTGTTATGTGTGAATTTGATACTGCCATTTTGATGCTAGCTGGCTGTTTTGCCCATTGGTTCATGTAGATTCTTCATTTTGTTGATGCTCTTTAGCATTTGGTATGCTTTTAGGATGGCTGGTACTGGTTGTTTCTTTCTATGTGTAGTACCTCTTTCAGGAGCTCTTGTAAAGCAGGCCTAGTGGTGACAAAATCTCTGAGTACTTGCTTGTTCATGAAGGATTTTATTTTTCCTTCACTTATGAAGCTCAGTTTGGCTGGATATGAAATTCTGGGTTGAAAGTTCTTTTCTTTAAGGATGTTGAATATTGGCCCCACTCTCTTCTGGCTTGTAGAGTCTCTGAGAGATCTGCTGTGAGTCTGATGGGCTTCCCTTTGTGGGTGACCCGACCTTTCTCTCTGGCTGCCCTTAGTATTTTCTCCTTCATTTCAACCCTGGTGAATCTGATGATTATGTGCCTTGGGGTTGCTCTTCTTGAGTATCTTTGTGGTGTTCTCTGTATTTCCTGGAGTTGAGTATTGACCTGTCTTGCTAGGTTGGGGAAATTTTCCTGGATAATATCCTGAAGAGTATTTTCCAGCTTGGATTCATTCTCTTCATCACATTCTGGTACACCTATCAAACGTAGGTTGGGTCTCTTCACATAGTCCCACATTTCTTGGAGATTTTGTTCATTCCTTTTTGCGCTTTTTTCTTTAATCTTGGTTTCTCATTTTATTTCATTGAGTTGATCTTCAACTTCTGATATTCTTTCTTCTGCTTGGTCAATTCGGCTGTTGAAACTTGTGCATGCTTCGAAGTTCTCGTGTTGTGTTTTTCAGCTCCTTCAATTCATTCATATTCCTCTCTAAGTTGTCCATTCTTGTTATCAATTCCTCGAATCTTTTTTCAAATCTTTTTTCAAGGTTCTTAGTTTCTTTGCACTGATTTAGAACATGTTCTTTTAGCTCACTGAAGTTTCTCATTATCCACTTTCTGAAGTCTGATTCCATCATTTCGTCACACTCATTCTCCGTCCAGCTTTGTTCCCTTGCTGGTGAGGAGTTTTGGTCCTTTGTAGGAGGTGAGGTGTTTTGGTTTCGGGTGTTTTCCTCCTTTTTGCGCTGGTTTCTTCCCATCTTTATGGATTTATCCACCTGTCTTAGTAGTTGCTGATTTTTCAATTGGGTCTCTGTGTGGACGCCCAGATTGTTGATGATGAAGTATTTCTGTTACTTAGTTTTCCTTCTAATGGTCTAGCCCCTCTGCTGTACAAGTGCTGAGGTCCACTCCAGGCCCTGCTTGTCTGGGGTACACCTGTAGCAGCTGCAGAACAGTGAGGGATGCTACCAGTTTCTTCTTCTGCTATCTTTGTTCCAGAATGATGCCCCAAATGTCAGTCTGATTAGTCCTTTTTTGGGGTGACTCTTTGGATATACAGGGGTCAGGGAGCTGCTTGAGGAGAGATCTGTGCTTTATAGAGCTCCAGTGCTGAGCTGTGAGCTCCGTTGTTCATTCAGTGTGGTGCAATGTGTCTGCTGCAGCAGAAAAAACCCCTTTTTTCCCTCAGATGCTCTGTCTCAGGGGTTGGGGCTTTCTTTATGAGTATCTGTTGCACTGTCCTGCCCTTAGGAGGCAGTCTATTCACTATTTGCCTGCCGGGCTCTGCCCTGCTAGCATGGGCCCTGCTGTGGGGCTTTTTCTGCTGTGGCCTCCTCCTGCTGGTGGAGTCTCTCTGTTATGGCAGGTTGCCTCAGCAATGGCAGGCTGCCAGCCCTGGGCGGTACTTCAGTAGGTGGATTGCGTCTGGCAGGACACCCCTCCACTGGGCTGCACCTCTAGATGCCGCAGCAAACTCTCAGCCTGAGCACCTCCAATCGCTGCCCTGCTTGTCCCCATGAGGGTGGGACCTGCCAGCTTGATCACCTGGCTCCCTGCCTCAGAGTTCATCCTCTCTCTCTCTCTCTCTCTCTAGCTGAACGGTCGACTCTTTCACTGGCTCCTGTAGCCTGCCAATAGGGCACTGGGATCCGTGGATCTCCCGTGCTGCTGCCCACTGGACCAGTTCAGATCACGTTTCCCAGGAATCTCCTGGTTTGGCTCATTGTTCAAGTCCCTCAATGAGATGGACATGCCAATCTGCCCTTCCAAATCTCAGACTGCTGGTTTAACAGGGCACCCAGACCAGCGAGCTCCATGCCGAGTCCCACTGCACCATGGCGCCGGCCAACCGGCCTGACCCGGCTGCGCTTAGCGTCCCGTGTTCTCTCATACCTGGGACTTTCAACGCTCTGTGGGCGAGATTATGCTAGGACTCACCCTGTGCCTTCACTGAGAGCTGCAATCCTGAGTTTTTCTATGGCGCCATTTGGAACCTTCAGGAGTGTATTTTATATGACCATGGCTCTGAATAACAGTTGAGTACAGGAGTCTTTTTATATGGCACTCATTCAGAGCTGAACACAATAAACATTTTGGAATAGTCAGAATTTTAATATGACCACTCATTATGAGCCAATGAATGCACATGTCTGAGAGTACTGAGAATACTAATTTCATAATTCTAAGATTCATGAATAATACAAACCTGGGAATTATCAGAAATCTATTTTATATGACCCACTGAACTACAAGAAATAATACACAACTAGGGAATATCTGAGTCTATTTCATGGTCACCAGAAAATCAGTGAATAATGCACACATGAGAAATACAGAATATTAGAGTCTATTTTATGCCACTCAGAGCTCAGTGAATAATGCACACCTGTGGAATAGTCAGGAGTCTATTTCATATGGCCACTCATTCAGAGATTCACTGAATAATACACACCTGGGAATAGTCAGGATTCTATTTCATATGGCCACTCATTCAGAGCCTTACTGAATAATGCACACCTGGGAATAGTCAGAGTCTATTTCATATGGCCTCTCATTCAGAGCTTCAGTGAATAATACACACCTGTGGAATAGTCAGGAGTCTATTTCATATAGCCACTCATTTAGAGCCTCAGTGAATAATACACACCTGGGAATAGTCAGGAGTCTATTTCATATAGCCACTCATTCAGAGCCTCATTGAATAATGCACACCTGGGAATAGTCAGGAGTCTATTTCATATGGCCACTCATTCAGAGCCTCATTGAATAATGCACACCTGTGGAATAGTCAGGATTCTATTTCATATAGCCACTCATTCAGAGATTCACTGAATAATACACACCTGTGGAATAGTCAGGAATCTCTTTCATATGGCCACTCATTCAGAGCCTCAGTGAATAATACACACCTGGGAAATAGTCAGGATTCTATTTCATATGGCCACTCATTCAGAGCCTCACTGAATAATGCACACCTGTGGAATAGTCAGGAGTCTATTTCATATGGCCTCTCATTCAGAGCCTCACTGAATAATGCACACCTGTGGAATAGTCAGGAGTCTATTTCATGTAGACACATATTCAGAGCCTCAGTGAATAATACACACCTGTGGAATAGTCAGGAGTCTATTTCATATGGCCACTCATTCAGAGCCTCACTGAATAATACACACCTGGGAATAGTCAGGAGTCTATTTCATATGGCCACTCATTCAGAGCCTCAGTGAATAATGCACACCTGTGGAATAGTCAGGAGTCTATTTTATATGGCCACTCATTCAGAGCCTCAGTGAATAATACACACCTGTGGAATAGTCAGGAGTCTATTTCATATGGCCACTCATTCAGAGCCTCAGTGAATAATACACACCTGGGAATAGTCAGGAGTCTATTTTATATGGCCACTCATTCAGAGCCTCACTGAATGATACACACCTGTGGAATAGTCAGGAGTCTATTTCATATGGCCACTCATTCAGAGCCTCACTGAATAATGCACACCTGTGGAATAGTCAGGAGTCTATTTTATATGGCCACTCATTCAGAGCCTCAGTGAATAATACACACCTGGGAATAGTCAGGAGTCTATTTCATATGGCCACTCATTCAGAGCTTCACTGAATAATGCACACCTGTGGAATAGTCAGGAGTCTATTTTATATGGCCACTCATTCAGAGCCTCAGTGAATAATACACACCTGGGAATAGTCAGGAGTCTATTTCATATGGCCACTCATTCAGAGCCTCATTGAATAATGCACACCTGGGAATAGTCAGGAGTCTATTTCATATGGCCACTCATTCAGAGCCTCAGTGAATAATGCACACCTGTGGAATAGTCAGGAGTCTATTTTATATGGCCACTCATTCAGAGCCTCACTGAATAATACACACCTGGGAAATAGTCAGAGTCTATTTCATATGGCCACTCATTCAGAGCCTCAGTGAATAATGCACACCTGTGGAATAGTCAGGAGTCTATTTTATATGGCCACTCATTCAGAGCCTCACTGAATAATACACACCTGGGAAATAGTCAGGATTCTATTTCATATAGCCACTCATTTAGAGCCTCAGTGAATAATACACACCTGTGGAATAGTCAGGATTCTATTTCATATGGCCACTCATTCAGAGATTCACTGAATAATACACACCTGTGGAATAGTCAGGAGTCTATTTTATATGGCCACTCATTCAGAGACTCACTGAATAATACACACCTGGGAATAGTCAGGAGTCTATTTCATATAGCCACTTATTCAGAAACTCAGTGAATAATGCACACATGAGAAATACTCAGTGAATAATACACCTGGAATAGTCAGGAGTCTATTTCATATAGCCACATATTCAGAGCCTCAGTGAATAATGCACAATGGGCAATAGTCAGGAGTCTATTTCATATGGCCACTCATTCAGAGCCTCACTGAATGATACACACCTGGGAATAGTCAGGATTCTATTTCATATAGCCACTCATTCAGAGCCTTACTGAATAATGCACAATGGGGCAATAGTCAGAGTCTATTTCATATGGCCTCTCATTCAGAGCTTCAGTGCATAATAAACAGCTGTGGAGTAGTCAGGACCCTATTTAAGATAGCCACAAATTAAGCACCTCCTGAATGATACACACCTGGGTGACAGTCAGGAGTCTATTTTATATGGCCACTCATTCAGAGCCTCATTGAATAATGCACATGTGAAGAATAATCACTAGTCTATTTCATATGGCCACTCATTCAGAGATTCACTGAATAATACACACCTGTGGAATAGTCAGAGTCTATTTCATATGGCCACTCTTTCAGTGTTTCAGTGAATAATATGTATATCTGAATAGTCAGGAATCTCTTTCATATGGCCACTCGTTCAGGGCCTCAGTGAATAATACACACCTGGGAATAGTCAGGAGTCTATTTCATGTGGCCACTTATTCAGAAACTCAGTGAATAATGCACAAATGTACAGTACTCAGCAGTCTATTTCATATAGCCACTCATTCAGAGCCTCATTGAGTAATGCACAACTTTGGAATAGTCAGGATTCTATTTCATATGGCCACTCATTCAGAGCCTCACTGAGTAATACACACCTGGGGAAGAGTTAAGAGTCTACTTCATATAGCCACTCATTTACAGCCTCAGTGAATAATGCACACGTGTGGAATAGACACTAGTCTATTTCATATAGCCACATATTCAGAGCCTCAGTGAATAATGCACACCTGTGGAATAGTCAGAGTCTATTTCATATAGCCACATATTCAGAGTCTGAGTCAATAATACACACCTGGGAATAGTCAGAGTCTATTTCATATGGTCACTAACTCAAAGCCTCATTAAATAATACACACCTGTGGACTAGTCAGGAGACTCTTTCATATGGCCAAAGTTTCAGAGCCTCAGTGAATAATGCATACCTTGGAATACTCAGGACTCTATTTCATATGGCCGTTCATTCAGAGCTTCACTGAATAAGAAACACCTGTATTGTAGTCAAAATTCTATTTCATATAGCCACATATTCAGAGCCTCACTGAATAAGATACACCTTGGGGAAAGTCAGGATTCTATTTCATATAGCCACTCATTCAGAGACTCACTGAATAATGCACACCTGTGGAATAGTCAGGAGTCTCTTTTCTATGGCCACACATTCAGAGCCTCTCTGAATAATACAGACCTCTGGAAAAGGCAGGGGTGTATTTCACATGGCCACTCATTCAGAACCTCAGTGAAGAGTCATATGTACATGGGGAATACTCAGGATTCTATTTCATATAGCCTCTTATTCAGAGACTCACTGAATAATGCACACCTGTGGAATAGTCTGGAGTCTATTTCATATGGCCACTGACTCATAGCCTCAGTGAATAATACACACCTGGGAATAGTCAGGAGTCTATTTCATGTGGCCACTTATTCAGAAACTCAGTGAATAATGCACACATGAGAAATACTCAGTGAATAATACACCTGGAATAGTCAGGAGTCTATTTCATATAGCCACTCATTCAGAGCCTCACTGAATAATACACACCTGTGGAATAGTCAGGAGTCTATTTTATATGGCCACTCATTCAGAGATTCACTGAATAATACACACCTGGGAATAGTCAGGAGTCTATTTTATATGGCCACTCATTCAGAGCCTCAGTGAATAATGCACACCTGTGGAATAGTCAGGAGTCTATTTCATATGGCCACTCATTCAGAGACTCACTGAATAATGCACACCTGGGAATAGTCAGGAGTCTATTTCATATGGCCACTCATTCAGAGCCTCACTGAATAATACACACCTGTGGAATAGTCAGGAGTCTATTTTATATGGCCACTCATTCAGAGAATCACTGAATAATGCACACCTGGGAATAGTCAGGAGTCTATTTTATATGGCCACTCATTCAGAGCCTCACTGAATAATGCACACCTGGGAATAGTCAGAGTCTATTTCATATGGCCACTCATTCAGAGCCTCACTGAATAATGCACACCTGGGAATAGTCTGGAGTCTATTTCATATGGCCTCTCATTCAGAGCTTCACTGAATAATACACACCTGTGGAATAGTCAGAGTCTATTTCATATGGCCTCTCATTCAGAGCTTCAGTGAATAATACACACCTGTGGAATAGTCAGGAGTCTATTTCATATAGCCACATATTCAGAGCCTCACTGAATAATACACACCTGTGGAATAGTCAGGAGTCTATTTGATATGGACACTCATACAGAACCTCTTGAATACTGCACATGTGGGGAATAATCACTAGTCTATTTCATATGGCCACTCATTCAGAGATTCACTGAATAATACACACCTGTGGAATAGTCAGGAGTCTATTTTATATGGCCACTCTTTCAGTGTTTCAGTGAATAATATGTATATCTGAATAGTCAGGAATCTCTTTCATATGGCCACTCATTCAGAGCCTCAGTGAATAATGCACACCTGGGAATAGTCAGGAGTCTATTTCATATAGCCACTTATTCAGAGTCTCTGTAAATAATGCACACCTGGGAATAGTCAGGAGTCTATTTCATATAGCCACTTATTCAGAGTCTCATTCAATAATACACACCTGGGGAAGAGTTAAGAGTCTACTTCATATAGCCACTCATTTAGAGCCTCAGTGAATAATGCACACCTGTGGAATAGTCAGGATTCTATTTTGTATGGCCACAAAATCAAAGCCTGAGTGAGTAATGCACAACTTTGGAATAGTCAGAGTCTATTTCATATAGCCACTTATTCAGAGTCTCATTCAATAATACACACCTGTGGAATAGTCAGGAGTCTATTTTATATGGCCACTCTTTCAGTGTTTCAGTGAATAATGCACACCTGGGAATAGTCAGGAGTCTATTTCATATGGCCTCTCATTCAGAGCTTCACTGAATAATGCACACCTGGGAATAGTCAGGATTCTATTTCATATAGCCACTCATTCAGAGCCTCACTGAATAATGCACACCTGTGGAGTAGTCAGGAGTCTATTTCATATGGCCACTCATTCAGAGCCTCAGTGAATAATACACACCTGTGGAATAGTCAGGAGTCTATTTCATATGGCCACTCATTCAGAGCCTCACTGAATGATACACACCTGGGAATAGTCAGGAGTCTATTTCATATGGCCACTCATTCAGAAACTCACTGAATAATGCACACCTGTGAAATAGTCAGGAGTCTATTTCATATGGCCACTCATTCAGAGCCTCAGTGAATAATGCACACCTGTGGAATAGTCAGGAGTCTATTTCATATAGCCACTCATTCAGAGCTTCAGTGAATAATACACACCTGGGAATAGTCAGAGTCTATTTCATATGGCCACTCATTCAGAACCTCAGTGAATAATACACACCTGGGAATAGTCAGAGTCTATTTCATATGGCCACTCATTCAGAGATTCACTGAATAATGCACACCTGGGAAATAGTCAGGATTCTATTTCATATGGCCACTCATTCAGAGCCTCACTGAATAATGCACACCTGGGAAATAGTCAGGAGTCTATTTCATATAGCCACTCATTTAGAGCCTCAGTGAATAATGCACACCTGTGGAGTAGCCAGGAGTCTATTTCATATGGCCACTCATTCAGAGCCTCAGTGAATAATGCACACCTGTGGAATAGTCAGGAGTCTATTTCATTTGGACACTCATTCATAGCCTCAGTGAATAATGCACAAATGTACAGTACTCAGCAGTCTATTTCATATAGCCACTCATTCAGAGATTCACTGAATAATACACACCTGTGGAATAGTCAGGATTCTATTTCATATGGCCACTCATTCAGAGCCTCACTGAATAATACACACCTGGGAATAGTCAGGAGTCTATTTCATATAGCCACTCATTTACAGCCTCAGTGAATAATGCACACCTGTGGAATAGTCAGGAGTCTATTTTATATGGCCACAAAATCAAAGCCTGAGTGAGTAATGCACAACTTTGGAATAGTCAGGAGTCTATTTCATATAGCCACATATTCAGAGCCTCAGTGAATAATGCACACCTGTGGAATAGTCAGAGTCTATTTCATATGGTCACTAACTCAAAGACTCATTAAAAATACACACCTGTGGAGTAGTCAGGAGTCTATTTCATATGGCCACTCATTCAGAGCCTCAGTGAATAATGCACACCTGGGAAATAGTCAGGAGTCTATTTCATATGGCCTCTCATTCAGAGCTTCAGTGAATAATGAACACCTGTGGAGTAGTCAGGAGTCTATTTCATATAGCCACATATTCAGAGCCTCACTGAATAATACACACCTGGGAAATAGTCAGGATTCTATTTCATATGGCCACTCATTCAGAGCCTCACTGAATAATGCACACCTGTGGAATAGTCAGGAGTCTATTTCATATGGCCACTCATTCAGAGCCTCACTGAATAATACAGACCTATGGAAAAGTCAGGAGTGTATTTCACATGGCCACTCATTCAGAACCTCAGTGAAGAATTATATATACCTGGGAATACTCAGGATTCTATTTCATATAGCCACATATTCAGAGCCTCACTGAATAATGCACACCTGTGGAATAGTCAGGAGTCTATTTCATATGGCCACTCATTCAGAGCCTCAGTGAATAATGCACACCTGGGAAATAGTCAAGAGTATATAGTCAGGAGTCTATTTCATATGGCCACTCATTCAGAGCCTCACTGAATAATACACACCTGTGGAATAGTCAGAGTCCATGCCATATGGCCACTCATTCAGAGCCTCACTGAATAATGCACACCTGGGAAATAGTCAGGAGTCTATTTCATATGGCCACTCATTCAGAGCTTCAGTGAATAATGAACACCTGTGGAGGAGTCAGGACCCTATTTAAGATAGCCACAAATTAAGCACCTCCTGAATGATACACACCTGTGGAATAGTCAGAGTCTATTTCATATAGCCACTCATTCAGAGCCTCACTGAATAATGCACACCTGTGGAATAGTCAGAGTCTATTTCATATGGCCTCTCATTCAGAGCTTCAGTGAATAATGCACACCTGTGGAATAGTCAGAGTCTATTTCATATGGCCACTCATTCAGAGCCTCACTGAATAATGCACACCTGTGGAATAGTCAGAGTCTATTTCATATGGCCACTCTTTCAGTGTTTCAGTGAATAATGCACACCTGTGGAATAGTCAGAGTCTATTTCATATAGCCACATATTCAGAGCCTCAGTGAATAATACACACCTGGGAAATAGTCAGGAGTCTATTTCATATGGCCACTCATTCAGAGCCTCACTGAATAATGCACACCTGGGAAATAGTCAGGAGTCTATTTCATATGGCCACTCATTCAGAGCCTCAGTGAATAATACACACCTGTGGAATAGTCAGGAGTCTATTTCATATAGCCACTCATTTAGAGCCTCAGTGAATAATGCACACCTGGGAAATAGTCAGGAGTCTATTTCATATGGCCACTCATTCAGAGCCTCACTGAATAATACACACCTGGGAATCATCAGGATTCTATTTCATATAGCCACTCATTCAGAGCCTCAGTGAATAATGCACACCTGGGAAATAGTCAGGAGTCTATTTTATATGGCCTCTCATTCAGAGCTTCAGTGAATAATGAACACCTGTGGAATAGTCAGGAGTCTATTTCATATAGCCACATATTCAGAGCCTCACTGAATAATACACACCTGTGGAATAGTCAGGAGTCTATTTCATATGGCCACTCATTCAGAACCTCAGTGAATAATGCACACCTGTGGAATAGTCAGGAGTCTATTTCATATGGCCACTCATTCAGAGCTTCAGTGAATAATGCACACCTGTGGAATAGTCAGAGTCTATTTCATATGGCCACTCTCATCCAGACAAACTGAACTTCATAAGTGAAGAAAGAATAAAATATTTTGCCAACAAGCAAGTACTCAGAGATTTTGTCACCACCAGGCCTGCTTTACAAGAGCTCCTGAAAGAGGCACTACACATAAAAAGGAACAACCAGTACCAGCCATTCTAAAAACATACCTAATGCTAAAGAGCATCAACAAAATAAAGAATCTGCATCAACCAAGGGACAAAACAGCCAGATAGCATCAAAATGGCAGTATCAAACTCACACATAACAATATTAACCCTAAATGTAAATGGGCTAAATGCACCAATCAAAAGACACACACTGGCAAATTGGATAAAAAAAACAAAACCCATCAGTGTGCTGTACGGAGGAAACCCATCCAACATGCAAAGATTCATAAAGGCTCAAAATAAAAAGATGGAGGAAGATTTACCAAGCAAATTGAGAGCAAAAAAAAAAAAAAGAAAGCATGAGTTGCAATTCTCATCTCTGATAAAATAGACTTTAAAGCAACAAAGATCAAAAGAGACAAAGAAGGTCATTACATAATGGTAAAAGAATCGATACAACAGGAAGAGCTAACGATCCTAAATATATATGGACCCAATACAGGAGAACCGAGATATATAAGGCAAGTTTTTAACAACTAACAAAGAGACTTAGACTCCCACACAGTAATAGTGGGAGACTTTAACACTCCACTGTCAATATCAGAAAGATTAACCAGAGAGAAAATTAACAAGGATATCCAGGGATTCAACTCAGACCTGGAACAAGCAAACCTGATAGACATTTACAAAACTCTCTATCCCAAATAAACAGAATATACCTTCTTCTCAGCACCACATCACACCTACTCCAAAATTGACCACATAAGTGGAAGTAAAGCACTCCTCAGCAAATGCAAAACAACTGAAATCATAACAAAGAGTCTCTCAGACCATAGTGCAATCAATTTAGAACTCAGAACTCAGAAACTAACACAGAACAGCACAGCATCATGGAAACTGAACAACAGGTTCCTGAATGTTCATTGGATAAACAATGAAATGAGGGCAGAAATAAAGAATTTCTTCAAAACCAACGAAAATGAAGACACAACATACCAGAATCTCTGGGACAAATTTAAAGGAGTCTGTAGAGGAAAATATATAGCAATAAGTGCCCACATGAGAAGAGTGGAGAGATCCAAAATTAACACCCTATCATCAAAATGGAAAGAGCTAGAGGAGCAAAATCAAAAAAAAAAAAAAAAAACTCAAAACCGAGCAGAAGACAAGAAATAACTAAGATCAAAGCAGAACTGAAGGAGATAGAGACACACACACACACAAAAAAAACAAAAAATCAATAAATCAAAGAGCCGGTTTTTTGAAAAGATCAACAAAATGGACAGACCACTAGCCAGACTGATAAAAAAAGAAGAGAGAGAACAACCAAATAGATGCAATAAAAAACGACAAAGGGGAAATCACCACAGATTCCACAGAAATTTAAACCATCATCAGAGAATACTACAAACAACTCTATGCACATAAACTACTAAACCAGGAAGAAATGGATAAATTCCTGGACGCCTGTGTCCTCCAAGCCTAAACCAGGAGGAAGCCGAAACTATGAATAGACCAATAACAAGGTCTGAAGTTGAGGCAGCAATTAGAACCTACCACACAAAAAAGCCCAGGTCCAGATGGGTTCACAGCTGAATTCTACCAGACACACAAAGAGGATCTGGTACCATTCCTTCTGAAACTACTCCAAATAATCCAAAAAGAGCGAACCCATCCCAAATCATTTTATGAGATCAACATCATCCTGATACCAAAATCAGGCAGAGACTCAACAAGAAAAGAAAGCTTCAGGCCAATATCCATGATGAACATAGATGCAAAAATCTTCAATAAAATACTGGCAAACCGATTGCAACAGCACATTAAAGAACTTATCCATTATTATTATTATTATTTTAATTTTTATTGCGTTATAGGTTTGGGGGTACATGTGCAGAACGAGCAAGATAGTTGCACAGGCACACACATGGCAGTGTGCTTTGCTGCCTTCCTCCCCCTCACCCACACTTGGCATTCATCCCCAGGCTATCCCCCAGCCCCCCACGCTGTCCCTCCCCCTTTCCCCCCAACAGTCCCCAGTGTATAGTAGACCACCTCTCTGTGTCCATGTGTTCTTATTTTTCTCACCCACCTATGAGTGAGTATATGCAGTATTTCTTTTTCTGAACTTATCCATTATAATTAGGTAGGATTCATCCCGGGGATGCAAGTCTGATTCAACATATGCAAGTCTATAAACGTCATTCACCACATTAACAGAACCAAAAACCAAAACTATATGATTATCTCAATTGACGCAGAGAAGGCATTTGACAAAATTCAACAGCCTTGATGCTAAGATCTCTCAATAAACTCGGTATTCATAAAATATATCTCAAAGTAATAAAAGCTATTTACAACAAAACAACAGCCAATATCATACTTAATGGGCAAAAACTGGAGACATTCCCTTTGAAATCCGGCACTAGACAAGGATGCCCTCTCTCACCACTCCTATTTAACATAGTACTGGAAGTTCTAGCCAGAGCAATCAGGCAAGAAAAAGAAATACAGAGTATTCGAATAGAAAAGGAGGAAGCCAAATTGTCTCTATTCACAGACGACATGATAGTATACATAGAAGACCCCATCACCTCAGCCCAGAAGCTCCTGAAACTGATAAACAACTTCTGCAAAGTGTGAGGATATAAAACCAATGTGCAAAATTTACAAGCATTCCTATACGCCAATAGCAGACTTAAAGAGAACCAAATCAAGAATGAATTGACATTCACAATTGCTACAAAGAAAATAAAATACCTAGGAATACAACTTACAAGGAACGTAAGGGACCTCTTCAGGAAAACTACAAACTACTGCTCAACGAAATAAGAGAGGACACAAACAGATGGAGAAACATTCTATGTTCATGGTTAGAAAAAATCAATATCGTGAAAATGGCTATTCTGCCTAAAGTAATTTACAGAATCAACACTATCCCCATCAAGCTACCATTGAATTTCCTCACAGAAATGAAAAAATCCACCATAAACTTTATATGGAACCAAAAGAGAGCCTGCATAGCCAAGTCAATTCTAAGCAAAAAGAACACAGCGGGAGGCATCACACTACCAGACTTCAAACTATACTACAAGGCTACAGTAATCAAAACAGAATGGTACTGGTATCAAAACAGAGATATAGACCAATAGAACAAAACAGAGGCATCGGAGGCAAATCAACATATCTACAATCATATAATCTTTGATAAACCAGACGAAAACAAGCAATGGGAAAAGGATTCCCTGTTTAACAAATGGTTTGGGGAAAACTGGTTAGCCATGTGCAGAAAGCAGAAACTGGACCCTTTTCTGACACCTTACACTAAAATTAACTCCAGATGGATTAAAGACTTAAACATAAGACATGGAACCATTAAAACCCTAGAAGAAAATCTAGGCAAAACCATTCAGGACATAGGAGTAGGCAAGAACTTCATGAACAAAACACCAAAAGCGTTGGCAACAAAAGCCAAAATAGACAAATCAAACTTAATAAAACTCCACAGCTTTTGCACAGCAAAAGAGACAGTCCCTAGAATGAATCAGCAACCAACAGATTGTGAAAAGGTCTTTGCAGATTACCCAACTGACAAAGGGCTGATATCCAGAATTTACAAAGAACTCAAACAGATTTACAGGAAAAAAAACAAAAAAAGCCCATTCAAAAATGGGCAAAGGACATGAACAGACACTTTACAAAAGAAGACATACATGAGGCCAACAAACATATGAAAAAATGCTCATCATCACTGGTCATTAGAGAGATGCAAATCAAAACCACATTGAGATACCATCTCACACCGGTTAGAATGGCGATCATTAAAATAGCTGGAGACAACAGATACTGGATAGGATGTGGAGAAATAGGAACACTCTTACACTGTTGGTGGGAGTGTAAATTAGTTCAACCATTGGGGAATAGTCAGGAGTCTATTTCATATAGCCACATATTCAGAGCCTCACTGAATAATACACACCTGGGGAATAGTCAGGAGTCTATTTCATATGGCCACTCATTCAGAGCCTCACTGAATAATGCACACCTGTGGAATAGTCAGGAGTCTATTTCATATGGCCACTCATTCAGAGCCTCACTGAATAATGCACACCTGTGGAATAGTCAGGAGTCTATTTCATATGGCCACTCATTCAGAGCCTCACTGAATAATACACACCTGTGGAATAGTCAGGAGTCTATTTCATATGGCCACTCATTCAGAGCCTCACTGAATAATACACACCTGGGGAATAGTCAGGAGTCTATTTCATATGGCCACTCATTCAGAGCCTCACTGAATAATACACACCTGGGGAATAGTCAGGAGTCTATTTCATATGGCCACTCATTCAGAGCCTCACTGAATAATACACACCTGGGGAATAGTCAGGAGTCTATTTCATATGGCCACTCATTCAGAGCCTCACTGAATAATGCACACCTGTGGAATAGTCAGGAGTCTATTTCATATGGCCACTCATTCAGAGCCTCACTGAATAATGCACACCTGTGGAATAGTCAGGAGTCTATTTCATATGGCCACTCATTCAGAGCCTCACTGAATAATACACACCTGGGGAATAGTCAGGAGTCTATTTCATATAGCCACATATTCAGAGCCTCACTGAATAATACACACCTGTGGAATAGTCAGGAGTCTATTTCATATAGCCACATATTCAGAGCCTCACTGAATAATACACACCTGGGGAATAGTCAGGAGTCTATTTCATATGGCCACTCATTCAGAGCCTCACTGAATAATACACACCTGGGGAATAGTCAGGAGTCTATTTCATATGGCCACTCATTCAGAGCCTCACTGAATAATGCACACCTGTGGAATAGTCAGGAGTCTATTTCATATGGCCACTCATTCAGAGCCTCAGTGAATAATGCACACCTGTGGAATAGTCAGGAGTCTATTTCATATGGCCACTCATTCAGAGCCTCACTGAATAATGCACACCTGTGGAATAGTCAGGAGTCTATTTCATATAGCCACTCATTTAGAGCCTCAGTGAATAATGCACACCTGTGGAATAGTCAGGAGTCTATTTCATATAGCCACATATTCAGAGCCTCAGTGAATAATGCACACCTGTGGAATAGTCAGGAGTCTATTTCATATAGCCACTCATTTAGAGCCTCAGTGAATAATGCACACCTGTGGAATAGTCAGGAGTCTATTTCATATGGCCTCTCATTCAGAGCTTCAGTGAATAATGCACACCTGTGGAATAGTCAGGAGTCTATTTCATATGGCCACTCATTCAGAGCCTCACTGAATAATACACACCTGTGGAATAGTCAGGAGTCTATTTCATATGGCCACTCATTCAGAGCCTCACTGAATAATACACACCTGTGGAATAGTCAGGAGTCTATTTCATGTAGACACATATTCAGAGCCTCAGTGAATAATGCACACCTGTGGAATAGTCAGGAGTCTATTTCATATGGCCACTCATTCAGAGACTCAGTGAATAATACACACCTGGGGAATAGTCAGGAGTCTATTTCATATGGCCACTCATTCAGAGCCTCACTGAATAATACACACCTGGGGAATAGTCAGGAGTCTATTTCATATAGCCACATATTCAGAGCCTCACTGAATAATACACACCTGGGGAATAGTCAGGAGTCTATTTCATATGGCCACTCATTCAGAGCCTCAGTGAATAATACACACCTGGGGAATAGTCAGGAGTCTATTTCATATGGCCACTCATTCAGAGCCTCACTGAATAATACACACCTGGGGAATAGTCAGGAGTCTATTTCATATGGCCACTCATTCAGAGCCTCAGTGAATAATGCACACCTGTGGAATAGTCAGGAGTCTATTTCATATGGCCACTCATTCAGAGCCTCAGTGAATAATGCACACCTGTGGAATAGTCAGGAGTCTATTTCATATGGCCACTCATTCAGAGCCTCACTGAATAATGCACACCTGTGGAATAGTCAGGAGTCTATTTCATATGGCCACTCATTCAGAGCCTCAGTGAATAATGCACACCTGGGGAATAGTCAGGAGGCTATTTCATATGGCCACTCGTTCAGGGCCTCAGTGAATAATGCACACCTGGGGAATAGTCAGGAGGCTATTTCATATGGCCAAACATTCAGAGCCTCAGTGAATAATGCACACCTGTGGAATAGTCAGAGTCTATTTCATATGGCCACTCGTTCAGGGCCTCAGTGAATAATGCACATGTGAAGAATAATCACTAGTCTATTTCATATGGCCACTCATTCAGAGAATCACTGAATAATGAACACCTGGGGAAAGTCAGGATTCTATTTCATATGGCCACTCATTCAGAGCCTCACTGAATATTACACACTTGTGATATAGTCTGGAGTCTATTTCTTATGGCCACTCATTCAGAGAATCAGTGAATAATGCACACCTGTGGAATAGTCAGAGTCTATTTCATATGGCCACTCATTCAGAGCCTCACTGAATGATACACACCTGGGGAATAGTCAGAGTCTATTTCATATGGCCACTCATTCAGAGCCTCACTGAATAATACACACCTGTGGAATAGTCAGGAGTCTATTTTATATGGCCACTCATTCAGAGCCTCACTGAATAATACACACCTGTGGAATAGTCAGGAGTCTATTTCATGTAGACACATATTCAGAGCCTCACTGAATAATACACACCTGTGGAATAGTCAGGAGTCTATTTCATATGGCCAAACATTCAGAGCCTCACTGAATAATACACACCTGGAGAATAATTTGGAGTCTATTTTATATGGCCACTCATTCAGAGCCTCAGTGAATAATGCACACCTGTGGAATAGTCAGGAGTCTATTTCATATAGCCACTCATTTAGAGCCTCAGTGAATAATACACACCTGTGGAATAGTCAGAGTCTATTTCATATGGCCACTCAGAGAATCAGTGAATAATGCACACAGAAATACTCAGTGAATATTAGGAGTCTATTTCATATGGCCACTCATTCAGAGCCTCAGTGAATAATGCACACCTGGGGAATAGTCAGGATCCTGTTTCATATGACCACTGATTCAGTATCTCACTGAATGATACACACCTGGGGAATAGTCAGGATTCTATTTCATATGGCCACTCATTCAGAGCCTCACTGAATAATGCACACCTGGGGAATAGTCAGAGTCTATTTCATATGGCCTCTCATTCAGAGCTTCAGTGAAAAATAAACACCTGTAAAGTAGTCAGGACCCTATTTAAGATAGCCACAAATTAAGCACCTCCCTGAATGATACACACCTGGGTGACAGTCAGGAGTCTATTTGATATGGACACTCATACAGAACCTCTTTGAATAATGCACATGTGAAGAATAATCACTAGTCTCTTTCATATGGCCACTCATTCAGAGATTCACTGAATAACGCACACCTGTGGAGTAAAATCGAGTCTATTTCATATGGCCACCCTTTCAGTGTTTCAGTGAATAATATATATCTGGAATAGCCAGGAATCTCTTTCATATGGCCACTCCTTCAGGGCCTCAGTGAATAATACACCCCTGGAAATAGTCAAGAGTCTACTTCAAATGGCCACACATTGAGAGTCTCTGTATATAATGCACACCTGGGGAATAGTCAGGAGTCTCTTTCTTATGCCCACTTATTCAGTCTCATTCAATAATACACACCTGGGGAAGAGTTAAGAGTCTACTTCATATAACCACTCATTTAGAGCCTCAGTGAATAATGCACACCTGTGGAACAGACACTGGTCTATTTTGTATGGCCACAAAATCAAAGCCTGAGTGAGTAATGCACAACTTTGGAATAGTGAGGAGTCTATTCCATATGCCCACTTAATCAGTGTCTCAGTCAATAATACACACCTTAGGAATAGTAAGGAATCTATTTCATCTAATCACTAACTCAAAGCCTCATTAAATAATACACACCTGTGGAATAGTCAGGAGGCTATTTCATATGGCCAAACATTCAGAGCCTCATTGAATCATACATACCTGGGAATACTCAGGACACTATTACATATGGCCTCTCATTCAGAGCTTCACTGAATAATGAACACCTGGGGAAAGTCAGGATTCTATTTCATATAGCCACTCATTCAGAGCCTCACTGAATAATGCACACCTGGGGAATAGTCAGGAGTCTATTTCATATGGCCACTCATTCAGAGCCTCATTGAATAATACACATCTATGGAAATGTCATGAGTGTATTTCACATGGCCACTCATTCAGAGCCTCATTGAATCATACATACCTGGGGAATACTCAGGAGTCTATTTCATATGGCCACTCATTCAGAGACTCATGGAATAATGCACACCTGGGGAATAGTCAGGAGTCTATTTTATATGGCCACTCATTCAGAGCCTCAGTGAATAATGCACACCTGGGGAATAGTCAGGAGGCTATTTTATGTAGCCACTCATCCATACCCTTAGTAAGTAATACACACCTGGGAATAGTCAGGATTCTATTTCATATAGCCACTCATTCAGAGATTCACTGAATAATGCACACCTGTGGAATAGTCAGGAGTCTATTTCATATGGCCTCTCATTCAGAGCTTCACTGAATAATACACACCTGTGGAATAGTCAGGAGTCTATTTCATGTGGCCACTTATTCAGAAACTCAGTGAATGATACACACCTGTGGACTAGTTAGAGTCTATGACATATGGCCACTCAATCAGAGCATTACTGAATGATGCACACCTGGGAAATAGTCAGGATTCTATTTCATATGACCATTGTTTAAGAGCCTCATTGAGTAATGCACATCTGGTCAGTAATCAGGAGGCTATGTCATATGAACACTCATTCAGAGCCTCAGTGAATAATGCACACCTGTGGAGTAGCCAGGAGTGTATTTCACACAGCCACTCATTCAGAGCCTCAGTGAATAATACACACCTGTGGAATAGTCAGGATTCCATTTCATATGGCCACTGACTCATAGCCTCAGTGAATAATGCACAAATGTACAGTACTCAGCAGTCTATTTCATATAGCCACTCATTCAGAGATTCACTGAATAATACAAATATTTGGGATAGACAGCATCCTGTTTCATATGATCACACAAGGAGAGCCTCACTGAGTAATACACACCTGGGGAAGAGTTAGGAGTCTACTTTATATAGCCACTCATTTACAGCCTCAGTGAATAATGCACACGTGTGGAATAGACACTAGTCTATTTTATATGGCCACAAAATCAAAGCCTGAGTGAGTAATGCACAACTTTGGAATAGTCAGTAGTCTATTCCATATGCCCACATATTCAGAGTCTGAGTCAATAATACACACCTGTGGAATAGTCAGGAGTCTATTTTATATGGTCACTCATTCAGAGCCTCATTGAATAATACACACCTGTGGAATAGTCAGGAGTCTATTTCATATGGCCAAAGTTTCAGAGCCTCAGTGAATAATGCATACCTGAGGAATACTCAGGACGCTATTACATATGGCCTCTCATTCAGAGCTTCACTGAATAAGTAACACCTGTATTGTAGTCAGAATTCTATTTCATATAGCCACATATTCAGAGCCTCACTGAATAACATCCACCTTGGGAAAGTCAGGATTCTATTTCATAAAGACACTCTTTCAGAGCCAAACCTAAAATGCATGCCTGAGGAGTATTCAGGAGTCTCTTTCCTATGGCCACTCATTCAGAGCCTCACTGAATAATACAGACCTATGGAAAAGTCAGGAGTGTATTTCACATGGCCACTCATTCAGAACCTCAGTGAAGAATTATATATACCTGGGAATAGTCAGGATTCTATTTCATATAGCCACTCATTTAGAGCCGAACCTAAAATGCATGCCTGAGGAGTATTCAGGAGTCTATTTTATATGGCCACTCATTCAGAGCCTCACTGAATAATACACACCTGTGGAATAGTCAGGAGTCTATTTCATATAGCCACTCATTCAGAACCTCAGTGAAGAATTATATATACCTGGGAATACTCAGGATTCTATTTCATATAGCCACTTATTCAGAGACTCACTGAATAATGCACACCTGGGGAATAGTCTGGAGTCTATTTGATATGACCGTTCACCCAGTGCCTCAGTGGAAAATGCACAGCTGAGAAATAGTCAAGAGGATATAGTCAGGAGTCTATTTTATATGGTCACTCATTCAGAAACTCACTGAATGATACACACCTGGGGAATAGTCAGAGTCCATGCCATATGGCCACTCAATCACAGCATTACCGAATAATGCACAATGGGGCAATAGTCAGGAGTCTATTTTATATGGCCTCTCATTCAGAGCTTCAGTGCATAATAAACAGCTGTGGAGTAGTCAGGACCCTATTTAAGGTAGCCCCAAATTAAGCACCTCCTGAATGATACACACATGAGTGATAGTCAGGAGACTATTTGATATGGACACTCATACAGAACCTCTTCGAATACTGCACATGTGGGGAATAATCACTAGTCTATTTTATATGGTCACTCATTCAGAGAATCACTGAATAATGCACACCTGTGGAGTAAAATGGGGTCTATTTTATATGGCGACTCTTTCAGTGTTTCAGTAAATAATATTTATATCTGAATAGTCAGGAATCTCTTTCACATGGCCACTCGTTTAGGGCCTCAGTGGAAAATGCACAGCTGAGAAATAGTCAAGAGTCTACTTCAAATGGCTACACATTCAGAGTCTCTGTAAATAATGCACACCTGGGCAATAGACAGGAGTCTCTTTTTATGCCCACTTATTCAGAGTCTCATTCAATAATACACACCTGGGGAAGAGTTAAGAGTCTACTTCATATAGCCACTCATTTAGAGCCTCAGTGAATAATACACACCTGGGTGATAGTCAGGAGTCTATTTTATATGGCCACTCATTCAGTCCCTCACTGAATGATACACCTGGGGAATCATCAGGATTCTATTCCATACTACCACTCATTCAGAGCCTTATTGAATAATTCACAATGGGGCAATAGTCAGGTGTCTATTTTATATGGCCTCTCATTCAGAGCTTCAGTGAATAATGAACTTCTATGGAGTAGTCAGGACGCTGTTTAAGATAGCCACAAATTAAGTGCCTCCTGAATGATACACACCTGGGTGATAGTCAGGAGTCTATTTCATATGACCTCTCATTCTGGGAATCACTGAATAATACACACCTGTGGAGTGTCAGGAGTCTATTTGGTATGGACACTCATACAGAACCTGTTTGAATAATGCACACATGGAGAATAATTAGGAGTCTATGTCATATGGCTACTCATTCAGACAATCAGTGAATAATGCACACATGTGGAGTAATAAGAAGTCTGTTTCATATGGCCACTCTTTCACAGCCTCACTGAATATTACACACTTGTGATATAGTCTGGAGTCTATTTCTTATGGCCACTCATTCAGAGAATCACTGAATAATGCACACCTGTGGAATAGTCAGAAGTCTATTTCTTATGGCCACTCATTGAGAGCCTCACTAAATGTACACACCTGGGGAATAGTCAGGAGTCTATTTTATATGGCCTCTCATTCAGAGTCTCACTGAATAATGCACACCTGTGGAATAGTCAGGAGTCTATTTCATATGACCTCTCATTCTGGGAATCACTGAATAATGTGGAGTAGTCAGGAGTCTATTTCATGTAGACACATATTCAGAGCCTCAGTGAATAATACACACCTGTGGAATAGTCAGGAGTCTATTTCATATGGCCACTCTTTCACAGCCTCACTGAATAATACACACCTGTGGAATAGTCAGGAGTCTATTTCATATGGCCACTCATTCAGAGCCTCAGTGAATAATGCACACCTGTGGAATAGTCAGGAGTCTATTTCATTTGGACACTCATTCATAGCCTCAGTGGATAATATGCACCTGTGGAATAGTCAGGAGTCTATTTCATATGGCCACTCATTCAGAGAATCACTGAATAATGCACACCTGTGGAATAGTCAGGAGTCTATTTCATATGGCCACTCATTCAGAGAATCACTGAATAATGCACACCTGTGGAATAGTCAGGAGTCTATTTCATATGGCCACTCATTCAGAGCCTCAGTGAATAATGCACACCTGTGGAATAGTCAGGAGTCTATTTCATATGGCCACTCATTCAGAGCCTCAGTGAATAATACACACCTGTGGAATAGTCAGGAGTCTATTTCATATGGCCACTCATTCAGAGCCTCAGTGAATAATGCACACCTGTGGAATAGTCAGGAGTCTATTTCATATGGCCACTCATTCAGAGCTTCAGTGAATAATGCACACCTGTGGAATAGTCAGGAGTCTATTTCATATGGCCACTCATTCAGAGCCTCAGTGAATAATGCACACCTGTGGAATAGTCAGGAGTCTATTTCATATGGCCACTCATTCAGAGAATCACTGAATAATGCACACCTGTGGAATAGTCAGGAGTCTATTTCATATGGCCACTCATTCAGAGAATCACTGAATAATGCACACCTGTGGAATAGTCAGGAGTCTATTTCATATGGCCACCCTTTCAGTGTTTCAGTGAATAATGCACACCTGTGGAATAGTCAGGAGTCTATTTCATATGGCCACTCATTCAGAGCCTCAGTGAATAATGCACACCTGTGGAATAGTCAGGAGTCTATTTCATATGGCCACTCATTCAGAGCCTCAGTGAATAATGCACACCTGTGGAATAGTCAGGAGTCTATTTCATATGGCCACTCTTTCACAGCCTCACTGAATAATACACACCTGTGGAATAGTCAGGAGTCTATTTCATATGGCCACTCATTCAGAGCCTCAGTGAATAATTCACACCTGTGAAGACACAACACATCCACAACCATATTATCTTTGATAAACCAGACAAAAACAGGCAATAAATGGTGTTGGGAAAACTGGCTAGCCATGTGCAGAAAGCAGAAACTGGACCCCTTCCTGACACCTTACACGAAATTAACTCCAGATGGATTAAAGACTTAAACGTAAGACCTGACACCATAAAACCCTAGAAGAAAATCTAGGCAAAACCATTCAGGACATAGTAGGAGGACTTCATGAACAAAACACCAAAAGCATTGGCAACAAAAGCCAAAATAGACAAATGGGACCTAATCAAACTCCACAGCTTCTGCACGGCAAAAGAAACAGTCACTAGAGTGAATCGGCAACCATCAGAATGGGAAAAAATCTTTGCAGTTTACACATCTGACAAAGGGCTGATATCCAGAATTTACAAAGAACTCAAACAGATTTACAGGAAAAAACAAACAAGCCCATTCAAAAATGGGCAAAGGATATGAACAGAAACTTTACAAAAGAAGACATACATGAGGCCAACAAACATATGAAAAAGTGCTCATCATCACTGGTCATTAGAGATGCAAATCAAAACCACATTGAGATACCATCTCACCAGTTAGAATGGCGATCATTAAAAATCTGGAGACAGCAGATGCTGGAGGATGTGGAGAAATAGGAACACTCTTACACTGTTGGTGGGAGTGTAAATTAGTTCAACCATTGTGGAAGACAGTGTGGCGATTCCTCAGGGACCTAGAAATAGAAATTCCATTTGACCCAGCAATCCCATTACTGGGTATCTATCAAGGACTATAAATCGTTCTACTATAAGGACACATGCACACGAATGTTCATTGCAGCACTGTTTACAATAGCAAAGACCTGGAACCAACCCAAATGCCCAACGATGATAGACTGGACTGGGAAAATGTGGCACATATACACCATGGAATCAGTGAATAATGCACACCTGTGGAATAGTCAGGAGTCTATTTCATATGGCCACTCATTCAGAGACTCATGGAATAATGCACACCTGTGGAATAGTCAGGAGTCTATTTCATATGGCCACTCATTCAGAGACTCATGGAATAATGCACACCTGTGGAATAGTCAGGAGTCTATTTCATATGGCCACTCATTCAGAGCCTCAGTGAATAATACACACCTGTGGAATAGTCAGGATTCTATTTCATATGGCCACTCATTCAGAGCCTCAGTGAATAATACACACCTGGGAATAGTCAGGAGTCTATTTCATATGGCCACTCATTCAGAGCCTCAGTGAATAATACACACCTGTGGAATAGTCAGGAGTCTATTTCATATGGCCACTCATTCAGAGCCTCAGTGAATAATGCACACCTGTGGAATAGTCAGGAGTCTATTTCATATGGCCACTCATTCAGAGCCTCAGTGAATAATGCACACCTGTGGAATAGTCAGGAGTCTATTTCATATGGCCACTCATTCAGAGCCTCAGTGAATAATACACCTGTGGAATAGTCAGGAGTCTATTTCATATGGCCACTCATTCAGAGCCTCAGTGAATAATACACACCTGTGGAATAGTCAGGAGTCTATTTCATATGGCCACTCATTCAGAGCCTCAGTGAATAATACACACCTGTGGAATAGTCAGGAGTCTATTTCATATAGCCACATATTCAGAGCCTCAGTGAATAATGCATACCTGGGAATAGTCAGGAGTCTATTTCATATGGCCACTCATTCAGAGCCTCAGTGAATAATGCACACCTGTGGAATAGTCAGGAGTCTATTTCATATAGCCACTCATTTATAGCCAAATCTAAAAATGCATGCCTGAGGAGTATTTAGGACTCTCTTTCCTATGGCCACTCATTCAGAGCCTCAGTGAATAATACACACCTGGGAATAGTCAGGAGTCTATTTCATATAGCCACTCATTTAGAGCCTCAGTGAATAATACACACCTGGGAATAGTCAGGATTCTATTTCATATGGCCACTCATTCAGAGACTCATGGAATAATGCACACCTGTGGAATAGTCAGGAGTCTATTTCATATGGCCACTCATTCAGAGCCTCACTGAATATCATACACCTCAGGGAATGTCAGAATTCTATTTTGTATAGCCACTCATTCAGAGCCTCAGTGAATAATACACACCTGTGGAATAGTCAGGAGTCTATTTCATATGGCCACTCATTCAGAGCCTCAGTGAATAATACACCTGTGGAATAGTCAGGAGTCTATTTCATATGGCCACTCAATCAGAGCATTACTGAATGATGCACACCTGGGAATAGTCAGGATTCTATTTCATATGACCATTGTTTAAGAGCCTCATTGAGTAATGCACATCTGGTCAGTAATCAGAGGCTAGTGTCATATGAACACTCATTCAGAGCCTCAGTGAACACAGCCACTCATTCAGAGCCTCAGTGAATAATACACACCTGTGGAATAGTCAGGATTCTATTTCATATGGCCACTCATTCAGAGCCTCAGTGAATAATGCACAAATGTACAGTACTCAGCAGTCTATTTCATATAGCCACTCATTCAGAGATTCACTGAATAATACACACCTGTGGAATAGTCAGGAGTCTATTTCATATGGCCACTCTTTAAGAGCCTGACTGAATAATACACACCTGGGAATAGTCAGGAGTCTATTTCATATAGCCACTCATTTAGAGCCTCAGTGAATAATGCACACCTGTGGAATAGTCAGGAGTCTATTTCATATGGCCACTCATTCAGAGCCTCAGTGAATAATGCACACCTGTGGAATAGTCAGGAGTCTATTTCATATGGCCACTCATTCAGAGCCTCAGTGAATAATGCACACCTGGGAATAGTCAGGAGTCTATTTCATATGGTCACTAACTCAAAGCCTCATTAAATAATACACACCTGTGGAATAGTCAGGAGTCTATTTCATATGGCCACTCATTTAGAGCCTCAGTGAATAATGCATACCTGGGAATAGTCAGGAGTCTATTTCATATGGCCACTCATTCAGAAATTCACTGAATAAAAACACCTGTATCTATATGCCACATTGATTCAAACCATCACCAGAGAATACTACAAACAACTCTATGCACATAAACTAGTAAATCAGGAAGAAATGGATAAATTCCTGGACACCTGTGTCCGCCAAGCCTAAACCAAGCACTATGAATAGACCTCAGTCTATTGCACATTGCACACACATCCAGATGTTCAGCTGAATTCTACCAGACACAAAGAGGATCTGGTACCATTCCTTCTGAAACTATTCAAATAATCCAAAAGAGTTCAAATCATTTATGAGACCAACATCATCCTCAAAACCTGACAGAGACTCAACAAGAAAAAGAAAACTTTAGGCCAATATCCATGATGAACATAGTCTCTTCAATATACTGAAAAACCATTGCCCACATTACTTTTATCCATCATGATAAATGGATTCATGGGATCAGGCTGGTTCAACATAAACAAGTCTATAAATGTAATTCACCACATCCCAGATGATTATCTTATGATCAGAGAAGGCATTTCATAGGCCTTTATGTAAAACCTCAATAAACTTGGTATTGATGGAACATATCTCAAAGTAATGGCCTATTTATGACAAACCAGCCTTATAATACTGGGAAAATGGAAACATTCCTTTGAAATAGCACTGAACAAGGATGTCTATTCTATTCAACATAGTACTGGAAGTTCTAGCCAGAGCAATCAGGCAAGAAAAAGAAATAAAGGGTATTCAAATAGGAAGGTGGAAGCCAAATTGTCTCTGTTGCAGACGACATGATAGTATACCTGAAGAATTCAGAGCTCCTGAATAATGCAACTTCAGCAAAGTCTCAGGATATAAAATCAATGTGCAAAAATCACAAGCATTCCTATACACCAATAACAGACTTAAAGAGAACCAAATCAAGAACGAACTGCCATTCACAATTGCTACAAAGAAAATAAAATACCTAGGAATACAACTCACAAGGAATGTAAGGGACCTCTTTAAGGAAAACTACAAACCACTGCTCAACGAAATAAGAGGACACAAACAGATGGAGCATTCTCATGTTTTGTGGTTAGGAAGAATCAATATCGTGAAAATGGCTATACTGCCCAAAGTAATTTACACAATCAATGCTATCCCCATCAAACTACCATTGAATTTCTTCACAGAACTGGAAAAAACCACCATGAATTTCATATGGAACCAAAAGAGAGCCCATAGCCAAGTCAATTCTAAGCAAAAGAACACAGCGGGAGGCATCACACTACCAGACTTCAAACTATACTACAAGGCTACAGTAATCAAAACAGCATGGTACTGGTACCAAAACAGAGATATAGACCAATGGAACAGAACAGAAGCATGGAGGAACACAACATATCTACAACCATATTATCTTTGATAAACCAGACAAAAACAAGCAATGGGAAAGGATTCCTATTTAATAAATGGTGTTGGGAAAACTGGCTAGCCATGTGCAGAAAGCACTGGATTCCTGACAATTACACATCTCAGATGGATTAAAGACTTAAACGTAAGACCTGACATATAAAAACCCTGAAGAAATCTACACCATTGGACATATAGGCAAGGACTTCATGCAAAAACACCAGTGCAACAAAAGCCAAAATAGACAAATGGGACCTAATCAAACTACAGCTTCTGTGAAAAGAAACAGTCACTGAGTCAATGGCAACCATCAGAATGGGTCTTTTCAGTTTACACATCTGGGAAATATGATATCCAGAATTTACAAAGAACTCAAACAGATTTCAGGCAAACAAGCCCATTCATTGGGCAAAGGATATGAACAGACACTTTAGACATACATGAGCCAACAAACATATGAAAAGTGCTCATCATCATGGTCATTAGAGATGCAAATCAAAACCACATTGAGATACCATCTCACCTGTTAGAATAGCATCATTTAAAATCTGGAGCAGATGCTGGAGAGGATGTATGAACACTCTTACACTGTTGGTATGTAAATTAGTTCAACCATTGTGGAACAATCATTTCAGGACCTAGAAATAGAAATTCCATTTGAAGAATCATTACTGGTATCTATCAAGGACTATAAATCGTTCTACTATAAGGACACATGAGAATATTCATTGCAGCACTGTTTACAATAGCAAGAGTGAACCAACCCAAATGCCTCATGATAGACTGGACTAAAATGTCACATATACACCATGGAATATTATGCAGCAATCAAAATGATGAGTTTGTGTCCTTTGTAAGGACATGGATGAATCTGGAGAACATCATTCTCAGCAAACTGACACAAGAACAGAAAAGAATACATATACTCACTCATATGGGTAAAAATAGAACACATGGACAGAGATCTACACTTCTGTTAAATAAACAGTCAGTGAATAGCCTATGAATGCCAATTTAAACAAACACACTCATGTGTGTATATGCAATATCTTCATGTTCTCATGTACAAACCTATAATGCAATAAAATTAGATGAGTTCATGTCCTTTACATATGAGTACTCATTTAACAAATGCACATGCACAGAAAATCAAACACAGCATGTTCTCACATTATTAGAACAGTGAGAAATAATACACAAAAATACACAATCTTTTTCTATAATACATGATAAATCTTGAATACCATGTAGATCAGAATAATGCAAATCACCATGGACTATGTGAACAATATGATCTACAGTATCAGAGCAGTAAATATAATGAATGTTATGAAACACCTGTGTTGGTCAGTCTATTCATATAGCCACTCATTCAGAGCCTCACTGAATAATACACACCTGGGAATCATCAGGATTCTATTTCATATAGCCACTCATTTAGAGCCTCAGTGAATAATGCACACCTGGGAATCATCAGGATTCTATTTCATATGGCCACTCATTCAGAGCCTCACTGAATAATACACACCTGTGGAATAGTCAGGAGTCTATTTTATATGGCCACTCATTCAGAGCCTCAGTGAATAATGCACACCTGGGAATCATCAGGAGTCTATTTCATATGGCCACTCATTCAGAGAATCACTGAATAATGCACACCTGGGGAATAGTCTGGAGTCTATTTGATATGACCGTTCACACAGTGCCTCCGTGGAAAATGCACAGCTGAGAAATAGCAAAGAGGATATAGTCAGGAGTCTATTTTATATGGTCATTTATTCAGAAACTCGCTGAATGATACACACCAGGTGAAGAGTCAGAATCCATGCCATATGGCCACTCAGTCACAGCATTACCAAATAATGCACATTAAGGCACTAGTCTGGAGGCTATTTTATATGGCCTCTCATTCAGAGCATCAGTGCATAATAAACAGCTCTGGAGTAGTCAGGACCCTATTTAATTTAGTCCTAAATTAAGCACCTCCCTGAATGATACACAGGAGTGATAGTCAGGAGACTATTTGATATGGACAGTCATACAGAACCACTTCGAATACTGCACATGTGGGGACTAATTACTAGTCTATTTCATATGGTGATTCGTTTGGTGTATCAAGAAATAACGCACACCTGTGGAATAAAATGGGGTCTATTTTATATGGCCACTCTTTCAGTGTTTCAGTGAATAATACGTATATCTGAATAGTCAGGAATCTCGTTCATATGGCCACTCATTCAGAGCCTCAGTGAATAATGCACACCTGTGGAATAGTCAGGAGTCTATTTCATATGGCCACTCATTCAGAGAATCACTGAATAATGCACACCTGGGGAATAGTCTGGAGTCTATTTCTTATGGCCACTCATTCAGAGCCTCAGTGAATAATGCACACCTGGGGAAGAGTTAATAGTCTACTTCATATAGCCACTCATTTAGAGCCTCAGTGAATAATGCACACCAGTGTAATAATCTGTAACCTCTTTCATGTATCATTCAGCCTCTCTGAATGATAAACACCTGGGAATCATCAGGATTCTCTTCCATACTACCACTCATTCAGAGCCTTAATGAATAATTCACAAGCAATAGTCAGGTGTCTATTTTATGGCCACTCATTCAGAGCCTCAGTGAATAATAAACTTCTATGGAGTAGTCAGGACGCTGTTTAAGATAGCCATGAAAGCTCCCTGAATGATACACACCTGGGTGATCGTCAGGAGTCTATTTCATATGACCTCTCATTCTGGGAATCACTGAATAATACACACCTGTGGAGTGTCAGGAGTCTATTTCATTTGGACACTCATATAGAGCCTGTTTGAATAATGCACATGGAGAATAATTAGTCTATGTCATATGGCTACTCATTCTGACAATCAGTGAATAATGCACACCTGTGGAATAGTCAGGAGTCTATTTCATATGGCCACTCTTTCACAGCCTCACTAAATATTACACACTTGTGATATAGTCTGGAGTCTATTTCTTATGGCCACTCATTCAGAGAATCAGTGAATAATGCACACCTGTGGAATAGTCAGGAGTCTATTTCATATGGCCACTCATTCAGAGAATCACTGAATAATGCACACCTGTGGAATAGTCAGGAGTCTATTTCATATGGCCACTCATTCAGAGCCTCAGTGAATAATACACACCTGTGGAATAGTCAGGAGTCTATTTCATATGGCCACTCATTCAGAGCCTCAGTGAATAATGCACACCTGTGGAATAGTCAGGAGTCTATTTCATATGGCCACTCATTCAGAGCCTCAGTGAATAATACACACCTGTGGAATAGTCAGGAGTCTATTTCATATGGCCACTCATTCAGAGCCTCAGTGAATAATACACACCTGTGGAATAGTCAGGAGTCTATTTCATATGGCCACTCATTCAGAGCCTCAGTGAATAATGCACACCTGTGGAATAGTCAGGAGTCTATTTCATATGGCCACTCATTCAGAGCCTCAGTGAATAATGCACACCTGTGGAATAGTCAGGAGTCTATTTCATATGGCCACTCATTCAGAGCCTCAGTGAATAATGCACACCTGTGGAATAGTCAGGAGTCTATTTCATATGGCCACTCATTCAGAGCCTCAGTGAATAATACACACCTGTGGAATAGTCAGGAGTCTATTTCATATGGCCACTCATTCAGAGCCTCAGTGAATAATACACACCTGTGGAATAGTCAGGAGTCTATTTCATATGGCCACTCATTCAGAGCCTCAGTGAATAATGCACACCTGTGGAATAGTCAGGAGTCTATTTCATATGGCCTCGCATTCAGATGTTCAGTGAATAATAAACTCCTGTGAAGTAGTCAGGACCATATTTAAGATAGCCACAAATTAAGCACCTCCCTGAATGATACACACCTGGGTGACAGTCAGGAGTCTATTTGATATGGACACTCATAAATAACCTTTCTGAATAATGCACATGTGAAAAATAATCACTAGTCTCTTTCATATGGTGATTCCTTTAGAGAATCAGTGAATAACACAAACCGGTGGATAAAATCAAGTCTATTTCATATGGCCACCCTTTCAGTGTTTCAGTGAATAATGTATATATCTGGAATAGCCAGGAATTTCTTTCATGTGGCCGCTCGTTCAGGGCTTCAGTGAATAATACACACCTGGGAAATAGTCAAGAATCTACTTCAAATGGCCACACACTGAGAGTCCTGTATATAATGCACACATGGAGGATAGTCAGGAGTCTCTTTCTTATGTCCACTTATAGAGTCTCATTCAATAATTCACACCTGGGGAAGAGTTAAGAGTCTACTTAATATTGCCACTCAGTCAGAGCCTGAATTAATAATTCACACCTGTGGAATAGTCAGGAGTCTATTTCATATGGCCACTCATTCAGAGCCTCAGTGAATAATACACACCTGTGGAATAGTCAGGAGTCTATTTCATATGGCCACTCATTCAGAGCCTCAGTGAATAATACACACCTGTGGAATAGTCAGGAGTCTATTTCATATGGCCACTCATTCAGAGCCTCAGTGAATAATACACACCTGTGGAATAGTCAGGAGTCTATTTCATATGGCCAAACATTCAGAGCCTCAGTGACTAATGCATACTGGGAATACTCAGGACACTATGACATATGGCCACTCATTCAGAGCCTCAGTGAATAATACACACCTGTGGAATAGTCAGGAGTCTATTTCATATGGCCACTCATTCAGAGCCTCAGTGAATAATACACACCTGTGGAATAGTCAGGAGTCTATTTCATATGGCCACTCATTCAGAGCCTCAGTGAATAATACACACCTGTGGAATAGTCAGGAGTCTATTTCATATGGCCACTCATTCAGAGCCTCAGTGAATAATACACACCTGTGGAATAGTCAGGAGTCTATTTCATATGGCCACTCATTCAGAGACTCAGTGAATAATGCACACCTGAGAAATAGTCAGGAGTCTATTTCATATGGCCACTCATTCAGAGCCTCAGTGAATAATACACACCTGTGGAATAGTCAGGAGTCTATTTCATATGGCCACTCATTCAGAGCCTCAGTGAATAATACACACCTGTGGAATAGTCAGGAGTCTATTTCATATGGCCACTCATTCAGAGCCTCAGTGAATAATACACACCTGTGTGGTTATAATCTATGACATATGGCCACTCATTCAGAGCCTCAGTGAATAATACACACCTGTGGAATAGTCAGGATTCTATTTCATATGACCATTGTTTAAGAGCCTCATTGAGTAATGCACATCTGGTCAGTAATCAGGAGGCTATTATATGAACACTCATTCAGAGCCTCAGTGAATAATGCACACCTGAGTAGTGAGTGTATTTCACACAGCCACTCATTAAGAGACTCAGTGAATAATACACAACTGTGGAATAGTCAGAATTCCATTTCATATTGCTACTGACTCATACCCTCAGTGAATAATGCACAAATGTACAGTACACAGCAGTATACTTCATATAGCCACTTATTCAGAGATTTACTGAATAATAAAAATATTTGATAGACATTATTCATCAAAAGAGCCTCACTGAGTACTACACACCTGGGGAAGAGTTTGCAGTGTATTTTATATAGTCACTAGCTTACAGCCTCAGTGAATAATGCACACGTGTGGAATAGACACAAGTCTCTTTTAAATGGCTAGAAAACCAAAACCTGAGTGAGTAATGCACAACTTTGGAATAGTCAGTAGTTTATTTCATATGCCCACATGTACAGAGTCTGAGTCAATAATAAACACCTGGGGAATAGTCAGCAGTTTATTACCTATGGTCACTAACTCAAAGCCTCATTAAGTAATACACATTTGTGGACTAATAAGGAGACTTTTTCATATGGCCAGAGTTTCAGGGCCTCAGTAAATAATGCATACCTGGGGAATACTCAGGAACTCTATTTCATATGGCCTCTCCTTCAGAACTTCACTGAATAAGGAACACCTGTATTGTAGTCAGAATTCTATTTCATATAGCCACATATTCAGAGCCTCACTGAATAACATACCTTGGAAAGTCAAGATTCTATTTTATAGCCACTCATTTAGAACCTAAAATGCATGCCTGAGGAGTATTCAGGGACTCTTCCTGGCCACTCATTCAGAGCCTCACTGAATAATACAGACCTATGGAAAAGTCAGTGTATTTTGACTCATTCACACCTCAGTGAAGAATTATATATACCTGGAATACTCAGGATTCTATTTTATAGCCACTTATTCAGAGACTCACTGAATAATGCACACCTGGGAATAGTCTGGAACTATTTGATATGACTGTTCACCCAGTGCCTCAGTGGAAAATGCACAGCTGAAATAGTCAAGAGGATATAGTCAGGAGTCTATTTTATATGGTCATTCATTCAGAAACTCACTGAATGATACACAGGAATAGTCAGAGTCCATGCCATATGGCACTCAATCACAGCATTACCAAATAATGCACAATGGGGCAATAGTCAGGAGTCTATTTCATATGGCCTCTCATTCAGAGCTTCAGTGCATAATAAACAGCTGTGGAGTAGAGGACCCTATTTAAAGAAATTAAGCACCTCCTGAATGATACACATGAGTGATAGTCAGGACTATTTGATATGGACACTCATACAGAACCACTTGAATACTGCACATGTGGAATAATCACTAGTCTATTTCATATGGTGATTCGTTTGGAGTCAAATAACACACACCTGTGGAGTAAAATGGGGTCTATTTTATATGGCCACTCTTTCAGTGTTTCAGTGAATAATATGTATATCTGAATAGTCAGAATCTCATTCATATGGCCACTCGTTCAGGGCCTCAGTGAATAATACACCCTGAAATAGTCAAGAGTCTACTTCAAATGGCTACACATTCAGTCTCTGTAAATAATGCACACCTGGGCAATAGAGGAGTCTCTTTTATTTCCACTTATTCAGAGTCTCATTCAATAATACACCAGGAAGAGTTAATAGTCTACTTCATATAACTCATTTAGAGCCTCAGTGAATAATGCACACCAGTGTTATAATCTAGCCTCTTTTATGTGGCCACTCATTCATTGCCTCTCTGAATGATACACCTGGGGGATATTCTACTACTACTCATTCAGAGCCTTAATGAATAATTCACAACGGGACAATAGTCAGGTGTCTATTTTACATGGCCTCTCATTTAGATCTTCAGTGAATAATAAACTTCTATGGAGTAGTCAGGACGCTGTTTAAGATAGCCATGAATTAACTGCTTCCTGAATGATACACACCTGGGTGATAGTCAGGGGTCTATTTCATATGACCTCTCATTCTGGGAATCACTGAATAATACACACCTGTGGGAGTGTCAGGAGTCTATTTGTGTGGACACTCATATAGAGCCTGTTTGAATAATGCACACATGGATAATAATTAGGAGACTATGTCATATGGCTACTCATTCTGACAATCAGTGAATAACGCACACATGTGGAATAATAAGAAGGCTGTTTCACATGGCCACTCTTTCACAGCCTCACTGAATGTTACACACTTGTGATATAGTCTGGAGTCTATTTCTTATGGCCACTCATTCAGAGAATCACTGAATAATGCACACCTGTGAAATAGTCAGAAATCTCTTTCCTATGGCCTCATTGAGCCTCACTAAATGTACACACCTGGGGAAATAGTGAAGACTCTGTTTTATACCCTCATCCAGAGTCACTGAAATATGCACACCTGTGGAATAGTTAAGAGTCTTTTTCAAGTGGTTTCTCATTCGGAGTGTCACTGAATAATGCGGAGTAGTCAGGAGTCTATTTCATGTAGACACATATTTAGAGCCTCAATGAATAACGCAAACCTGTGGGATAGTAAGGAATTTAATTAATATAGCCAAATATTATGATTCTCACTAAATAATACACACCTGGAGGATAATTTGGAGTCTATTTTCGATGGACATTCATTCAGAGCCTCGGTGAATAATGCACACCTTTGGAGTAGACAGGAGTCTATTTCATTTGGACACTCATTCATAACCTAAGTGGATAATATGCACCTGTGGAATAGTCAGGAGTCTATTTCCTATGGCCACTGAGAGAATCAGCGAATAATGCAGATATGAGAAAAACTCAGTAAATATTAGAAGTCTATTTCCTATGGCCACTCAGAGCCTCAGTGAGTTATTCACACCACGGTAATAGTCAGGATCCTGTTTGATGTGTTTTGTGATTCACTATCTCACTGAATGATACAGACTGAATAATCGTCAGAATTCTGTTTCACAGAACTACTCATTTAGAGCCTTACTTAATAATGCACAATGGGGCAATAGTCAAGAGTTTATTTCATATGGCATCTCATTCAGAGCTTCAGTGAATAATGCACACCTGTGGAATAGTCAGGAGTCTATTTCATATGGCATCTCATTCAGAGCTTCAGTGAATAATGCACACCTGTGGAATAGTCAGGAGTCTATTTCATATGGCATCTCATTCAGAGCTTCAGTGAATAATGCACATGTGAAGAATAATCACTAGTCTCTTTTATATGGTGATTTTTTTAGTGAATCAATGAATAACGGACACCTGTGGAGTGAAATCAAGTCTATTTCATATGGCCACCCTTTCAGTGTTTCAGTGAAAAATGGATATATCTGGAATAGACAGGAATCTCTTTTATATGGTCACTCATTCAGGGCCTCAGTGAATAATACCTCCCTGGAAAATAGTCATAAATCTACTTCAAATGGCCACACATTGAAGGTCTCTGTATATAATGCACACCTCGGGAATAGTCAGGAGTCTCTTTCTCATGCCCACTTTTCCAGTCTCATTCAGTAATACACACTTGGAAAAAAGTTATGGGTCTACTTCATATGTCCACTCAGTTAGAGCCTTTGTGAATAATTCACACCTGTAGAAAAGACACAACACATCCACAACCATATTATCTTTGATAAACCAGACAAAAACAGGCAATAAATGGTGTTGGGAAAACTGGCTAGCCATATGCAGAAGCAGACATTCCTGACTCACGAAAATTAACTCAGATTGATTAAAGACTTAAACGTAAGACCTGACACCATAAAAACCCTAGAAGAAAATCTAGGCAAAACCATTCAGGACATAGGAGTAGGCAAGAATTTCATGAACAAAACACCAAAAGCATTGGCAACAAAAGCCAAAATAGACAAATGGGACCTAATCAAACTCCACAGCTTCTGCACGGCAAAAGAAACAGTCACTAGAGTGAATCGGCAACCATCAGAATGGGAAAAAATCTTTGCAGTTTACACATCTGACAAAGGGTTGATATCCAGAATTTACAAAGAACTCAAACAGATTTACAGGAAAAAACAAACAAGCCCATTCAAAATGGGCAAAAGATATGAACAGAAACTTTACAAAGAAGACATACATGAGGCCAACAAACATATGAAAAAGTGCTCATCGTCATTGGTCATTAGAGATGTAAATCAAAACCACATTGAGATACCATCTCACACCAGTTAGAATGGCGATCATTAAAAAATCTGGAGACAGCAGATGCTGGAGAGGATGTGGAGAAATAGGAACACTCTTACACTGTTGGTGGGAGTGTAAATTAGTTCAACCATTGTGGAAGACAGTGTGGCAATTCCTCAGGGACCTAGAAATAGAAATTCCATTTGACAGCAATCCCATTACTGGGTATCTATCCAAAGGACTATAAATCGTTCTACTATAAGAACACATGCACACGAATGTTCATTGCAGCACTGTTTACAATAGCAAAGACCTGGAACCAACATGTGATGATAGACTGGACTGAAAAATGTGGCACATATACACCATGGAATATTATGCAGCAATCAAAAATGTTGAGTTTGTGTCCTTTGTGGGGACATGGATGAATCTGGAGAACATCATTCTCAGCAAACTGACACAAGAACAGAAAAGAAATACCGCATATACTCACTCATATGTGGGTGAGAAAATGAGAACACATGGACACAGAGAGGTGGTCTACTATACACTGGGGACTGTTGGGGGAATAGGGACAGGGGGGCGCTGGGGGATAGCCTGGGAATAAATACCAAGTGTGGGTGAAGGAAGCAGCAAACACACTGCCATGTGTACCTATGCAACTATCTTGCTCATTCTGCACATGTACCCCAAACCTATAATGATCACAATAAAAAAGAAAAGACACTGGTCTATTTTGTATAACCACAAAATCAAAGCCTGAGTGAGTAATGCAAAACTTTGAAATACTGAGGAGTCTATTCCATATTCCCACTTAATCAGTGACTCAGTCGATAATACCCACCTTAGGAATAGTAAAGAATCTACTTTTTCTAATCACTACCTCAAAGCCTCATTAAATAACACACAACTGTGGAATGGTCAGAAGGATATTTTATATGGCCAAATATTCAGAGCCCCAGTGACTAATGCATACTGGGGAATACTCAGGACACTACATGGTCATTGTAACTGAATAATGACAAGAGGAATCTTTCACTTATTTAGAGCACAAGATGCCTCCTGAGTATTCAGGATTCTCATTCCTATGGCCACTGATTAAGAGCCTCATTGAATAATACATATCTACGGAAATGTCAGGAGTGTATTTCACATGGCCATTTATTCAGAGCCTCAGTGAATCATACATACCTGGGAAATACACAGGATTCTATTTCTTATGGCCATTAATTCAGAGACTCATGGAATAATGCACACCTGAGAAATTGTCTGGCGTCTATTTGATATGATGGCTCATTCAGCACCTAAGTGGAAAATGCACACGTGAGGAATAGTCAAGAGTCTATTTTATGTAGTCACTCATCCATACCCTAAGTAAGAATACACAATTGGGGAATATTCAGGAGTCTATTTTATATAGCCACTCATTCAGAGCCTCAGTGAATAATACACACCTGTGGAATAGTCAGGAGTCTATTTCATATGGCCACTCAATCAGAGCTTTACTGAATGATGCACACCTGAAAAATTGTCAGGAATCTATTTCATATGACCACTGTACAAGAGCCTCATTGAGTAATGCACATCTGGTCAGTAATCAGGCTATGTCTTATGAACACTCATTCAGAGCCTCAGTGAATAATGCACATCTGTGGAGTAGTGGGAAGTGTATTTCACACAGCCCCTCATTTAGAGACTCAGTGAATAATACACACCTATGGAATAGTCAGGATTCCATTTTATATGGCTACTGACTCATACCCTCAGTGAATAATACACAAATGTACAGTACTCAGCAGTCTATTTTATATATCCACTAATTCAAAAATTTACTGAATAATACAAATATTTTAGATAGACAGCACCCTGTTTTATATCATCACAAGAAAAAGAGCCTAACTGAGTACTACACACGTGGGGAAAATTTAGCAGTCTACTTTATATAGTCACTCATTTACAGCCTCAGTGAATAATGCACACGTGTGGAATAGCCACTAGTCTCTTTTAAATGGCCACAAAATCAAAGCCTGAGTGAGTAATGCACAACTTTGGAATAGTCAGTAGTTTATTCCATATGCCCACACGTACAGAGTCCGAGTCAACAATAAACACCTGGGGAATAGTCAACAGTTTATTACCTATCGTAACTAACTCAAAGCCTCATTAAATAATACACACCTGTGGACTAATAAGGAGACGTTTTTATATGGCCAAAGTTTCAGGGCCTTGGTGAATAATGCATACCTGGGGAATACTCAGGAACTCTGTTTTATATGAACTCTTCTTCAGAAATTCACTGAATAAAAAACACCTGTATAAAAAACGATAATGGGGAAATCACCACAGATTCCACAGAAATTCAAACCATCACCAGAGAATACTACAAACAACTCTATGCACATAAACTAGTAAATCAGGAAGAAATGGATAAATTCCTGGACACCTGTGTCCGCCAAGCCTAAACCAGGAAGAAGACAAAACTATGAATAGACCAATAACAAGGTCTGAAGTTGAAGCAGCAATTAAGAGCCTACCACACAAGAAAAGCCCAGGTCCAGATGGGTTCACAGCTGAATTCTACCAGACACACAAAGAGGATCTGGTACCATTCCTTCTGAAACTATTCCAAATAATCCAAAAAGAGGGAACCCTTCCCAAATCATTTTATGAGACCAACATCATCCTGACACCAAAACCTGACAGAGACTCAACAAGAAAAGAAAACTTTAGGCCAATATCCATGATGAACATAGATGCAAGAATCTTCAATAAAATACTGGAAAACCGATTGCAACAGCACATTAAAAACTTATCCATCATGATAAAGTAGGATTCATCCCGGGGATGCAAGGCTGGTTCAACATAAACAAGTCTATAAATGTAATTCACCACATAAACAGAAACAAAAACAAAAACCGCATGATTATCTCAAGTGATGCAGAGAAGGCATTTGACAAAATTCCATAGGCCTTTATGCTAAAAACCCTCAATAAACTTGGTATTGATGGAACATATCTCAAAGTAATAAACGCTATTTATGACAAACAAACAGCCAATATAATACTTAATGGGCAAAAACTGGAAGCATTCGCTTTGAAATCTGGCACTAGACAAGGATGCCCTCTCTCACCACTTCTATTCAACATAGTACTGGAAGTTCTAGCCAGAGCAATCAGGCAAGAAAAAGAAATAAAGGGTATTCAAATAGGAAAGGTGGAAGCCAAATTGTCTCTATTTGCAGACGACATGATAGTATACCTAGAAGACCCCATCACCTCAGCCCAAAAGCTCCTGAAACTAATAAGCAACTTCAGCAAAGTCTCAGGATATAAAATCAATGTGCAAAAATCACAAGCATTCCTATACACCAATAACAGACTTAAAGATAACCAAATCAAAAACAAACTGCCATTCACAATTGCTACAAAAAAAATAAAATACCTAGGAATACAACTCAAAAGGAAGGTAAGGGACCTCTTTAAGGAAAACTACAAACCACTGCTCAACGAAATAAGAGAGGACACAAACAGATGGAGAAACATTCCATGTTTGTGGTTAGGAAGAATAAATATCGTGGAAATGGCTATACTGCCCAAAGTAATTTACACAATGAATGCTATCCCCATCAAACTACCATTGAATTTCTTCACAGAACTGGAAAAAACCACCATGAATTTCATATGGAACCAAAAGAGAGCCCGCATGGCAAAGTCAATTCTAAGAAAAGAACACAGGGAGGCATTCACTGGACTTCAAACTATACTACAAGGCTACAGTAATCAAAACAGCATGGTACTGGTACCAAAATAGAGATATAGACCAATGGAACAGAACAGAAGCATCGGAGGCAACACAACATATCTACAACCATATTATCTTTGATAAACCAGACAAAAACAAGCAATGGGGAAAGGATTCCCTATTTAATAAATGGTGTTGGGAAAACTGGCTAGCCATGTGCAGAAAGCAGAAACTGGACCCCTTCTGACACCTTACAAATTAACCAGATGGATTAAAGACTTAAACGTAAGACCTGACACTATAAAAACCCTAGAAGGAAATCTAGGCAGAACCATTCAGGACATAGGAGTAGGCAAGGACTTCATGACCAAAACACCAAAAGCATTGGCAACAAAAGCCAAAATAGACAAATGGGACCTAATCAAACTCCACAGCTTCTGCACGGCAAAAGAAACAGTCACTAGAGTCAACTGGCAACCATCAGAATGGGAAAAAATCTTTGCAGTTTACACATCTGGCAAAATGCTGATATCCAGAATTTACAAAGAACTCAAACAGATTTACAGGAAAAAAACAAACAAGCCCATTCAAAATTGGGCAAAGGATATGAACAGACACTTTAAAAAAAGAAGACATACATCAGGCCAACAAACATATGAAAAGTGCTCATCATCACTGGTCATTAGAGATGCAAATCAAAACCACATTGAGATACCATCTCCAGTTAGAATGGCGATCATTAAAAATCTGGAGACAGCAGATGCTGGAGGATGTGGAGAAATAGGAACACTCTTACACTGTTGGTGGGAAAATTAGTTCAACCATTGTGGAAGACAGTGTGGCGATTCCTCAGGGACCTAGAAATAGAAATTCCATTTGACCCAGCAATCCCATTACTGGTATCTATCAAGGACTATAAATCGTTCTACTATAAGGACACATGCACGAATGTTCATTGCAGCACTGTTTACAATAGCAAAGTGGAACCAACCCAAATGTCGATGATAGACTGGACTGGGAAAATGTGGCACATATACACCATGGAATATTATGCAGCAATCAAAATGATGAGTTTGTGTCCTTTGTAGGACATGGATGAATCTGGAGAACATCATTCTCAGCAAACTGACACAAGAACAGAAGAAATACATATACTCACTCACTCATTGGGTGAGAAAAATGAAACACATGGAACGGTCTACTATACACTGGGGATTGGGGAATGGGGGAGGGACAGTCTGGGGGATAGCCTGGGATGAATGCCAAGTGTGGGTGAAGGGAAGGCAGCAAAACACACTGCCATGTGTGTACCTATGCAACTATCTTGCATGTTCTGCACATGTACCCCAAAACCTATAATGCAATAAAAATTAAAAAAAAAATTCATGTCCTTTTACATATATAAACCATCATTCTCAGCAAATGTCACATGAAGAAAATCAAACACAGCATGTTCTCATCTTAGAAAGTGAACAGATGGACAGAAACATCACACACTAGTCTGTTTTAACTATAATAACATAATTAAGGATTCTTTTAAAAACCTAATGTAGATCAGAATATAGCAAACATTCATGTATACCTATGTAACAATCCTGCATATCTCATGTCAGAATAATTTAATAATAGAATGAAAATATATAAAAAACACCTGTATTGTCAGATTTCTATTCATATAGCCACATTCAGAGCCTCACTGAATAACACATGGGTCAGATTCTATTTTTGTCCACTCATTTAGCCAAATCTAAAAATGCAACACAAGGAGTATTTAGGACTCTATTATCTTTAGCCTGACTGAATAATACAGACTATAAAAAAGTAAGTGTATTTTACATGCTCATTTCAACAGTGAAGAATTATATATTAGAAATACTCAGATTCTTTCATATAGCCACTTATTAAGACTCACTGAATAATGCACATGGGAATAGTCTTCTGTTGATATGACCGTTCACCAGTGCCTCAGTGGAAAATGCAGCTGAGAAAGGATATAGTCAGGTCTATTTTATGTGGTCATTTTATTCAGAAACTCCTAAATGATACACACCAGGTGAAGTCAGTCCATGCCATATGGCCACTCAGTCACAGCATTACCAAATAATGCACATTGGGAGTCTGGAGGCTATTTTATATGGCCTCTCATTCAGAGCTCAGTGCATAATAAACAGCTCTGGAGTAGTCAGGACCCTATTTAATAGTCAATTAAGCACCTCCTGAATGATACACATGGTGATTAGGAGACTGTTGATATGGACACTCATACAGAACCACTTGAATACTGCACAGGAATAATCACTAGTCTATTTCATATGGTGATTCGTTTGGTGTATCAAAAATAACGCACACCTGTGTAAAATGGGTCTATTTTATATGGCCACTCTTTCAGTGTTTCAGTGAATAATGTGTATCTGAATAGTCAGGAATCTCTTCAATGGCCACTCGTTCAGGGCCTCAGTAATAATAGAAATAGTCAAGAGTCTACTTCAAATGGCTACATTCACAGTCTCTGTAATAATGCACATGGGCAATAGAAATCTCTGTTTTTATGCCCACTTATTCAAAGTCTCATTCAATAATGCACACCTGGGAAGAGTTAATAGTCTACTTCATATACTCATTTAGGCCTCAGTGAATAATGCAAACCAGTGTAATAATCATGCCTCTTTTATGGCCACTCATTCAGCCTCTGAATGATACACCTGGGAATCATCAATTCTCTTCCATACCACTCATTCAGAGCCTTAATGAATAATTCACAATGGGCAATAGTCAGGTGTCTATTTTATGGCCTCTCATTCAGTTTCAGTGAATAATAAACTTCTATGGAGTAGTCAGGACTGTTTAAGATAGCCAGATTAATGCTTCCTGAATGATACACCTGGGTGATGTCAGTCTATTTCATATGACCTCTCATTCTGGGAATCACTGAATAATACACACCTGTGGAGTGTCAGGAGTCTATTTTGGACACTCATAGAGCCTGTTTGAATAATACATGGAGAATAATTAGTCTATGTCTACTCATTCAGACAATCAGTGAATGCACATGTAATAGAAATCTCATGTGGCCACTCTTTCACAGCCTCACTGAATATTACACACTTGTGATATAGTCTGTCTATTTCTTATGGCCACTCATTCAGAGAATCACTGAATAATGCACACCTGGAATAGTCAAATCTCTTTCCTATGGCCCTTTTGAGCCTCACTAAATGTACACCTGGGAAATAGTCAGGACTCTTTTCCCTCATTCAGAGTAACTGAAATGCACACCTGTGGAATAGTCAAATCTTTCATGTGTCTCATTCAGTGTCACTGAATAATGTGGCGTATTCAGGAGTCTATTCATGTATACATATTTGAGCCTCAGTGAATAATACACATAGTAAGGAATCTAATTAATGGCCACATATTATTCTCACTAAATAATACACACCTGAATAATTTGAGTCTATTTTCATGGACATTTATTCAGAATCTGATTAATGCACACCTGTGGAGTAGCCAGGAGTCTATTTCATTTGGACACTCATTCATAACCTTGGGATAATATGCACTGTGATAGTCAGGAGTCTATTTACACTCAAGAATCAGTGAATAATGCAGTATGAAAAACTCAGTATGTTTTTCTATGACCACTCATTCAGTGAATATAACACTATTCAGGATCTTTTCATATGCACTGATTCAGTATCTTGAATAATACAAAGATCATCAGGTTATAGGACCACTCATTTAAAGCCTTTTATGCAATGAGGAATAGTCGAGTTTATTTCATATGGCCTCAAGATGTTTGATAGCCACAAATTTAGCACTCCTGAATTACACACCTGGTTAGTCAGGAGTCTATTTATGACACTCACACTTTCTTTGAATAATGCATGTGAAATAATCAGTCTCTTTTCATATGGTATTCCTTTGAATCAATGATACACCTGTGGTAAAATTTTCTATTTTTTCAGTGTTTCAGTGAATGTATATATCTTAGCCAGAATCTCTTTCATATCCACTGTCAGGGCCTCAGTGAATAATACACCCTGAAATAGTCTACTTAATCCACATTGAGTCTCTGTATATAATGCACACCTGGGAATTCAGTCTCTTTGTTATTCAGTCTCATTCAATAATACACTGGGGAAGAGTTAAGTGTCTATCTTATGACTCATTTAGAGCCTCAATGAATAATTACATCAGACACTGGTCTATTGTATATATGGTGTAATGCACAATTTGAATACTGAAGTCTATTCATATTTTTCAGTGTATGATAATATTTTTCTATTTTTTTTTAATTTTATTGCATTATAGGTTTGGGGTACATGTGCAGAACGAGCAAGATAGTTGCATAGGTACACACATGGCAGTGTGTTTGCTGCCTTCCTCCCCTCACCCACACTTGGTATTCATCCCCAGGCTATCCCCCAGCCCCCCGCTGTCCCTCCCCATTCCCCAACAGTCCCCAGTGTATAGTAGACCGCCTCTCTGTGTCCATGTGTTCTTATTTTTCTCACCCACCTATGAGTGAGTATATGCGGTATTTCTTTTTCTGTTCTTGTGTCAGTTTGCTGAGAATGATGTTCTCAGATTCATCCATGTCCTACAAAGGACACAAACTCATCATTTTGATTGCTGCATAATATTCCATGGTGTATATGTGCCACATTTCCCAGTCAGTCTATCATCGTTGGGCATTTGGGTTGGTTCAGGTCTTTGCTATTGTAAACAGTGCTGCAATGAACATTCGTGTGCATGTGTCCTTATAGTAGAACGATTTATAGTCCTTTGGATAGATACCCAGTAATGGGATTGCTGGGTCAAATGGAATTTCTATTTCTAGGTCCCTGAGGAATCGCCACTGTCTTCCACAATGGTTGAACTAATTTACACTCCACCAACAGTGTAAGAGTGTTCCTATTTCTCCACATCCTCTCCAGCATCTGCTGTCTCCAGATTTTTAATGATCGCCATTCTAACTGGCGTGAGATGGTATCTCAATGTGGTTTTGATTTGCATCTCTCTAATGACCAATGATGATGAGCACTTTTTCATATGTTTGTTGGCCTCATGTATGTCTTCTTTTGTAAAGTTTCTGTTCATATCCTTTGCCCATTTTGAATGGGCTTGTTTATTTTCCTGTAAATCTGTTTGAGTTCTTTGTAAATTCTGGATATCAACCCTTTGTCAGATGTGTAAACTGCAAGATTTTTCCCATTCTGATGGTTGCCGATTCACTCTAGTGACTGTTTCTTTTGCCGTGCAGAAGCTGTGGAGTTTGATTAGGTCCCATTTGTCTATTTTGGCTTTTGTTGCCAATGCTTTTGGTGTTTTGTTCATGAAGTCCTTGCCTACTCCTATGTCCTGAATGGTTTTGCCTAGATTTTCTTCTAGGGTTTTATGGTGTCAGGTCTTACGTTTAAGTCTTTAATCCATCTGGAGTTAATTTTAGTGTAAGGTGTCAGGAAGGGGTCCAGTTTCTGCTTTCTGCACATGGCTAGCCAGTTTCCCAACACCATTTATTAAATAGAATCCTTTCCCCATTGCCTGTTTTGTCTGGTTTATCAAAGATAATATGGTTGTAGATGTGTTGTGTTGCCTCCGATGCCTCTGTTCTGTTCCATTGGTCTATATCTCTGTTTTGGTACCAGTACCATGCTGTTTTGATTACTGTAGCCTTGTAGTATAGTTTGAAGTCTGGTAGCGTGATGCCTCCCTGTGTTCTTTTGCTTAGAATTGACTTGGCTATGCTCTTTTTGGTTCCATATGAAATTCATGGTGGTTTTCCAGTTCTGTGAAGAAATTCAATGGTAGTTTGATGGGGATAGCATTGATTGTGTAAATTACTTTGGGCAGTATAGCCATTTTCACGATATTGATTCTTCCTAACCACGAACATGGAATGTTTCTCCATCTGTTTGTGTCCTCTTATTTCGTTGAGCAGTTGTTTGTAGTTTTCCTTAAAGAGGTCCTTACATTCCTAGTGAGTTGTATTCCTAGGTATTTTATTTTCTTTGTAGCAATTGTGAATGGCAGTTCGTTCTTGATTTGGTTCTCTTTAAGTCTGTTATTGGTGTATAGGAATGCTTGTGATTTTTGAACATTGATTTTATATCCTGAGACTTTGCTGAAGTTGCTTATCAGTTGCAGGAGCTTTTGGGCTGAGGTGATGGGGTCTTCTAGGTATACTATCATGTCGTCTGCAAATAGAGACAATTTGGCTTCCACCTTTCCTATTTGAATACCCTTTATTTCTTTTCTTGCCTGATTGCTCTGGCTAGAACTTCCAGTACTATGTTGAATAGAAGTGGTGAGAGGGCATCCTTGTCTAGTGCCAGATTTCAAAGGAATGCTTCCAGTTTTGCCCATTAAGTATGATATTGGCTGTTGGTTTGTCATAAATAGCTTTTATTACTTTGAGATATGTTCCATCAATACCAAGTTTATTGAGGTTTTAGCATAAAGGGCTGTTGAATTTTGTCAAATGCCTTCTCTGCATCAATTGAGATAATCATGTGGTTTTGTTTTGCTTCTGTTTATGTGGTGAATTACATTTATAGACTTGCGTATGTTGAACCAGCCTTGCATCCCAGGATGAATCCTACTTGATCATGATGGATAAGTTTTTTAATGTGCTGTTGCAATCGGTTTGCCAGTATTTTATTGAAGATTTTTGCATCTATGTTCATCATGGATATTGGCCTGAAGTTTTCTTTTTTTGTTGAGTCTCTGCCAGGTTTTGGTATCAGGATGATATTGGTCTCATAAAATGATTTGGGAAGGGTTCCCTCTTATTGGATTATTTGGAATAGTTTCAGAAGAAATGGTACCAGATCCTCTTTGTGTGTCTGGTAGAATTCAGCTGTGAACCCTTCTGGACCTCGGCTTTTTTGTGTGGTAGGCTCTTAATTGCTGCCTCAACTTCAGACTTTGTTATTGGTCTATTCATAGTTTCGGCTTCCTCCTGGTTTAGGCTTGGGAGGACATAGGCGTCCAGGAATTTATCCATTTCTTCCTGATTTACGAATTTATGTGCATAGAGTTGTTTGTAGTATTCTCTGATGATGGTTTGAATTTCTGTGGAATCTGTGGTAATTTCCCATTTATCGTTTTTTTTGCATCTATTTGATTGTTCTCTCTCTTCTTTTTTATCAGTCTGGCTAGTGGTCTGCCTATTTTGTTGATGTTTTCGAAAAACCAACTCTTAGATTTATTGATTTTTTGAAGGGTTTTTCTTGTCTCTATCTCCTTCAGTTCTGCTCTGATCTTAGTTATTTCTTGTTTTCGGCTAGGTTTTGAGCTTTTTTGATCTTGCTCCTCTAGCTCTTTCAATTTTGACGATAGGGTGTCAATTTTGGATCTATCCACTCTTCTCATTTGGGCACTTATTGCTATATATTTTCCTCTACAGACTGCTTTAAATGTGTCCCAGAGATTCTGGTACGTTGTGTCTTCCTTCTCGTTGGTTTCAAAGAACTTCTTTATTTCTGCCTTCATTTCATTGTTTATCAATCAACATTCAGAGCCAGTTGTTCAGTTTCCATGAAGCTGTGCGGTTCTGAGTTATTTTCTGAATTCTGAGTTCCAACTTGATTGCACTATGTTCTGAGAGACTGTTTGTTATGATTTCCGTTGTTTTGCATTTGCTGAAGAGTGCTTTACTTCCAATTATGTGGTCAATTTTGGAGTAGGTGTGATGTGGTGCTGAGAAGAATGTATATTCTGTGGATTTGGGGTGGAGAGTTCTGTAAATGTCTATCAGGTTTGCTTGTTCCAGGTCTGAGTTCAAGTCCTGGATATCCTTGTTAATTTTCTGTCTGGTTGATCTGTCTGCTATTGACAGTGGAGTGTTAAAGTCTCCACTATTATTGTGTGGGAGTCTAAGTCTCTTTGTAAGTCATTAAGAACTTGCCTTATATATCTGGGTGCTCCTACATTGGGTCCATATATATTTAGAATCGTTATCTCTTCTTGTTGTATCGATCCTTTTACCATTATGTAATGACCTTCTTTGTCCTTTTGATCTTTGTTACTTTAAAGTCTATTTTATCAGAGATGAGTGCAACTCCTGCTTTTTGCTCTCCATTTGCTTGGTAAATCTTCCTCCATCCCTTTATTTTGAGCCTTTGTGTATCTTTGCATGTGAGGTGGGTTTCCTGGATACAGCACACCGATGGGTTTTGGTTTTTATCCAATTTGCCAGTCTGTGTCTTTTGATTGGTGCATTTAGCCCATTTACATTCAGGGTTAATATTGTTATGTGTGAATTTGATACTGCCATTTTGATGCTAGCTGGCTGTTTTGCCCGTTGGTTCATGTACATTCTTCATTTTGTTGATGGTCTTTAGCATTTGGTATGCTTTTAGGATGGCTGGAACTGGTTGTTTCTTTCTATGTGTAGTGCCTCTTTCAGGAGCTCTTGTAAAGCAGGCCTAGTGGTGACAAAATCTCTGAGTACTTGCTTGTTCGTGAAGGATTTTATTTTTCCTTCACTTATGAAGCTCAGTTTGGCTGGATATGAAATTCTGGGTTGAAAGCTCTTTTCTTTAAGGATGTTGAATATTGGCCCCCACTCTCTTCTGGCTTGTAGAGTCTCTGCCGAGAGATCTGCTGTGAGTCTGATGGGCTTCCTTTGTGGGTGACCTGACCTTTCTCTCTGGCTGCCCTTAGTATTTTCTCCTTCGTTTCAACCCTAGTGAATCTGACGATTATGTGCCTTGGGGTTGCTCTTCTTGCAGAGTATCTTTGTGGTGTTCTCTGTATTTCCTGGAGTTGAGTATTGACCTGTCTTGCTAGGTTGGGAAATTTTCCTGGATAATATCCTGAAGAGTGTTTTCCAGCTTGGATTCATTCTCTTCGTCACATTCTGGTACACCTATCAAACGTAGGTTGGGTCTCTTCACATAGTCCCACATTTCTTGGAGATTTTGTTCATTCCTTTTGCACTTTTTCTTTAATCTTGGTTTCTCGTTTTATTTCATTGAGTTGATCTTCAACTTCTGATATTCTTTCTTCTGCTTGGTCAATTCGGCTGTTGAAACTTGTGCATGCTTGAAGTTCTCGTGTTGTGTTTTCAGCTCCTTCAATTCATTCATATTCCTCTCTAAGTTGTCCATTCTCGTTATCAATTCCTCGAATCTTTTCAAATCTTTTTTTTCAAGGTTCTTAGTTTCTTTGCACTGGTTTAGAACATGTTCCTTTAGCTCACTGAAGTTTCTCATTATCCACTTTCTGAAGTCTGATTCCGTCATTTCGTCACATTCATTCTCCGTCCAGCTTTGTTCCCTTGCTGGTGAGGAGTTTTGGTCCTTTTGGAGGTGAGGTGTTTTGGTTTCAGGTGTTTTCCTCCTTTTTGCGCTGGTTTCTTCCCATCTTTATGGATTTATCCGCCTGTCGTCTTAGTATTGGCTGATTTTTCAATTGGGTCTCTGTGTGGACACTGAGATTGTTGATGATGAATATTTCTGTTACTTAGTTTTCCCTCTAATGATCTATCCTCTCTGCTGTATGAGTGCTGAGGTCCACTCCAGGCCCTGCTTGTCTGGGGTATACCTGCACAGCTGCAGAACAATGAGGGATGATACCAGTTTCTTCTTCTGCTGCCTTGTTCCAGAATGATGCCAGCCAAATGTCAGTCTGATTAGTCCTTTTCTGGGGTGACTCCTTGGATATACAGGGTCAGGGAGCTGCTTGAGGAGACAGTCTGTGCTTTATAGGAGCTCAGTGCTGAGCTGTGAGCTCCGTTGTTCATTCAGGGTTGTTGGGAGGTTGTTTATGTCTGCTGCAATAGAACTCATAAAACACCACTCTTTTTTTTTCACCCTTAGATGCTCTGTCTCAGGGGTTGGGGCTTTCTTTATGAGTATCTGTTGCACTGTCCTGCCCCACTAGATGGCAGTCTATTCACTATTGCCTGCGGGGCTCTGACCGCTGGGCTCCCTTCTGCTGTGGGAGCGGAGTCTCTCTGTTATGGCAGGTTGCCTCGGCAGCGGCAGGCAGTCAGTCCTGGGCGGTACTTAAGTGGGGGTGCACTTCGTCATCAATGGTGGACGCCCTCCTGACCGGGCTGCACCGTCCCTAGATGCCGGCAACAAAACTCTCAGCCCAGCACCTCCAGTCACCGCCCTGCTTGTCCCGTGAGCGTGGGACCCGCCGAGCCCGATCACCCAGCTCCTGCCTCAGAGTCCGTCCTCTCTCTCTCTCTTCCTCTCCCCAAGCTGAAAGGTCGACTCTCACTGGCGCCCCAGGAGCCTGCCGATGGCACTGGGATCCGTGATCTCCGTGCCGCTGCCCACTACCCAGCTCAGATCACGCTTCCCAGGAAACTCCTGGTCTGGCTCATTGTCAAGTCCGTTCAATCAGATGGACATGCCAATCTGCCCTTCCAAATCTCAGACTGCTGGTTTAACAGGGCACCCAGACCAGTGAGTTCCGCCGGGTCCCGCTGCGCCGCGCTGCGGCAGCGGGCGCGGAGCGGCTGCAGCCGGCTGCTAGCGTTTATGTCTCTCCCACCTGGGACCTTCAGCGCTCTGTGGGCATAAAAGGAACATCCGAGGATGCGGCTAGGACTCACCCTCTGCGCCTTCACTGAGAGCTGCAATCCTGAGTCACCTCTCTGACGCCATCTTGCCTCCTCCTCCCAGAATCAATCTTTTTCTAATCATAATCCCACTCATTAAATAACACACAACTGTATTCTGATTCAAGATTTCATGGCCAAAATTCAGAGCCTCATATGGGAATCAATACTCAGGACACATATGGCCTCTCTTTTGAAACTTAACTATATGAATGGGAAAGTCAGGAATCTATTTCATTAAGACACTTTTCTGAGCTCAAACTCTGATCAGTCAATCTCCTGTGACTATTCACAAGTCCTCTTCTATAATATGATCTATGTGTCAGGGGTCTTCTAGGTATACTATCATGTCGTCTGCAAATAGAGACAATTTGGCTTCCACCTTTCCTATTTGAATACCCTTTATTTCTTTTTCTTGCCTGATTGCTCTGGCTAGAACTTCCAGTACTATGTTGAATAGAAGTGGTGAGAGGGCATCCTTGTCTAGTGCCGGATTTCAAAGGGAATGCTTCCAGTTTTGCCCATTAAGTATGATATTGGCTGTTGGTTTGTCATAAATAGCTTTTATTACTTTGAGATATGTTCCATCAATACCAAGTTTATTGAGGGTTTTAGCATAAAGGGCTGTTGAATTTTGTCAAATGCCTTCTCTGCATCAATTGAGATAATCATGTGGTTTTTGTTTTTGCTTCTGTTTATGTGGTGAATTACATTTATAGACTTGCGTATGTTGAACCAGCCTTGCATCCCCGGATGAATCCTACTTGATCATGATGGATAAGTTTTTAATGTGCTGTTGCAATCGGTTTGCCAGTATTTTATTGAAGATTTTTGCATCTATGTTCATCATGGATATTGGCCTGAAGTTTTCTTTTCTTGTTGAGTCTCTGCCAGGTTTTGGTATCAGGATGATGTTGGTCTCATAAAATGATTTGGGAAGGGTTCTCTTTTGGATTATTTGGAATAGTTTCAGAAGGAATGGTACCAGATCCTCTTTGTGTGTCTGGTAGAATTCAGCTGTGAACCCATCTGGACCTGGGCTTTTTGTGTGGTAGGCTCTTAATTGCTGCCTCAACTTCAGACCTTGTTATTGGTCTATTCATAGTTTCGGCTTCCTCCTGGTTTAGGCTTGGGAGGACACAGGCGTCCAGGAATTTATCCATTTCTTCCTGATTTACTAGTTTATGTGCATAGAGTTGTTTGTAGTATTCTCTGATGATGGTTTGAATTTCTGTGGAATCTGTGGTGATTTCCTTTATCGTTTTTATTGCATCTATTTGGTTGTTCTCTCTCTTTTTATCAGTCTGGCTAGTGGTCTGTCTATTTTGTTGATCTTTTCAAAAACCAGCTCTTAGATTTATTGATTTTTGAAGGGTTTTTCTTGTCTCTATCTCCTTCAGTTCTGCTCTGATCTTAGTTATTTCTTGTCTTCGGCTAGGTTTTGAGCTTTTTGATCTTGCTCCTCTAGCTCTTTCAATTTTGATGATAGGGTGTCAATTTTGGATCTCTCCACTCTTCTCATGTGGGCACTTATTGCTATATATTTTCCTCTACAGACTGCTTTAAATGTGTCCCAGAGATTCTGGTACGTTGTGTCTTCATTCTCGTTGGTTTCAAAGAACTTCTTTATTTCTGCCTTCATTTCATTGTTTATCCAATCAACATTCAAGAGCCAGTTGTTCAGTTTCCATGAAGCTGTGCGGTTCTGAGTTATTTTCTGAATTCTGAGTTCCAACTTGATTGCACTATGGTCTGAGAGACTGTTTGTTATGATTTCGTTGTTTTGCATTTGCTGAGGTGCTTTACTTCCAATTATGTGGTCAATTTTGGAGTAGGTGTGATGTGGTGCTGAGAAGAATGTATATTCTGTGGATTTGGGGTGGAGAGTTCTGTAAATGTCTATCAGGTTTGCTTGTTCCAGGTCTGAGTTCAAGTCCTGATATCCTTGTTAATTTTCTGTCTGGTTGATCTGTCTGCTATTGACAGTGGAGTGTTAAAGTCTCCCACTATTATTGTGTGGAGTCTAAGTCTCTTTGTAAGTCATTAAGAACTTGCCTTATATATCTGGGTGCTCCTACATTGGGTCCATATATATTTAGAATCGTTATCTCTTCTTGTTGTATCGATCCTTTTACCATTATGTAATGACCTTCTTTGTCCCTTTTGATCTTTGTTACTTTAAAGTCTATTTTATCAGAGATGAGAATTGCAACTCCTGCTTTTTTTGCTCTCCATTTGCTTGGTAAATCTTCCTCCATCCCTTTATTTTGAGCCTTTGTGTATCTTTGCATGTGAGGTGGGTTTCCTGGATACAGCACACCGATGGGTTTTGGTTTTTATCCAATTTGCCAGTCTGTGTCTTTTGATTGGTGCATTTAGCCCATTTACATTCAGGGTTAATATTGTTATGTGTGAATTTGATACTGCCATTTTGATGCTAGCTGGCTGTTTTGCCCGTTGGTTCATGTACATTCTTCATTTTGTTGATGGTCTTTAGCATTTGGTATGCTTTTAGGATGGCTGGAACTGGTTGTTCCTTTCTATGTGTAGTGCCTCTTTCAGGAGCTCTTGTAAAGCAGGCCTAGTGGTGACAAAATCTCTGAGTACTTGCTTGTTCGTGAAGGATTTTATTTTTCCTTCACTTATGAAGCTCAGTTTGGCTGGATATGAAATTCTGGGTTGAAAGCTCTTTTCTTTAAGGATGTTGAATATTGGCCCCACTCTCTTCTGGCTTTTAGAATCTCTGCCGAGAGATCTGCTGTGAGTCTGATGGGCTTCCCTTTGTGGGTGACCTGACCTTTCTCTCTGGCTGCCCTTAGTATTTTCTCCTTCGTTTCAACCCTAGTGAATCTGACGATTATGTGCCTTGGGGTTGCTCTTCTTGCAGAGTATCTTTGTGGTGTTCTCTGTATTTCCTGGAGTTGAGTATTGACCTGTCTTGCTAGGTTGGGGAAATTTTCCTGGATAATATCCTGAAGAGTGTTTTCCAGCTTGATTCATTCTCTTCATCACATTCTGGTACACCTATCAAACGTAGGTTGGGTCTCTTCACATAGTCCCACATTTCTTGGAGATTTTGTTCATTCCTTTTGCACTTTTTCTTTAATCTTGGTTTTTCGTTTTATTTCATTGAGTTGATCTTCAACTTCTGATATTCTTTCTTCTGCTTGGTCAATTCGGCTGTTGAAACTTGTGCATGCTTCGCGAAGTTCTCGTGTTGTGTTTTTCAGCTCCTTCAATTCATTCATATTCCTCTCTAAGTTGTCCATTCTCGTTATCAATTCCTCGAATCTTTTTTCAAATCTTTTTTTTCTAGGTTCTTAGTTTCTTTGCACTGGTTTAGAACATGTTCCTTTAGCTCACTGAAGTTTCTCATTATCCACTTTCTGAAGTCTGATTTTGTCATTTCGTCACATTCATTCTCTGTCCAGCTTTGTTCCCTTGCTGGTGAGGAGTTTTGGTCCTTTTTTGGAGGTGAGGTGTTTTGGTTTCGGGTGTTTTCCTCCTTTTTGCGCTGGTTTCTTCCCATCTTTATGGATTTATCCGCCTGTCGTCTTAGTATTGGCTGATTTTTCAATTGGGTCTCTGTGTGAACACTGAGATTGTTGATGATGAAGTATTTCTGTTACTTAGTTTTCCCTCTAATGATCTGTCCTCTCTGCTGTATGAGTGCTGAGGTCCACCCAGGCCCTGCTTGTCTGGGGTATACCTGCAGCAGCTGCAGAACAATGAGGATGATACCAGTTTCTTCTTCTGCTGCCCTTGTTCCAGAATGATGCCAGCCAAATGTCAGTCTGATTAGTCCTTTTCTGGGGTGACTCCTTGGATATACAGGGGTCAGGGAGCTGCTTGAGGAGACAGTCTGTGCTTTATAGGAGCTCCAGTGCTGAGCTGTGAGCTCTGTTGTTCATTCAGGGTTGTTGGGAGGTTGTTTATGTCTGCTGCAATAGAACTCATAAAACACCACTTTTTTTTTTTTTCACCCTTAGATGCTCTGTCTCAGGGAGTTGGGGCTTTCTTTATGAGTATCTGTTGCACTGTCCTGCCCCACTAGATGGCAGTCTATTCACTATTTGCCTGCCGGGCTCTGACCCGCTGGGCTCCCTTCTGCTGTGGAGCGGAGTCTCTCTGTTATGGCAGGTTGCCTCGGCAACGGCAGGCAGTCCTGGGCGGTACTTAAGGGGGGTGCACTTCGTCATCAATGGTGGACGCCCCTCCCTGACCGGGCTGCACCGTCCCAGATGCCGGCAACAAAACTCTCAGCCCCAAGCACCTCCAGTCACCGCCCTGCTTGTCCCGTGAGCGTGGGACCCGCCGAGCCCGATCACCCAGCTCCCTGCCTCAGAGTCCGTCCTCTCTCTCTCTCTCTTCCTCTCCCCAAGCTGAAAGGTCGACTCTCTCACTGGCGCCCCAGGAGCCTGCCGATAGGGCACTGGGATCCGTGCGATCTCCTGTGCCGCTGCCCACTACCCCAGCTCAGATCACGCTTCCCAGGAAACTCCTGGTCTGGCTCATTGTCCAAGTCCCGTTCAATCAGATGGACATGCCAATCTGCCCTTCCAAATCTCAGACTGCTGGTTTAACAGGGCACCCAGACCAGTGAGTTCCGCACCGGGTCCCGCTGTGGCACCGCGCTGCGGCGCAGGCCGAAGAGGCAGCAGGAGCCGGCTGCGCCAGCCGGCTACTAGCGTTTCGTGTCTCTCCCAAACCTGGGACCTTCAACGCTCCGTGGGCATAAAAGGAACATCCGAGGATGCGGCTAGGACTCACCCCTTGCGCCTTCACTGAGAGCTGCAATCCTGGGTCACCTCTCTGACGCCATCTTGCCTCCCTCCCAGAATCTACTTTTTCTAATCACTAACTCAAAGCCTCATTAAATAACACACAACTGTGGAATAGTCAGAAGGCTATTTCATATGGCCAAACATTCAGAGCCTCAGTGACTAATGCATACTGGGGAATACTCAGGACACTATTACATATGGCCTCTCATTTAGAGCTTAACTGAATAATGAATGGGGAAAGTCAGGAATCTATTTCATTAAGACACTTTTTCAGAGCTCAAACTAAAGATGCTCTCCTACGAATATTCAGGAATCTCCTTTCTATGGCCACTGATTCAGAGTCTCATTGAATAATACATATCTATGGAAGTGTCAGGAGTGTATTTCACATGGCCATTCATTCAGAACCTCAGTGAATTTTACATTCCTGGGAAATACTCAGGATTCTATTTTATATGGCCACTCATTCAGAGACTCATGGAATAATGCACACCTGAGAAATAGTCTGGAGTCTATTTAATATGATGGTTCTTTCAGTGCCTCAGTGGGAATTGCACATGTGAGGAATAGTCAAGGGTCTCTTTTATGTAGCCATTCATCCATACCCTCAGTAAGTAATACACACCTGGGGAATATTCAGGAGTCTACTTTATGTGGCCACTTATTCAGAAACTCAGTAAATGTTGCACACCTGTAGACTAGTTTGAATCTATGACATATGGCCACTAAATCAGAGCATTACTGTATGATGCACACCTGGGAAATAGTCAGGAATCTATTTCATATGACAACTGTTTAAGAGCCTCATTCAGTAATGCACATCTTGTCAGTAATCAGGAGGCTATGTCATATGAACACTCATTCAGAGCCTCAGTCAATAATGCACACCTGTGGAGTAGCCGGGAGTGTATTTTGCACAGCCACTCATTCCGAGACTCAGTGAGTGATAGACACCTGTGGAATAGTCAGGATTCCATTTCATATGGCTACTGACTCATACCCTCAGTGAATAATGCACAAATGTACAGTACTCAGCAGTCTCTTTTAAATAGCCAGTCATTCAGAAATTAATGAATAATAAAAATATTTTGGATAAACAGCACCCTGTTTCATATGATCACAAGAAAAAGAGCCTCACTGAGTACTACACACCTGGAGAAGAGTTAGCAGTCTACTTTATATAGCCACTCATTTGCAGCCTCAGTGAATAATGCACACGTTTGAAATAGACACTAGTCTCTTTTAAATGGCCACAAAATCAAAGCCTTAGTGAGTAATGCACATCTTTGGAATAATCAGTAGTCTATTCCATATGCCCACATATACAGCATTTTAAGATTATGATGTAGAAATCTTGTTTGTAAAAAGTCCTGTTTTGTAAAAATGCTTGCTTGTAAAGTTTGTTTGGGGTGAGGAAGTGGGCAGAGAAAAATCTCTGAGCCCATAAACTTTCCATGAACTATTCTGAGGAGCTAAGAGCTCTTGTCATTTCAGAAAGATATCTTGGAGGCTGGGAGACTGGCCAACTTCCTGTGCCCAAGAAACAATCAAGGACAGGGCACTTATGAAGCAGATGTTCCCTGTTTACCGACTGACCCAAAGATGAGTACATAAATTAGTTATGTTAGCTGATACAATAAAGTAGCAGAGGAGCACAGGGACATTGAATCAGAGCGACTTCCAGATGTGACTTGTGAATAGCCCATGCTGCTGTCTTGCCGGTGGTGAGGTAGAGTGGTTTCTGTGTATATATGTATGTATATATATATATATATATATATATATATATATACATACATATATATATATGTGTGTGTGTGTGTGTGTGTGTGTATCGTATTTCCATCCTCCTACTTCTCTCATTAATATTTTCTATAACTTTATTCTTGTTCTCGGTCTGGTGTTTTCTTTTCACGAACCTGCCTGTTAAAGGAAAAATACCAAGCTTGGTACACGCAGTTTGCCAAACTATTTGGCATAGTTGGCAGGGTTTGGGAGAAGGAGGCATCATGCCTTTGTTTAAGAAATCTGTAGATTCTAGATATGTGGTTTATGATGTGTTGCATTGGGAAGATTCGGTGTTTGCACCTTTGGCTAGGGTATGGGCTAATGGAACAGGATTGAGTGAAAATTCGGATGGTAAATTGCTATCTTCTGACCCTATGCAGGTCCTATAAGTTCTGAAAACAGTCCCTTTAGATCAAGGGAAGGAAATGGTAGCTATCAGTCAGCATGGCTGGATTTTATTATCAGTTTATAGAAAGCAATACCAGGCATGCCAAGCCTTAATTCAAGAGAAATTGCAGCTGGAGACAGAATTGGCAGATTTGCAGGGGAAATTAGCAATGTTACAGTGCAAAAATTTCATTCTTAGAGATCAAGCTAGGACTTCTCAGGGAGTGGCTGAAAAAGCCACAGTCCGTTGTGCTCAATACAAGTACAGAAAGAGGAAGGGGAAGGTGAATGCAAAGAAAAAAATATGTAGCAGCAGAGGTTATTGTCCCCACAACTTCTGAATGAAATAATACTATATGGCCAGTTAAAAAATCAGATGGAACTTGTTGGATGACAGTAGATTATTGAGCATTAAATGCAGTAACTCCTCCATTACATGCTGCTGTTCTTGGATACTATTTTGATAATGGAGAATATTCAAATACATCTTGGTCAATGGTATGTGGTGTTGGACCTAGCTAATGCCTTCTATACAATTCCAATTAACTCAGATCAATGGAAATATTTTGCTTTCACTTTGCAAGGGAGGAAATATACTTTTACAAGACTGCCGCAAGGCTATAAGCATAGCTCAACTTTGTGCCATAAAATAGTGGCTAAACATCTAGATGAATGGCACTTTCCCAATATAGAAATATACCATTATATTGATGACATGATGCTACAGGGACATGATTCCCACAGTGTGCAACAAGCTGTGGAAACTTTAATTACTTATTTACAAGGGAAAGGATGGAAAATTAACACTTCAAAAGTACAGGGGCCAGCCCAGCATGTAAAATTTCTAGGTATAGACTTGGGGAGACAAGATGGTGTCATAGAAGCAACTCAAGATTGCAGATCTCAGTGAAGGTGCAGAGAGTGAGTCCTAGCTGCATTTTCGGATGGACCTTTTTTGCCCACAGAGCGTTGAAAGTCCCAGGTTTGGGAGAGACACGGGACACTAGTACAGCCGGTTAGCGCAGCCGGCTCGCACGGCCGCTTCGGCTGGCACCACAGCGGGAGACGGCACGGAACTCACTGGTCTGGATGCCCTGTTTAACCGGCAATCTGAGATTTGGAAGGGGGGATTGGCATGTCCATCTGATTGAACGGGACTTGGACAATGAGCCAGACCAGGAGTTTCCCGGGAAGCATGATCTGAGCCGGTGCAGTGGGCAGCAGCACGAGAGATTGCACAGATCCTAGTGCCCTGTCGCAGGCTACTGGGGCGCCAGTGAGAGAGTCGACCTTTCAGCTTGTGGAGAGGAAGAGAGAGAAAGAGAGGACAGACTCTGAGGCAGGAAGCTGGGTAATCAGGCTCAGTGGGTCCCACCCTCACGGGGTAAGCAGGGCAGCGACTGGAGGCACTTGGGGCTGAGATTTTTGCTGCAGGCATCTAGGACGGTGCAGCCCGGTGAGGGAGGGGCGTCTGCCATTACTGATGCAATCTGCCCCAACTGAAGTACCGCCCAGGGCGGATGCAGACTGCCATTACAGAGGCAACCTGCATAACAGAGAGACTCCGCCAGGAGGGGGGAGAGCTCCACAGCAGAAGGGAGCCCAGCAGCAACAGGGCCGACCCTCACTAGCAGGTCCAAGCCCCGGCAGGCAAATAGTGAATAGACTGCTGCCTAGTTGGGCAGGACAGTGCAACAGATACTCATAAAGAAAGCCGCAACTCCCTGAGACAGAACATCTAAGGGGGGAAAAAAGGGTGGTGTTTTATGAATTCTATTGCAGCAGACAAAAACAACCTCCCAACAACCCTGAATGAACAACGGAGCTCACAGCTCAGCACTGGAGCTCCTATAAAGCACAGACTGTCTCCTCAAGCAGCTCCCTGACCGCTGTATATCCAAAGAGTCACCCCAAAAAAGGACTAATCAGACTGACATTTGGCAAGCATCATTCTGGAAAAAAGACAGAAGAAAAAGAAACTGGTATCATCCCTCACTGTTCCGCAGCTTCTACAGGTATACCACAGACAAGCAGGGCCTGGAGTGGACCTCAGCACTCATACAGCAGAGGGGCTAGATCATTAGAAGGAAAACTAAGTAACATAAATACTTCATCATCAACAATCTCAACGTCCACACAGAGACCCAATTGAAAAATTAGCAACTACTAAGACGACAGGTGGATAAATCCATAAAGACGGGGGGAAAAAGCGCAAAAAAAGAGGAAAACACCCGAAATCAAAACACCTCACCTCCAAAAAAGGAAAAAACCTCCTCATCAGCAAGGAAAAGAAGCTGGACAGAGAATGATTGTGACAAAATGATGGAATCAGACTTCAGAAATTGGATAATGAGAAATTTCAGTGAGCTAAAAGAACATGTTCTAAACCAGTGCAAAGAAACCAAGAACCTTGAAAAAAAAATTGAAAAAAGATTCGAGAAATTGATAACAAGAATGGACAACATAGAGAAGAATATGTATGAATTGAAGGAGCTGAAAAACACAACACTAGAACTTCGCGAAGCATGCACAAGTTTCAACAGCCGAATCGACCAAGCAGAAGAAAGAATATCAAAAGTTGAATATCAACTCAATGAAATAAAACGAGAAACCAAGATTAAAGAAAAAAGCACAGAAAGGAATGAACAGAGTCTCCAAGAAATGTGGGATTATGTGAAGACACCCAACCTACATTTGACAGGTGTACCAGAATGTGATGAAGAGAATGAATCCAAGCTGGAAAATACTCTTCGGGAGGTTATCCAGGAAAATTTCCCCAACCTAGCAAGACAGGTCAATACTCAACTCCAGGAAATACAGAGAACACCACAAAGATACTCCGCAAGAAGAGCAACCCCAAAGCACATAATCGTCAGATTCACCAGGGTTGAAATAAAAAAAAATACTAAGGGCAGCCAGAGAGAAAGTTCAGGTCACCCACAAAGGGAAGCCCATCAGACTCACAGCAGATCTCTCGGCAGAGACTCTACAAGCCAGAAGAGAGTGGGGGCCAGTATTCAACATCCTTAAAGAAAAGAACTTTCAACCCAGAATTTCATATCCAGCCAAACTGAGCTTCATAAGTGAAGGAAAAATAAAATCCTTCACGAACAAGAAAGTACTCAGAGATTTTGTCACCACCAGGCCTGCTTTACAAGAGCTCCTGAAAGAGGCACTACACATAGAAAGAAACAATCAGTACCAGCCATCCTAAAAGCATACCAAATGCTAAAGACCATCAACAATATGAAGAATGTACATGAACCACCGAGCAAAACAGCCAGCTAGCATCAAAATGGCAATACCAAATTCACACATAACAATATTAACCCTAAATGTAAATGGGTTAAATGCACCAATCAAAACACACAGACTGGCAAAGTGGATAAAAAAACAAAACCCATCAGTGTGATGTATCCAGGAAACCAATCTCACACACAAGGATACACAAAGGCTCAAAATAAAAGGATGGAGAAAGATTTACCAAGCAAATGGAGAGCAAAAAAAGGCAGGAGTTGCTATTCTCGTCTCTGATAAAATAGATTTTAAAGCAACAAAAATCAAAAGGGACAAAGATGGTCATTACATAATGGTAAAACGATTGATACAACAAGAAGAGCTAACGATTCTAAATATATATGGACCCAATGTAGGCGCAACAACATATATAAAATAAGTTCTTAATGACTTAAAAAGAGAATTAGACTCCAACACAAAAATAGTGGGAGAATTTGACATTTCACTGTCAATATTAGACAGATCAACCAGACAGAAAATTAACAAGGATATCCAGGACTTGAACTCAGACCTGGACCAAGCAAACCTGATAGACATTTACAGACCTCTCCACCCCAAAGCCACGGAATATACATTCTTCTCAGCACCACATTACACCTACTCCAAAATTGACCACATAGTTGGAAGTAAAGCACTCCTCAGCAAATGCAAAACAACGGAAATTATAACAAACACTCTCTCAGACCATAGAGCAATCAAGTTGGAACTCAGAATTCAGAAAATAACTCAGAACCGCACAGCTTCATGGAAACTGAACAACTGGTTCTTGAATGTTGATTGGATAAACAATGAAATGAAGGCAGAAATAAAGAAGTTCTTTGAAACCAACGAGAATGAAGACACAACGTACCAGAATCTCTGGGACACATATAAAGCAGTCTGTAGAGGAAAATATATAGCAAAAAGTGCCCACATGAGAAATGCGGAGAGATCCAAAATTGACACCCTATCTTCAAAATTGAAAGAGGTAGAGGAGCAAGATCAGAAAAGCTCAAAACCTAGCCAAAGACAATAAATAACTAACATCAGAGCAGAACTTAAGGAGATAGAGACAAGAAAAACCCTTCAAAAAATCAATAAATCTAAGAGCTGGTTCTTCGAAAAGATCAACAAAATAGACAGACCACTAGCCAGACTGATAAAAAAGAAAAGAGAGAACAACCAAATAGATGCAATAAAAAACGATAAAGGGGAAATCACCACAGATTCCACAGAAATTCAAACCATCATCAGAGAATACTACAAACAACTCTATGCACATAATCTAGTAACTCAGAAAGAAATGGATAAATTCCTGGACGCCTGTGTCCTCCCAAGCCTAAACCAGGAGGAAGCCGAAACTATGAATAGACCAATAACAAGGTCTGAAGTTGAGGCAGCAATTAAGAGCCTACCACACAAGAAAAGCCCAGGTCCAGATGGGTTCACAGCTGAATTCTACCAGACACACAAAGAGGATCTCATAACATTCCGTCTGAAACTATTCCAAATAATCCAAAAAAAAGGAACCCTTCCCAAATCATTTTATGAGACCAACATCATCCTGATACCAAAATCTGACAGAGACTCAACAAGAAAAGAAAACTTCAGGCCAATATCCATGATGAACATAGATGCAAAAATCTTCAATAAAATACTGGCAAACCGATTGCAACAGCACATTAAAAAACGTATCCATCATGATCAAGTAGGTTTCATCCTGGGGATGCAAGGCTGGTTCAACATATGCAAGTCTATAAATGTAATTCACCACATAAACAGAAGCAAAAACAAAAATCACATGATTATCTCAATTGACGCAGAGAAGGCATTTGACAAAATTCAACAGCCCTTTATGCTAAAAACCCTCAATAAACTTGGTATTGATGGAACATATCTCAAAGTAATAAAAGCTATTTATGACAAACCAACAGCCAATATCATACTTAATGGGCAAAAACTGGAAGCATTCCCTTTGAAATCTGGCACTAGACAAGGATGCCCTCTCTCACCACTCCTATTCAACATAGTACTGGAAGTTCTAGCCAGAGCAATCAGGCAAGAAAAAGAAATAAAGGGTATTCAAATAGGAAAGGTGGAAGCCAAATTGTCTCTATTTGCAGACGACATGATAGTATACCTAGAAGACCCCATCACCTCAGCCCAAAAGCTCCTGAAACTGATAAGCAACTTCAGCAAAGTCTCAGGATATAAAATCAATGTGCAAAAATCACAAGCATTCCTATACACCAATAACAGACTTAAAGAGAACCAAATCAAGAACGAACTGCCATTCACAATTGCTACAAAGAAAATAAAATACCTAGGAATACAACTCACAAGGAATGTAAGGGACCTCTTTAAGGAAAACTACAAACCACTGCTCAACGAAATAAGAGAGGACACAAACAGATGGAGAAACATTCCATGTTCGTGGTTAGGAAGAATCAATATCGTGAAAATGGCTATACTGCCCAAAGTAATTTACATAATCAATGCTATCCCCATCAAACTACCATTGAATTTCTTCACAGAACTGGAAAAACCACCATGAATTTCATATGGAACCACAAAATAGCCCACATAGCCAAGTCAATTCTAAGCAAAAAGAACACAGCGGGAGGCATCACACTACCAGACTTCAAACTATACTACAAGGCTACAGTAATCAAAACAGCATGGTACTGGTACCAAAACAGAGATATAGACCAATGGAACAGAACAGAAGCATCGGAGGCAACACAACCTATCTACAACCATATTATCTTTGATAAACCAGACAAAAACAAGCAATGGGGAAAGGATTCCTATTTAATAAATGGTGTTGGGAAAACTGGCTAGCCATGTGCAGAAAGCAGAAACTGGACCCCTTCCTGACACCTTACACTAAAATTAACTCCAGATGGATTAAAGACTTAAACGTAAGACCTGACACCATAAAAACCCTAGAAGAAAATCTAGGCAAAACCATTCAGGACATAGGAGTAGGCAAGGACTTCATGAACAAAACACCAAAAGCATTGGCAACAAAAGCCAAAATAGACAAATGGGACCTAATCAAACTCCACAGCTTCTGCATGGCAAAAGAAACAGTCACTAGAGTGAATCGGCAAACATCAGAATGGGAAAAAATCTTTGCAGTTTACACATCTGACAAAGGGCTGATATCCAGAATTTACAAAGAACTCAAACAGATTTACAGGAAAAAAAACAAACAAGCCCATTCAAAAATGGGCAAAGAATATGAACAGACACTTTACAAAAGAAGACATACATGAGGCCAACAAACATATGAAAAAATGCTCATCATCACTGGTCATTAGAGAGATGCTAATCAAAACCACATTGAGATATCTTCTCACGCCAGTTAGAATGGCGATCATTAAAAAATCTGGAGACAGCAGATGCTGGAGAGGATGTGGAGGAATAGGAACACTCTTACACTGTTGGTGGGAGTGTAAATTAGTTCAACTATTGTGGACGACAGTGTGGCGATTCCTCAGGGACCTAGAAATAGAAATCCCATTTGACCCAGCAATCCCATTACTGGGTATCTATCCAAAGGACTATAAATCGTTCTACTATAAGGACATATGCACAGGAATGTTCATTGCAGCACTGTTTACAATAGCAAAGAACTGGAAACCAACCCAAATGCCCATCGATGATAGACTGGACTGGGAAAACGTGGCACATATGCACCATGGAATATTATGCAGCAATCAAAAATGATGAGTTTGTGTCCTTTGTAAGGACATGGATGAATCTGGAGAACATCATTCTCAGCAAACTGACACAAGAACAGAAAAACAAATAACGCATATACTCACTCATAGGTGGGTGAGAAGAATGAGAACACATGGACACAGAGAGGTGGTCTATTCTACACTGGGGTCTATTGGGGGAATGGGGGAGGGACAGCAGATGGGGCTGGGGAGGGGTAGCCTGGGGATGAATGCCAAGTGTGGGTGAAGGGGAAGAAGGCAGCAAAACACATCACCATGTGTGTACCTATGCAACTATCTTGCACATTCTGCACATGTACCCCAAAACCTATAATGCAATAAAAAAAAGAAAAAAATTTTCTAGGTATAATGTGGGATTGTGGTAATTATAGCATCACCCCTAAAGCAAAGCAACGAATTTTGAAATTTTCAACACCGACTGCAAGAAAGGAAGTCCAAAAACATATTGGCCTATTTGGATATTGGGGAAACCACATTTGTCATTTACGTCTGTTGCTACAACCGTTATATAAAGTCACTAGGAAGAAATAAACCTTTGAGTGGGGACCAGATCAACACAGGCATTTGAAAAGAAGCTATTTAATAAATGGTGTTGGGAAAACTGGCTAGCCATGTGCAGAAAGCAGAAACTGGACCCCTTCCTGACACCTTACACTAAAATTAACTCCAGATGGATTAAAGACTTAAACGTAAGACCTGACACCATAAAAACCCTAGAAGAAAATCTAGGCAAAACCATTCAGGACATAGGAGTAGGCAAGGACTTCATGAACAAAACACCAAAAGCATTGGCAACAAAAGCCAAAATAGACAAATGGGACCTAATCAAACTCCACAGCTTCTGCATGGCAAAAGAAACAGTCACTAGAGTGAATCGGCAACCATCAGAATGGGAAAAAATCTTTGCAGTTTACACATCTGACAAAGGGCTGATATCCAGAATTTACAAAGAACTCAAACAGATTTACAGGAAAAAACAAAACAAGCCCATTCAAAAATGGGCAAAGGATATGAACAGAAACTTTACAAAAGAAGACATACATGAGGCCAACAAACATATGAAAAATGCTCATCATTGGTCATTAGAGAGATGCAAATCAAAACCACATTGAGATACCATCTCACGCCAGTTAGAATGGCGATCATTAAAAATCTGGAGACAGCAGATGCTGGAGAGGATGTGGAGAAATAGGAACACTCTTACACTGTTGGTGGGAGTGTAAATTAGTTCAACCATTGTGGAAGACAGTGTGGCGATTCCTCAGGGACCTAGAAATAGAAATTCCATTTGACCCAACAATCCCATTACTGGGTATCTATCAAGGACTATAAATCGTTCTACTATAAGGACACATGCACAGGAATGTTCATTGCAGCACTGTTTACAATAGCAAAGACCTGGAACCAACCCAAATGCCCATCGATGATAGACTGGACTGGAAAATGTGGCACATATACACCATGGAATATTATGCAGCAATCAAAAATGATGAGTTTGTGTCCTTTGTAAGGACATGGATGAATCTGGAGAACATCATTCTCAACAAACTGACACAAGAACAGAAAAAGAAATACGCATATACTCACTCATAGGTGGGTGAGAAAAATGAGAACACATGGACACAGAGGCGGTCTACTATACACTGGGGACTGTTGGGGAATGGGGAGGGACAGCAGGGGGCTGGGGGGGATAGCCTGGGGATGAATACCAAGTGTGGGTGAAGGGAAGAAGCAGCAAACACACTGCCATGTGTGTACCTATGCAACTATCTTGCGTTCTGCACATGTACCCCAAAACCTATAATGCAATAAAATTAAAAAAAAAAATTTTCTATATAAATTGTGGTAATTAGCATCACCCTAAAAGCCTATTTTGATTTTTCAACACCATTTGAATTAAGCACTTCCTGAAATACATCAGAGTGATAGTCAGGAGACATTTGTCATATGTCTGTTCACAACCATGAATACTGCACAGGAAGAAATAAGTCTATTTTTATGGACCAGATCAAGCAGCATCACTGAAACACAATGTAAAACCTTGGATTTCATAGAACACTCTTTCAGATGGTTCAGTACAAAACCAATATATCTAACTAGTCTTTGGCAAAACAGGAAGCCACTCATTGGGCCTCAGTGAATAATACACTGACTATAGTCAAGATACTAATTCACAACATTGTTAAGAGCTTTAAGTGATGCACATTTCTGATAGGGCAGGTTCTCTTTTATGCCACTCAGAGATCATTTAATAATGCTTTCACCCCTGACATAATAATATTTGAAAGCAAATATTATTAAATGGAAATAGTATCTTCAGAATAGTGCTTTCAAAGCAGGCTACAAAATTGCAATTACATGAAAATTTTTCTTGTCCAATTAATACTGATGATTCCTCTGAATGATAAGCACATTGCATAAATTTAAATGATTTATGACTCTCTTACACAATCTCAGAAGACACATGCCTGGTTTCAGAGGCTCTGCTAAATATATAGGAGAATAGTAGATGTGGAAAGCAATTGCATATAATCCTTCAACAGCTTCAGTGAATAATGAGCTCATGGAGTAGGAGGGATTTAGATAGCAGTAAATTACCTGAAGAATAGGTGTGTCACTGGTTATTTCATATGAAACAAAAACCAATCACTGAATAATGCACACTTTAAGACTCTTGGTCGGTATATATGGGTTTGGTAACTGGATGAACAATGGCATGAATGAACATGGAATAAAACTTTGTGCTATGTCATATGCACTGATTTTCTGATACTTGATGATAATGTTTCCCTTTTCCATGTAGAATAACTGAAGTCTGTTTCAGCTGAAATATATTATAAAAGCCGATTAGTTACACACTTGTGAAATTAATGTTGCAAGTCTCTATTTCATGGATCATTAAAGTGTATAATACACTGCAAACAGGTCAACAGAGTCTCAGTCTAAGTGGCCACTTTAGAGTCTCACTATCTATGTGCACACACCTGGAAATAGTCAAGACTCTGTCTATTTGTAATATAGATTGCATTCAAATATGACAGAATAATGCACACCTGTAAAATAGTCAGGAGTAATTGATATAGCTCTTTACTATGTCACTGAATAATTTGAATAGATATCTACTCAGTTGTTAATTGGCTGCCCATTCAGAGTCTCACTCAGATTAATACCATTAAAACATTAGATTCTATTATTTTATACATATTCAGATTTGAAAATACACAATTGGATAATGAGTCTATTTTACATTCATTCAGAGGTTTGTGAATAATGCACATATGAGTAACCAGGAGATTTCATTTGGACATCATTCATGGCCTCAGTGGATTTATGCACCTTCATTTTAAAGGTTAGTTAATAATTTTCATATGGAACAACTAATAATATTGAATGGATATATCAATACCCTATTATCCAGGAGTCAGGATTAATACGAATGAATCAGTGAAAGAAATTAAGAAACCATGGAACAATTCTTATCATAAATGGTTTCATATGTTTACTGATTCACTTATCTGTGAATATAAACGGAATATCAGTATTTTTCTCAAACTGATTTATGCCACTGAATAGCACAATGGGGCAATAGTCAGAGTTCTTCAATGGCATCAATTTCAGAGCTTCTTGGTGAATAATCCACCTGTGCAATAGTCAGGACCTGAATTTCTAATGCCACTTAATTGATTTAATTTACCTATAAAATTACCTAGTTCTATGGACACTCAATAGATTGCCACAGTGAATAATGCACATATCAGAATATATAGTTCAATATGGTACTAGATCTTTAAGTCTGAATGATAATACCTGTAATTCTTAATTATTGATTCATATGATTATTTTAGTGAATGTATATAATATTAGTGATTCTGATTTCATATGCCACTCGTTCAAATCAGTGAATAATAATTTTCCTCCCTTGGAATACTCAAATTCTTTCAAATGCCACATTGACAGTTCATATGATACACCTGGGGAATGTGAGTCTCTTTCATATGCTTCAACCAGTCTCATTCAATAATACACACCTGGGGAAGATAAAGGTCTATAATTGTGTATGTCACTCATCCTCAGTGAGTAATGACACCTGTAAAGTTAACACTAATCATTTATTTGAACTACCATAGTGTCTTTATGTAGGTATATGCACATGGATATGGAATACTGTTTTCATATTGGACATTATCAGAGCCTCAGTGAATAATACACACCTGGGGAATAGTCAGGAGTCTATTATATGTCCACTTATTCAGAAACTCAGTGAATAATACACACCTGACTAGTTGAATCTATGACATATAGCCTCAATCAGAGCATTCCTGATGATACACACCTGTGAATAGTCAGGACTATTTCATATGACCATTGTTTAAGAGCCTCATTGAGTAATGCACATCTGGTCAGTAATCAGGAGGCTATGTCATATGAACATTTATTCAGAGCCTCAGAATAATACACACCTGTGGAGTAGCCAGAGTGTATTTCACACAGCCACTCATTCAGAGACTCAGTGAATAATACACAGTGGAATAGTCAGGATTCCATTTCATATGGCTGACTCATACCCTCAGTGAATAATGCACAAATGTACAGTACTCAGCAGTCTATTTCATGCACTCATTCAGAGATTTACTGAATAATACAAATATTTGGGATAGACAGCATCTGTTTTTATATGATCACAGAGCCTCACTGAGTATACACACTGGGAAGAGTCAGAGTCTACTTTATAGCCACTCATTTACAGCCTCAGTGAATAATGCACACGTGGAATGGACATAGTCTCTTTTAAATGGCCATCAAAGCCTGAGTGAGTAATCACAACTTAAATAGTCAGTCTATTCCATATGCCACATATAGTCTGAGTCAATACAAACACCTGGGGAATAGTCAGAAGTCTATTATATGGTCACTAACTCAAAGCCTCATTAAATAATACACACTGTGACAGTCAGGAGACTATTTCATATCAACATTCAGAGTATCAGTGAATAATGCATACCTGGGAATACTCAGGAACTCTATTTCATATGGCTCCTTCAGAACTTCACTGTAACACCTTTATTGTAGTCAGAATTCTTTTTCAAGCCATCATTTATTTTTATTTTAAAAATTTTATTGCATTTTAGGTTTTGGGGTACATGCAGAACCAAGATAGTTGTATAAGTATACACATGGCAGTGTTTTGCTGCCTTCCTCCTTAACCCACATTGGCATTCTAGGCTATTTCAGTCCTGTCCCTCTCATTCTCCCAATAGAAGTGTGTAGACTATCTTCTGTGTGTTCACATTTTTCACCCCATGAGTGAATATGGTATTTATTTTTCTGTTCTTGTGTCAGTTTGTTGAGAATGATGTTCTCCAGATTCATCCATGTCCTTACAAACACATAAACTGTCATTTTTGATTGCTGCATAATATTCCATGTGTATATGCCACATTTTTCAGTCCAGTCTATGGCATTTGGGTTGGTTCCAGTCTTTGCTATTGTAAACAGTGCAATGAATTCAGATGTGTCCTTAGAGTAGAACGATTTATAGTCCTTTGATACATACCAGTGGGATTGTCAAATGGAATTTATTTCTAGGTCCTTGAGGAATCGCCACACTGTCTTCCACAATGGTTGAACTAATTTACACCCCACCAACAGTGTAAGAGTGTTTTATCACATCCTCTCCAGCATCTGCTCCAGTTTTTAATGATCGCATTCTAACGGTGAGATGATATCTCAATGTGGTTTTGATTTGCATCTCTAATGACCAGTGATGATGAGCTTTTTGTGTTTGGCCTCATGTATGTCTTCTTTGTAAAGTGTCTGTTCATATCCTTTGCCCATTTTTGAATGGGCTTGTTTGTTTTTTCTGTAAATCTGTTTGAGTTCTTTGTAAATTCTGGATATCAGCCCTTTGTCAGATGGGTAAACTGCAAAGATTTTTTCATTCTGTTGGTTGATTCACTTAGTGACAGTTTCTTTGCTGCAAAAACCTGTGGAGTTTGATTAGTCCCATTTGTCTATTTTACTGCCAATGCTGGTGTTTTGTCATGAAGTCCTTGCACTCCTATATTATGAATGGTTTTGCCTAGATCTTCAGTAAAAAAACTTCAGGTTTTATGGTCAGGTTTTGTTAAGTCTTAATCCATCAGTTAATTTTAGTGTAAGGTGTCAGAAGGGGTCAGTTTCTGCTTTCATATCAACCAGTTTTCCCAACACCATTTATTAAACAGGAATCCTTTCCCATTGCTTGTTTTTGTCTGGTTTATCAAAGATTATATGGTTGTAGATATGTTGATTTGCCTCAATGCCTCTTCTGTTCCATTGGTCTATATCTCTGTTTTGGTACCAGTACCATGCTGTTTTGATTACTGTAGCCTTGTAGTATAGTTTGAAGTCTGGTAGTGTGATGCCTCTGCTGTTCTTTTTGCTTAGAATTGACTTCCTATGGGCTTTTTTGGTTCATATGAAGTTCATGGTGGTTTTTCAGTAAGAAACCAATGTAGTTGAAGGGGATAGTTGATTCTGTAAAATACTTTGCAGTATAGCCATTTTCATATATGATTCTTCCTAACCATGAACATGGAATGTTTCTCATCTGTTTGTGTCCTATTTTGTTGAGCAGTCACTTTTGAAGAGCCACTTCCTTGTGTTGTATTCTAGGTATTTTATTCTCTTGTAGCAATTGTGAATGGCAGTTCGTCTGATTGGTTCTCTTAAGTCTGTTATTGGTGTATAGGAATGCTTGTGATTTTTGCACATTGATTTTATATCCTGAGACTTTGCTGAAGTTGCTTATCAGTTTCAGGAGTTTTTGGGCTGAGGTGATGGGGTCTTCTAGAATACTATCCTGTCTTCTGCAAAAGAGACAATTTGGCTTCCTTCATTCAAATACACTTTATTTATTTTTCTTGCCTGATTGCTCTGGCTAGAACTTCCAGTAATATGTTGAATAGGAGTGGTGAGAGAGGCATCCTTGTTCAGTGCAGATTTCAAAGGAATGCTTCCAGTTTTGCCCATTAATATGATATTTGTTTGTCATAAATAGCTTTTATTACTTTGAGATATGTTCCATCAATACCAGTTTATTGAGAGTTTTAGCATAAAGGGCTGTTGAATTTTGTCAAATGCCTTCTCTGCATCATTGAGATAATCATGGTTTTTTTGGCTTTCAATGTGGTGAATGAGTTTAGGACTGTTTCATGTTGAACCAGCCTTGCATCCCGGGATGAATCCTACTTGATCATGATGGATAAGTTTTTAATGTGCTGTTGCAATCGGTTTGCCAGTATTTTATTGAAGATTTTTGCATCTATGTTCATCATGGATATTGGCCTGAAGTTTTTCTTGTTGAGTCTCTGCTGGGTTTTGTATCAGGATGATGTTGGTCTCATAAAATGATTTGGGAAGGTCTTTTGGATTATTTGAATAGTTTCAGAAGAATGGTACCAGCCTCTTTGTGTGTCTGGTAGAATTCTGAAACCCATCTGACCAGGCTTTTGTGTGGTAGGCTTAATTGCTCCCTCAACTTCAGACCTTGTTATTGGTATCACAGTTTGCTTCCTCATGGTTTAGGCTTGGGAGGACACAGGTGTCCAGGAATTTATCCATTTCTTCCTGGTTTACTAGTTTATGTGAATAGAGTTGTTTGTAGCATTCTCTGATGATGCTTTGAATTTCTGTGGAATCTGTGGTGATTTCCCATTTATCACTTTTTATTGCATCTATTTGGTTGTTCTCTCTCTCTTTTTTTTATCAGTATGGCTAGTGGTCTGTCTATTTTGTTGATCTTTCAAAACCAGCTCTTGGATTTATTGATTTTTGAAGGGTTTTTCGTGTCTCTTTCTCCTTCAGTTCTACTCTGTTCTTAATTATTTTTTGTCTTTGGCTAGGTTTTCAGGTTTTTTTTTTTAATCTTGCTTCTCTAGCTCTTTCAATCTTGACGATAGGATGTCAATTTTGGATCTCTCCACTCTTCTCATGCGGGCACTTATTGCTATATATTTTTCTCTACAGACTGCTTTAAATGCGTCCCAGAGATTCTGGTATGTTGTGTCTTTGTTATCGTTGGTTTCGAAGAACTTCTTTATTTCTGCCTTCATTTCATTGTTTATCCAATCAACATTCAAGAGCCAGTTGTTCAGTTTCCATGAAGCTGTGTGGTTCTGAGTTAGTTTCTGAACTCTGAGTTCTAACTTGATTGCACTATGGTTTGAGAGACTGTTTGTTATGATTTCAGTTGTTTTGCATTTGCTGAGGAGTGCTTAACTTCCAATTATGTAGTCAATTTTGGAGTAGGTGTGATGTGGTGCTGAGATGAATGTATATTCTGTGGATTTCTGATGGAGAGTTCTGTAAATGTCTATGAGGTTTGCTTGTTCAGGTCTGAGTTCAAGCCCTGGATATCCTTGTTAATTTTCTGTCTCATTGATCTGTCTGTTATTGACAGTGCAGTGTTAAAGTCTCCCACTATTATTGGGTGGGAGTCTAAGTCTCTTTTTAAGTCGTTAAGAACTTGCCTTATATATGTGGGTGCTCCAGTATTGCGTCCATATATATTTAGAATTGTTAGCTCCTCTTGTTGTATCAATCACTTTACCATAATGTAATGACATTTTTTGTCTGTTTTGATCTTTGTTGCTTTAAAGTCTATTTTATCCGAGATGAGAATTGCAACTCCTGCTTTTTTTTGCTCTCCATTTGCTAGGTAAATCTTCCTTCATCCCTTTATTTTGGGCCTTTGTAAATCTTTGCATGTGAGATGGGTTTCCTGGATACAGCACACCGATGGGTTTTGGTTTTTTATCCAATTTGCCACTGTGTCTTTTAATTGGTGCATTTAGCCCATTTACATTTAGGATTAATATTGTTATGTGTGAGTTTGATACTGCCATTTTGATGCTATCTGGCTGCTTTGTCCCTTGGTTCATGCAGATTCTTCATTTTGTTGATGCTCTAGCATTTGGAATGTTTTTACAATGGCTGGTACTGGTTGTTCCTTTCTATGTGTAGTGCCTCTTTCAGAATTTGTAAAGCAGGCCTGGTGGTGACAAAATCTCTGAGTTCTTGCTTGTTCAGAGATTTTATTCTTCCTTCATTTATGAAGCTCAGTTTGGCTGGATATAAAAATTCTGGTTGAAAGTTCTTTAAGGATGTTGAATATTGGCCCCCACTCTTCTGGCTTGTAGAGTTTCTGCTGAGAGATCTGCTGTGAGTCTGATGGGCTTCCTTTGTGGGTGACCCGACCTTCTCTCTGGCTGCCTTAGTATTTTCTCCTTCATTTCAACCCTGGTGAATCTGATGATTATGTGCCTTGGTTGCTCTTCTTGTAGAATATCTTTGTGGTGTTCTCTGTATTTCCTGGAGTTGAGTATGGCCTGCCTTAATAGGTCAGAAATTTGTGGATAATATCCTGAAGAGTGTTTCAGCTTGATCATTCTTCGTCACATTTTTACACATCAAATGTGTTAGTCTTCACATAGTCCACATTTCTTGGAGATTTTGTTCATTCCTTTTTGTGCTTCTTTCTCTAATCTTCGTTTCTTTTTTATTTCATTTAGTTGATATTTGATTTCTGATATTCTTTCTTCTGCTTCGTCAATTCGGCTGTTGAAACTTGTGCATGCTTCATGAAGTTCTTGTGTTGTGTTTTTCAGCTCCTTCAATTCATTCATATTCCTTTCTAAGTTGTCCATTATTGTTATCATTTCCTTGAATCTTTTTCAAATCAAGGTTCTATTTCACTGATTTAGAACATGTTTTTTAGCTCACTGAAGTTTCTCATTATCCATCTTCTGAAGTCTTATTCCATCATTTCATCACTCTCATTCTCCATCCAGCTTTTTTCCCTTGCTGGTGAGGAGTTTTGGTCCTTTGTAGGAGGTGAGGTGTTTTGGTTTCGGGTGTTTACCTCCTTTTTGCGCTGGTTTCTTCCCATCTTTGTGGATTTATCCACCTGTCGTCTTAGTAGTTGCTGAATTTTTTAATGACCTGAGTAGCCAGATTGTTGATGATGAAGTATTTCTGTTACTTAGTTTTTCTTCTAACGGTTTAGCCCCTCTGCTGTACGAGTGCTGAGGTCCACTCCCGGCCCTGCTTGTCTGGGGTACACCTGTAGCAGCTACGGAACAGTGAGGAATGCTACCAGTTTCCTCTTCTGCCATCTTTGTCCCAGAATAATGCCCGCCAAATGTCAGTCTAATTAGTCCTTTTTTGAGGTGGCTCTTTTTATATACAGGGGTCGGGGAGCTGCTTAAGGAGACAGTCTGTACTTTATAGGAGCTCCAGAGCTAAACTGTGAGGTCCGTTGTTCATTCAGGGTTGTTGAGTAGATGTGTTTTGGTCTGCTGCAGCAGAACTTATTTAAAAAAAAAACGCTTTTTTTCCCTCAGGTGCTCTGTCACAGGGAGTTGGGGCTTTCTTTATGAGTATATGTTGCACTGTCCTCCCCAGCTCGGAGGCAATCTATTCACTATTTGCCTGCCGGGGCTCCGCCCTGCTGCCACTGGGTTTCAATCGACTGTGGTGCACTCTGCCCTGTTGGTGGAGTCTCTCTGTTATGGCTGGTTGACTCGACAATGGCAGGTTGTGTCAGCAGTGGGCAGTAACTCAGTAGGGGTGGATTGCGTCCCTGGTGGTGGACGCCCCTCTTCCACCGAGCTGCATTGTCCTGGGTTCAACTGACCCTGCAGCAAATCTCTCAACCCCAAGCACCTCGAATTGCTGCACTGCTTGTCCCCTTGCAGGTGGGACCCGCCAAGCCTGATCACCTGGCTCCCTGCCTCAGAGTCCCTCCTCTTTCTCTCTCTTTTTCTTTCCAAATTGAATGGATGACTCTCTCACAGGCGCCCCAGTCACCTGCTGATTGTCCACTGGGATCCCTGCGATCTCTCCTGTGGTGGCTCACTGCACCAGCTCAAATCGCTCTTCCCAGGAATCTCCTGGTCTGGCCTACTGTTTAAGTTCCATTCAATCAAATAGACATGTCAATCTACCCTCCCAAAACTCAGATTGCCGGTTTAACAGGGCACCCAGACCAGTGAGTTTTGTGCATGCTGCCACTGTGCCACACAGGCTGAAATGTCCACGTAAGCCTAAATGGCTATGCTGCTGTCCTGTGTCTCTCCTACACCTGGGAATTTCCTCGTTTTGTGGGCAACAAAGGTTCGCCTGAAAATGTGGCTAGGACTCACACTCTGTGACTTCACTGAGAGCTGCAATCCTGAGTCGTTTCTATGGCACCATCTTGGAACCTCCTCAGCTCTATTATATATTACATGTGAGACCTCAAACTCCGAGTGTGGGACAACGGGTTCGCACTCGGATGGTCAGTGGAATGACAGGAACTGGCGGTGGGAGTTCTCGACAGGGGCCGAGACAGGGAGCCTCAGAGGGCTGCAGGCGTTTTGGGTCCAGTCCGCACATTGGCTCCTCTGTAGTCAGAATTCTATTTTATATAGCCACATATTCAGAGCCTCACTGAATAACATACACCTCAGGGAGTGTCAGGATTCTATCTCGTATAGCCACTCATTTATAGCTGAATCTGAAAATGCACGCCTGAGGAGTATTCAGGAGTCTCTTTCCTATGGCCACTCATTCAGAGCCTCACTGAATAATAGAGACCTATGGGAAAGTCAGGAGTGTATTTCACATGGCCACTCATTCACAACCTCAGTGAAGAATTATATATACCTGGAGAATACTCAGGATTCTATTTCATATAGCCACTTATTCAGAGACTCACTGAATAATGCACACCTGGAAAATAGTCTGAAGTTTATTTGACATGACCATTCACCCAGTACCTCGGTGGAAAATGCAAAGCTGAGAAATAGCCAAGAGGATATAGTGAGGAGTCTATTTTATATGGTCATTCATTAAGAAACACGCTTAAAGATACACACCTGGCGAATAGTCAGAGTCCATGCCATATGGCCACTCAATCACAGCATTACCAAATAATGCACAATGGGGCACCTGTCAGGAGTCTATTTTATATGGCCTCTCATTCAGAGATTCAGTGCATAATAAAGAGCACTAGAGTAGTCAAGACCCTATTTAAAGTAGCAACAAATTAAGCACCTCCCTGAATGATACACACATGAGTGATAGTCAGGAGAATATTTAATATGTACACTCAAACAGAAGCACTTCGAATACTGCAAATGTGAGGAATAATGACTAGTCTATTTCATATGGTGATTCGTTTGGAGAATCAAGAAATAACGCACCCCTGTGGAGTAAAATGGGGTCTATTTTATATGGACGCCTTTTCAGTGTTTCAGTGAATAATATGTATATCTGAATAGTCAAGAATATCGTTCATATGGCCACTCATTCAGGACCTCAGTGAATAATACACCCCTGGAAAATATTCAATAGTGTACTTCAAATGGCTACACATTCAGAGTCTCATAAATAATGCACACCTGTGGAGTAAAATGGGGTCTATTTTATATGCCCTTTTCAGTGTTTCAGTGAATAATATGTATATCTGAATAGTCAGAATCTTCATATGGCCACTCATTCAGGGCCTCAGTGAATAATACACCTGAAATAGTCAAGAGTCTACTTCAAATGGCCACATTCAGAGTCTCACTGAATAATGCACAATGGGGCAATAGTCAGGAGTCTCTTTTTTATGCCCACTTATTCAGAGTCTCATTCAATAATACACACCTGTGGAATAGTCAGGAGTCTATTTCATATGGCCACTCATTCAGAGCCTCACTGAATATTACACACTTGTAATATAGTCTGAGTCTATTTCTTATGGCCACTCATTCAGTGCCTCTGAATGATACACACCTGGGGAATCATCAGGATCCTCTTCTATACTACCACTCATTCAGAGCCTTAATGAATAATTCACAAACAAGGAAATAGTCAGGTGTCTATTTTATATGGCCTCTCAATCAGAGCTTCAGTTAATAACAAACTTCTATGGAGTCGTCAGGACACTGTTTAAGATAGCCACGAATTAAGGGCCTCCCTGAATGATACACACATGGGTGATAGGAGTCTATTTCATATGACCACTTATTCTGGGAATGACTGAATAATACACACCTGGGGTAGTGTGAGGAGTCTATTTTGTATAGACACTCATGCAGAGCTTGTTTGAAAAATGCACACATGGAGAATAATTAGAAGTCTATATCATATGGCTACTCATTCTGACAATCATGGATTAAGGCACACATGTGGAGTTATAAGAAGTTTGTTTCATATGGCCACTCTTTCACAGCCTCACTGAATATTACACACTTGTAATATAGTCTGGAGTCTATTTCTTATGGCCACTCATTGAGAGAATCACTGAATAATGCACACCTACGAAATAGTCAGAAGTCCCTTTTCTATAGCCACTCATTGAGAGCTTCACTAAATGTACACACCTGGGGAAATAGTCAAGACTCTGTTTTATACCCTCATTCAGAGTCTCACTAAAAAATGGACACCTGTGGAATAGTCAGGAGTCTTTTTCATGTGGCCTCTCATTCGGAGTGTCACTGAATAATGTAAAATAGTCAGGAGTCTATTTCATGTAGACACATATTCTGAGCTTCAGTGAATAATACATACTTGTGGGATAGTGGGAATCTAATTAATATAACCACATATTCTGATTCTCCCTAAATAATACACACATGAAGAATAATTTAGAGTCTATTTCTGAAGGACATTGATTCAGAGCCTCGGTGAATAATGCACACTTGTGGAGTAGCCAGGAGTCTATTTCATTTGAGGACTCATTCATAGCCTTAGTGGATCATATGCACCTAGGAAATAGTCAAGAGTTTATTTCATATGGCCACTCAGAGCCCCAGTGAATAATGCACACCACAGTAATAGTCAGGATCCTGTTTCATATGTCCACTGATTCAGTGTCTCACTGAATAATACAGACCGGGGAATCATCAGGATTCTATTCCATAGGACCACTCATTTAGAGCATTGCTGAATAATGCACAATGGGGCAATAGTCAAGAGTTTATTTCATATGGCATCTCATTCAGAGCTTCAGTGAATAATGAACACTGGTGTAGTCAGGACCCTGTTTAAGATAGCCACAAATTAAGGACCTTTCTCATTGATACACACCCGGGTGAAAGTCAAAATCTATTTGATATGGACACTCATACGGAACCTCTTTGAGTAATGCACATGTGAAGAATAATCAGTAGTCTCTTTCATGTAGTGATTCTCTTAGAGAATCAATGAATAACGGACACCTGTGAAGTAAAATTGATTCTATTTCATATGGCAACCCTTTCAGTGTCTCACTGAAGAATGTATATATCTGGAATAGCAAGGAACTCTTTTATATGGCCACGCATTTAGGGCCTCATTGAATAACACACCGCTGGGAAATAGTCAAGAATCTACTTCAAATGGCCATACATTGAGAGTCTCTGCATAAAATGCATACCTGACAAATAGTCAGGAGTCTCTTTTTTATGCCCACTTATTCCGTCTTATTCCAATAATACACACCTGAGGAAGGGTTAACAGTCTACTTTATATGGCCACTCAGTTAGAGCCTCAGTGCTTAATTCACCCCTGTGAAACAGACACTGGTCTATTTTGTATGGCCACAAAATCAAAGCCTGAGTGAGTAATGCACAACTTTGGAATAGGAAGGAGTCTATTCCATCTTTTTACTTAATCAGTGTCTCAGTCAATAATACCCACCATAGGAATAGTAAAGAATCTACTTTATCTAACCACTAACACAAAGCCTCATTAAATAACACACACCTGTGGAATAGTCAGGAGGCTATTTCATATGGCCACACATTCAGACCTCAGTGACTAATGCATACTGGGGAATACTCAGGACACTATGACATATGGCCTCTCATTCAGAGCTTCACTGAATAATGTAAAATAGTCAGGAGTCTATTTCATGTAGACACATATTCAGAGCCTCAGAATAATACATACTTGTGGGATAGTGGGAATCTAATTAATATAACCACATATTCTGATTCTCCTAAATAATACACATGAGAATAATTTGAGTCTATTTCATGGACATTCATTCAGAGCCTCGGTGAATAATGCACACCTGTGGAGTAGTCAGGAGTCTATTTCATTTGAGGACTGATTCAGAGCCTCAGTGAATAATGCACACCTGGGGAATAGTCAGAGTCTATTTCATATGGCCACTCAGAGCCTCAGTGAATAATGCACACAGTAATAGTCAGGATCCTGTTTCATATGTCCACTGATTCAGTGTCTCACTGAATAATGCACACCTGGGGAATCATCAGGATTCTATTTCATATGGCCACTCATTCAGAGCTTCACTGAATAATGCACAATGGGGCAATAGTCAAGAGTTTATTTCATATGGCTCTCATTCAGAGCTTCAGTGAATAATGAACACTGTGGAGTAGTCAGGACCCTGTTTAAGATAGCCACAAATTAAGGACCTTTCTCATTGATACACACCTGGGGAATAGTCAGGAGTCTATTTGATATGGACACTCAGAACCTCTTTGAATAATGCACATGTGAAGAATAATCACTAGTCTATTTCATGTAGTGATTCTTTAGAGAATCAATGAATAACGGACACCTGTGAAGTAAAATTGAGTCTATTTCATATGGCCACTTTCAGTGTTTCAGTGAATAATGTATATATCTGGAATAGCAAGGAACTCTTTATATGGCCACGCATTTAGGGCCTCATTGAATAACACACCCTGGGAAATAGTCAAGAATCTACTTCAAATGGCCATACATTGAGAGTCTCTGCATAAAATGCATACCTGACAAATAGTCAGGAGTCTCTTTTTATGCCCACTTATTCCGTCTTATTCAATAATACACACCTGAGGAAGGGTTAACAGTCTACTTTATATGGCCACTCAGTTAGAGCCTCAGTGAATTCACACCTGTGAACAGACACTGGTCTATTTTGTATGGCCACAAAATCAAAGCCTGAGTGAGTAATGCACAACTTTGGAATAGGAAGGAGTCTATTCCATCCCACTTAATCAGTGTCTCAGTCAATAATACACACCTGGAATAGTAAAGAATCTACTTTATCTAACCACTAACACAAAGCCTCATTAAATAACACACACCTGTGGAATAGTCAGGAGGCTATTTCATATGGCCACATTCAGGGCCTCAGTGAATAACACACCCTGGGAAATAGTCAAGAGTCTATTTCATATGGCCACATTCAGAGTCTCACTGAATAATGCACACCTGTGGAATAGTCAGGAGTCTCTTTTTATGCCCACTTATTCAGTCTCATTCAATAATACACACCTGGGGAAGAGTTAAGAGTCTATTTTATATGGCCACTCAGTTAGAGCCTCAGTGAATAATTCACACCTGTGGAACAGACACTGGTCTATTTTGTATGGCCACAAAATCAAAGCCTGAGTGAGTAATGCACAACTTTGGAATAGTGAGGAGTCTATTCCATACTTAATCAGTGTCTCAGTCAATAATACACCTGGAATAGTAAAGAATCTACTTTATCTAATCACTAACTCAAAGCCTCATTAAATAACACACACCTGTGGAATAGTCAGGAGGCTATTTCATATGGCCACACATTCAGAGCCTCAGTGACTAATGCATACTGGGGAATACTCAGGACACTATTACATATGGCCTCTCATTCAGAGCTTAACTGAATAATGAACACCTGGGGAAAAGTCAGGTATCTATTTCATAAAGACACTCTTTCAGAGCCCAACCTAATGATGCCCTTCTTCAAGTATTTAGGAGTCTCTTTCCTATGGCCACTGATTCAGAGCCTCTTTGAATAATACATGTCTATGGAAATGTCAGGAGTGTATTTCACATGACCATTGATTCAGAGCCTCAGTGAATCAAACATACCTGGGAAATACTAAGGAGTCTATTTCATATGGCCACTCATTCAGAGACTCATGGAATAATGCACACATGAAAAATAGTCTGGAGTCTATTTGATATGATGGTTCATTCAGTGCATCAGTGGAAAAGGCACGCATGAGGAATAGTCAAGAGTCTATTTTATTTTTATTTATTTATTTTTTTAATTTTTATTGCATTATAGGTTTTGGGGTACATGTGCAGAACGTGCAAGATAGTTGCATAGGTACACACATGGCAGTGTGTTTGCTGCCTTCCTCCCTTCACCCACACTTGGCATTCATCCCCAGGCTATCTCCCCAGCCCCCGCTGTCCCTCCCCATACCCCAATAGACCCCAGTGTATAGTAGAATGCCTCTCTGTGTCCATGTGTTCTTATTTTTCTCACCCGCCTATGAGTGAGTATATGCGGTATTTCTTTTCTGTTCTTGTGTCAGTTTGCTGAGAATGATGTTCTCAGATTCATCCATGTCCTTACAAAGGACACAAACTCATCATTTTGATTGCTGCATAATATTCCATGGTGTATATGTGCCACATTTTCCCAGTCCAGTCTATTTTATATAGCCACTCATCCATAACCTCAGTAAGTAATACACACCTGGGGAATAGTAAGTAGTTTATTTCATGTGGCCACTTATTCAGAAACTCTGTGAATGATATACAACTGTGGACTAGTTAAAATCTATGACATATGGTCACTCCATCAGAGCATTACTGAATGATTCACACTTGAGAAATAGGCAGGATTCTATTTCATATGACAATTGTTTAAGAGCCTCATTGAGTAATGCACTTCTGTTTAGTAGTCAGCAGGCTATGTCATATGAACACTCATTCAGAGCCTCGGTGAATAATACACATCTGTGGAGTAGCCAGGAGTGTATTTCACACAACCACTCATTCAGAGACCCAATGAATAATACACACCTGTGGCAAAGTCAAAATTTTGTTTCATATGGCCACTCACTCACGCTAAGTGCATAATGCACAAATGTAAAGTACTCAGCAGTCTGTTTTAAATAGCCACTCATTCAGAGATTTGCTAAATAATAGAAATATTTGGAATAGACTGCACCCTGTTTTATATGATCACAGAAAAGGAGCCTCACTGAGTACTGCACGCCTGGGGAAGAGTTAGCAGTCTACTTTATATAGCCACTCATTTACAGCCTCAGTGAATAATGCACACGTGAGAAATAGACACTAGTCTCTTTAAAATGGCCACAAATTCAAAGCCAGAGTGAGTAATGCACAACTTTGGAATAGTCAGTAGTCTATTTCATATGTTCTCATATAGAGAGTCTGAGTCAATAGTAAACACCTGGTGAATAGTCAGCAGTCTATTACCTATGGTCACTAACTCAAAGGGCATTAAATAATACATACCTGTGGACTAGTCAGAATACTTTTTCATATGGCCAAATTTTTAGAGCCTCAGTGAATAATGCATACCTGGGGAATACTCAGAAACTCTGTTTCATATGGCCTCTCCTTCAGAAATTCACTGAATAAGTAACACCTGTATTGTACTCAGAATTCTATTTTATACAGCCACATACTTGTGGTGAATAAGATGTGGTGAATAAGATTCACCACAGGGAATGTCAAAATTCTATTTCGTATAACCACTCATTTAGAGCCTCAGTGAATAATGCACACCTGGGGAATAGTAAGTAGTTTATTTCATGTGGCCACTTATTCAGAAACTCTGTTTCATATGGCCACTCATTTACAGCCTCAGTGAATAATACACACCTGGGGAATAGTCAGGAGTCTATTTAATATGGACACTCAGAGCCTCAGTGAATAATGCACACCATGGTAATAGTCAGGATCCTGTTTCATATGTCCACAGATTCAGTATCTCACTGAATGATACAGACGGAGGAATTGTCAGGATTCTATTCCATAGGACCACTCATTTAGAGCCTTACTGAATAATGCACAAGGGGGCAAAAGTCCAGAGTTTATTTCATGTGGCATCTTATTCAGAGATTTAGTGAATAATGAACACCTGTGGGGTGGTCAGGACCCTGTTTAAAATAGCCACAAGTTAAGCACCGCCCTGAATGATACACACCTGTGTGACAGTCAGGAGTCTATTTGATATAGACACTCATACAGAAACTCTTTGAATAATGCACATATTCAGAATCATCACTAGTCTCTTTCATATGGTGATTTCTTTAGTGAATCAATGAATAATAAACACCTGTGGAGTAAAATCCAGTCTATTTCATATGGCCACCCTTTCAGTGATTCAGTAAATAATTGATATTTCTGGAATAGCCAAAAATCTCAATCATATGGCCACTCGTTCAATGTCTCAGGGAATAATACATCCCTGGGAAATAGTCAAGAATCTACTTTAAGTGGCCACATATTGAGAGTCTCTGTATATAATGCACACCTGGAGAATAGTCAGGAGTCTCTTTCTTATGCTCACTTATTCAGTCTCATTCAATAATACACACCTGGGGAAGAGTTAATATTCTACTTCATATAGCCAGTCATTTAGAGCCTCAGTGAATAATGCACACCTGTGGAGTAGACAGGAGTCTATTTTATATGGCCACTCAGAGCCTCAGTGAATAATACACACCTGGGGAATAGTCAGAGTCTATTTCATATGGCCACTCGTTCAGGGACTCAGTGAATAATACATCCCTGGGAAATAGTAAAGAATCTACTTTATCTAATCAGTAACACAAAGCCTCATTAAATAACACACACCTGTGGAATAGTCAGGAGGCTATTTCATATGGCCAAACATTCAGAGCCTCAGTGACTAATGCCTACTGGGGTATACTCAGGACACTATTACATATGGCCTCTCATTCAGAGCTAAACTGAATAATGAACACTTGGGGGTAAGTCAGGAATCTATTTCATAAAGACACCCTTTCAAAACCCAACCTATAGATGCCCTCCTGCGAGTATTCAGGAGTCTTCTTCCTATGGCCACTGATTCAGAGCCTCATTGAATAATACATATCTATGGAAATTTCAGGAGTGTATATCACATGACCATTTATTCAGAACCTCAGTGAATCATACATACCTGGGAAATACTCAGGAGTCTATTTCATATGGCCATTCATTCAGAGACTCATCAAATAATGCACACCGGAGAAATAGTCTGGAGTCTATTTGATATGATGGTTTATTCAGTGCCTCAGTGGAAAATGCAAGCCTAAGGAATAGTTAATAGTCTATTTTATGCAGCCACTTATCCATATCCTCAGTACGTAATACACACCTGGGGAATAGGCAGGAGTCTATTATATGTGGCCACTTATTCAGAAACTCAGTGAATGATACACACCTGTGGACTAGTTAAAATCTATGACATATGGTCACTCCATCAGAGCATTACTGAATGATTCACACTTGAGAAATAGGCAGGATTCTATTTCATATGACAATTGTTTAAGAGCCTCATTGAGTAATGCACATCTGGTCAGTAATCAGGAGGCTATGTCATATGAACACTCATTCAGAGCCTCAGTGAATAATACACACCTGTGGAGTAGACAGGAGTCTATTTCATATGGCCACTCGTTCAGGGACTCAGTGAATAATACACACCTGTGGAATAGTCAGGATTCTATTTCATATAGCCACTCATTTACAGCCTCAGTGAATAATATGTATATGAGAATAGTCAGGAGTCTATTTCATATGGCCTCCTTCAGAAATTCACTGAATAATACACACCTGTGGAGTAGACAGGAGTCTATTTCATATGGCCACTCATTCAGAGACTCACTGAATAATGAACACCTGGGGAAAAGTTAGCAGTCTACTTTATATAGCCACTCATTTACAGCCTCAGTGAATAATGCACACCTGTGGAGTAGACAGGAGTCTATTTCATATGGCCAAACATTCAGAGCCTCATTGAGTAATGCACAACTTTGGAATAGTCAGTAGTCTATTTCATATGTTCTCATATAGAGAGTCTGAGTCAATAGTAAACACCTGGTGAATAGTCAGCAGTCTATTACCTATGGTCACTAACTCAAAGGGCATTAAATAATACATACCTGTGGACTAGTCAGAATACTTTTCATATGGCCAAACATTCAGAGCCTCAGTGACTAATGCCTACTGGGGTATACTCAGGACACTATTACATATGGCCTCTCATTCAGAGTTAAACTGAATAATGAACACCTGAGGGTAAGTCAGAAACTATTTCATAAAGACACCCTTTCAAAACCCAACCTATAGATGCCCTCCTGCGAGTATTCAGGAGTCTTCTTCCAATGGCCACTGATTCAGAGCCTCGTTGAATAATACATATCTATGGAAATTTCAGGAGTGTATATCACATGACCATTTATTCAGAACCTCAGTGAATCATACATACCTGGGAAATACTTAGGAGTCTATTTCATATGGCCATTCATTCAGAGACTCATTGAATAATGCACATCTGAGAAATAGTCTGGAGTCTATTTGATATGATATTTCATTCAGTACCTCAGTGGAAAATGCACACGTGAGAAATAGTCAATAGGCTATTTTATGTAGCAACTCATCCATAACCTCAGTAAGTAATACACACCTGGGGAATAGTAAGGAGTCTATTTTACCTGGCCACTTATTCAGAAACGCAGTGAATGATACACACCTGTTTACTAGTTAGAATCTCTGACATATAGACACCCAATCAGAGCATTACTGAATGATGCACACCTGTGAAATAGTCAGGATTCTATTTCATATGACCATTTTTTAAGAGCCTCATTGAGTAATGCACATCTGGTCAGTAATCAGGAGACTATGTCATATGAACACTCATTCATAGCCTCAGTGAATAATACACACCTGTCAAGTAGCCAAAAGTGTATTTCACACAGCCACTCATTCAGAGACTCAGTGAAAATTACACACCTGTGGAATATTCAGGATTCCATTTCATATGGCCAATGACTTATACCCTCAGTGAATAATGTAAAAATGCACAGTACTCAGCAGTATATTTCATTTATCCATTCATTCAGATATTTTCTGAATAATACAAATATTTGGGATAAACAGCACCCTGTTTTGTATGATCACAAAACAAAGAGCCTCACTGAGTACTATACACCTGGGGAAAAGTTAGCAGTCTACTTTATATAGGCACTCATTTACAGCCTCAGTGAACAATGCACACGTGTGGAATAGACACTAGACTCTTATAAATGGCCACAAAATCAAAGCCTGATTGAGTAATGCACAACTTTGGAATAGTCAGTAGTCTATCCCATATGCCCACATGTACAGAGTCTAAATCAATAATAAACACCTGGAGAATACTCAGCAGTCTATTACCTATGGTCACTTACTCAAAGCCTCATTAAATGATACACACCTGTGGACTAGTCAGGAGACGTTTATATGGCCAAACTTTCAGTGTCTCAGTGAATAATGCATACCTGGGGAATACTCAGGAACTCTATTTCATATGCCCTCTCCTTCAGAACTTCACTGAATAAGGAACACCTTTATTGTAGTTAGAATTCTTTTTTTTATACTAGCTCTATCTTTTTTTTAAAATTTTTATTGCATTTAATGTTTTGGGGTACATGTCCAGAATGTGCAAGATAATTGCATACGTATACACATGTAGTGTGTTTTGCTGCCTTCCTCCCCTTAACCCACATTTTGTATTTCTCCCCAGGCTATCCACTACCATCTCCCCCAACCCCGGTCCCTCTCCTATTCCCCCCAATAGACCCCAGTATGTAGTAACCCCCTCCATGTGTCCATGTGTTCTCATATTTTTCACCCGCCTATGAGTGACTATATGTGGTATTTCCTTTTCTGTTTTTGTGGCAGTTTGCTGAGAATGATGTTCTCCACAGTCATCCATGTCCTTACAAAGAATATAAACTCGTCATTTTTGATTGCTGCATAATATTCCATGGTGTATATGTGCCACATTTTTCCAGTCCAGTCTATCATCGATGGACATTTGGGTTGGATCCAGGTCTTTGTTATTGTAAACAGTGCTGCAATGAACATTCGTGTGCATGTGTCCTTATAGTAGAACGATTTATACTCCTTTGGATATATACCCAGTAATGGGATTGCTGGGTCAAATGGAATTTCTATTTCTAGGTCCTTGAGGAATCGCCACACTGTCTTCCAGAATGGTTGAACTAATTTACACTCCTACAAACAGTGTAAGAGTGTTCCTATTTCTCCACATCCTCTCCAGCATCTGCTGTCTCCAGCTTTTTTAATGATCGCCATTCTAAATGGTGTGAGATGGTATCTCAATGTGGTTTTGATTTGCATCTCTCTAATGACCAGTGATGATGAGCATTTTTTATGTGTTTGATGGCCTTATGTATGTCTTCTTATGTAAAGTGTCTTTTCATGTCCTTTGCCCATTTTTGAATAGGCTTGTTTGTTTTTTTTTCTGTAAATCTGTTTGAGTTTTTTGTAAATTCTGGATATCAACCCTTTGTCAGTTGGGTAAATTGCTAAGATTTTTTTCCAATCTGGTGGTTGCTGATTCACTCTAGTGACTGTTTCTTTTGCCGTGGAGAAGCTGTGGAGTTTGATTAGGTCCCATTTGTCTATTTTGGCTTTTGTTGCCAATAGTTTTGATGTTTTGGTCATGAAGTTTCTGCCTATTCCTATGTGCTAAATGGTTTTGCCTAGATTTTCTTCTACAATTTTTATGGTGCCAGGTCTTATGTGTAAGTCTTTAATCCATCTGGAGTTAATTTTAGTGTAAGGTGTCAGCAAGGGGTCCAGTTTCTGCTTTCTGCAAACGCATAGCCTATTTTCCCAACACCATTCATCAAACAGGGAATCCTTTCCCCATTGCTTAGTTTTGTCTGGTTTATCAAAGATTATATCATTGTAGATATGTTGTTTTGCTTCCGATGCCTCTGCTCTGTTCCATTGGTCTATATCTCTGTTTTGGTGCCAGTACCATGCTGTTTTGATTACTGTAGCCTTGTAGTATAGTTTGAAGTCTGGTAGTGTAATGCCTCCCGCTGTGTTCTTTTTGCTTAGAATTGACTTGGCTATGCGGGCTCTCTTTTGAGTTTATATGAAGTTCATGGTGGTTTTTTCCAGTTCTGTGAAGAAATTCAATAGTAGTTTGATGGGGATATCATTGATTGTGTAAATTACTTTGGGCAGTATAGCCATTTTCACGATATTGATTCTTTCTAACCATGAACATGGAATGTTTCTCCATCTGTTTGTGTCCTCTCTTATTTCGTTGAGCAGTGGTTTGTAGTTTTTCTTAAAGAGGTGCCTTACAGACCTTGTGAGTTGTATTCCTAGGTATTTTATTTTCTTTGTAGCAATTGTGAATGGCAGTTCATTCTTGATTTCGTTCTCTTTAAGTCTGTTATTGGTGTATAGGAATGCTTGTGATTTTTGCACATTGATTTTATATCTTGAGACTTTGCTGAAGTTGCTTATCAGTTTCAGGATTTTTTGGGCTGAGGAGATGGTGTCTTCTAGATATACTATCATGTCGTCTGCAAATAGAGACAATTTGGCTTCCACCTTTTCTATTTGAATACACTTTATGTTCTTTCTTGCTTGATTGCTCTGGTTAGAACGTCCAGTACTATGTTGAATAGGAATGGTGAGAGAGGGCATCCTTTTCTAGTGCCGGATTTCAAAGGGAATTCTTCCAATTTTTGCCCATTAAGTATGATATTGGCTGTTGGTTTGTCATAAATAGCTTTTATTACTTTGAGATATGCTCCATTAATACCAAGTTTATTGAGGTTTTTTAGCATAGAGGGATGTTGAATTTTGCCAAATGTCTTCTCTGCATCAATTGAGATAATCATGTGATTTTTGTTTTTGGTTCTGTTTATTTGGTGAATTACATTTATACACAAGCGTATGTTGAATCAGACTTGAATCCCTGGGATGAATCCTACTTGATCATGATGGATACGTTTTTTAATGTGCTGCTGCAATCGGTTTGCCAGTATTTTATTAAAGACTTTTGCATCTATGTTCATCATGGATATTGGCCTGAAGTATTTTTTTCTTGTTGAGTCTCTGCCGGGTTTTGGTATCAGGATGATGTTGGTCTCATAAAATAAATTGGGAAGGGTTCCCTGTTTTTGAATTATTTGGAATAGTTTCAGAAGAAATGGTACCAGAACCTCCTTGTGTGTCTGGTAGAATTCGGCTGTGAACCCATCTGGACTTGGGCTTTTTTTGTGTGATAGGCTCTTAATTGCTACCTCAATTTCAGACCTTGTTATTTGTCTATTCCTAGTTTCGGCTTCCTCCTGTTTTAGGCTCCGGAGGACACAGGTGTTCAGGAATTTGTCGTTTTCTTCCTGGTTTACTAGTTTATGTGCATAGAGTTGTTTGTAGTATTCTCTGATGAGAGTTTGAATTTCTGTGGAATCTGTGGTGATTTCCCCTTTATCGTTTTTTATTACATCTATTTGTTTGTTCTCTCTCTTCTTTTTTATTAGTCTGGCTGGTGGTCTCTCTATTTTGTTGATCTTTTTGAAAAACCAGCTCTTGAATTTATTGATTTTTTGAAGGGATTTTTGTGTCTCCCTCTCCTTCAGTTCTTCTCTGATCTTAGTTATTTCTTGTCTTTGGCTAGGTTTTGAGCTTTTTTCATCTTGCTCCTCTAGCTCTTTCAATTTTGACGATAGGGTGTCATTTTGGATCTCTCCACTCTTCTCATGTGGGCACTTATTGCTATATATTTTCCTCTACAGACTGCTTTAAATTTGTCTCAGAGATTCTGGTGTGTTGTGTCTTCATTCTCGTTGGTTTCAAAAAAATTCTTTATTTCTGCCTTCATTTTATTGTTTAACCAATGAACATTCAAGAGCCAGTTGGTCAGTTTCCATGAAGCTGTGCGGTTCAGAGTTAGTTTCTGAATTCAGAGTTCTAGCTTGATTGCACTGGTCTGAGAGACTGTTTGTTGTGATTTCAGTTGTTTTGCATTTGCTGAGTGCTTTACTTCCAATTACGTGGTCAATTTTGGAGTAGGTGTGATGTGGTGCTGAGAAGAATGTATACTCTGTGGATTTGAGGTGGAGAATTCTTTAAATGTCTATCAGGTTTGCTTGTTCCAGGTCTCAGTTCAAGTCCTGGATATCCTTGTTAATTTTCTGTCTGGTTGATCTGTCTTATATTGAGTGGAGTGTTAAAGTCTCCACTATTATTGTGTGGAGTCTAAGTCTCTTTGTAAGTCATTAAGAACTTGCCTTATATATCTGGGTGCTCTGCATTGGGTCCATATGTATTTAGAAATCCTTAGCTCTTCTTGTTGTATCATCTTTTACCATTATGTAATGACCTTCTTTATCTTTTTGATTTTGTTGCTTTAAAGTCTATTTTATCATAGAGAATTGCAACTCCTGCTTTTTTTGCTCTCATTTGCTTGGTAAATCTTCCTACATCCTTTATTTTGAGCCTTTTGTATCCTTGCGTGTGAGATGGGTTTCCTGGATACAGCACACTGATGGGTTTTGGTTTATATCCAATTGCCAGTCTGTTTTTTTTGATTGGTGCATTTAGCCCCTTACATTTAGGGTTAATATTGTTAGTGAAATTAACATTATATTCATGTGAATGTGATATGATCATCATTGATGATACTCCATGATGACCTGGCTGTTTTGCCATTGGTTCATGTAGCTTCTTCATTTTGTTGATGCCTTTAGCATTTGGTATGCTTTTAGGATGGCTGGTACTGGTTGTTTCTCTGTGTAGTGCCTTTTTGAGCTCTTGTAATGCAGGCCTAGTGGTGATAAATCTGAGTACTTTCTTGTCATGAAGGATTTTATTTTTCTTCTTATAGCTCAGTTTGGCTGGATATGAAATTCTGGGTTGAAAGTTCTTTCTTTAATGATGTTGAATATTGGCCCCTCTCTCTTCTGGCTTGTAGAGTCTCTGCCAGAGATCTGCTGTGAGTCTCATGAGCTTCCTTTGTGTGTGACCCACCTTTCTCTCTGGCTGTCCTTAGTATTTTCTCCTTCATTTCATTGTTTATCCAATCAACATTCAAGAGCCAGTTGTTCAGTTTCCATGAAGCTGTGCGGTTCTGAGTTATTTCTGAATTCAGAGTTCCAACTTGATTGCACTATGGTCTGAGAGACTGTTTGTTGTGATTTCAGTTGTTTTGCATTTGCTGAGGAGTGCTTTACTTCCAATTACGTGGTCAATTTTGGAGTAGGTGTGATGTGGTGCTGAGAAGAATGTATACTCTGTGGATTTGAGGTGGAGAATTCTTTAAATGTCTATCAGGTTTGCTTGTTCCAGGTCTCAGTTCAAGTCCTGGATATCCTTGTTTATTTTCTGTCTGGTTGATCTGTCTTATATTGAGAGTGGAGTGTTAAGGTCTCCCACTATTATTGTGTGGGAGTCTAAGTCTCTTTGTATGTCATTAAGAACTTGCCTTATATATCTGGGTGCTGCTGCATTGGGTCCATATGTATTTAGAAATCCTTAGCTCTTCTTGTTGTGTCACTTCTTTTACCATTATGTAATGACCTTCTTTATCTTTTTTGATTTTGTTGCTTTAAAGTCTATTTTATCATAGAAGAGAATTGCAACTCCTGCTTTTATTTGCTCTTCATTTGCTTGGTAAATCTTCCTACATCCTTTTATTTTGAGGCTATTTGTATCCTTGCGTGTGAGATGGGTTTCCTGGATACAGCATACTGATGGGTTTTGGTTTTATATCCAATTAGCCGGTCTGTTTTTTTTGATTGGTGGGTACACACATGGCAGTGTGTTATGTGTGAATTTAATACTGCCATTTTGATGTTACCTGGCTGTTTTGTCCATTGGTTCATGTAGCTTCTTCATTTTGTTGATGCTCTTTAGCATTTGGTATGCTTTTAGGATGGCTGGTACTGGTTGTTTCTCTGTGTAGTGCCTTTTTTAGGAGCTCTTGTAATGCAGGCCTAGTGGTGATAAAATCTGAGTACTTTCTTGTCCATGAAGGATTTTATTTTTTCTTCACTTATGAAGCTCAGTTTGGCTGGATATGAAATTCTGGGTTGAAAGTTCTTTTCTTTAATGATGTTGAATATTGGCCCCCTCTCTCTTCTGGCTTGTAGAGTCTCTGCCAAGAGATCTGCTGTGAGTCTCATGAGCTTCCTTTTGTGTGTGACCCGACCTTTCTCTCTGGCTGTCCTTAGTATTTTCTCCTTCATTTCAGCCCTGGTAAATCTGACGATTATGTGCCTTTGGATTGCTCTTCTTGAGGAGTATCTTTGTGGTGTTCTCTGTATTTCCTGGAGGTGAGTATTGGTTTTTCTTGCTATGTTTCAGGAATATTCTTGGATAATATTCTGAAGAGTGTTTTCCAGCTTGGATTCATTCTCTTCATCACATTCTGGTACACCTATCAAAGGTAGGTTGTGTCTCTTCACATAGTCCCACATTTCTTGGAGATTTTGTTCATTCCTTTTTGTGCTTTTTAGTCTAATCTTGGTTTGTCGTTTTACTTCATTGAGTTGATCTTCGACTTCTGATATTTTTTTTTCTGCTTGGTCAATTTGGCTGTTGAAACTTGTGCATGCTTCGCGAAGTTCTCATGTTGTGTTTTTCAGCTCCTTCAATTCATTTATTTTCCTCTCTAAGTTTTCCATTCCTTTTATCATTTCCTCGAATCTTTTTTCAAATCTTTTTTCAAGATTCTTAGTTTCTTTGCATTGATTTAGAACATGTTCTTTTAGCTCACTTAAATTTCTCGTTATCCATATTCTAAATTCTGATTTCATCATTTTGTCACACTCATTCTTCGTTAAGATTTTTTTCCCTTGCTGGTGAAAAGTTTTGGTTCTTTGTAGGAGGTGAGGTGTTTTGGTTTCGGGTGTTTTCCTCCTTTTTGCGCTGGTTTCTTCTCATTTTTTTGTGGATTTATCCACCTGCCATCTTAGTAGCTGCTGATTTTTCAATTGGGTCTCTGAGTGGATGCCCATATTTTTTATTATGAAGTGTTTCTGTTACTTAGGTTATTTTTAATGGTCTAACCTCTGTTGTATGAGTGCTGAGGTCCACTCAGGCCCTGCTTGTCTGGGTACAACTGTAGCAGCTGAAATAGTCAGGATTCTATTTCATATGGCATCTCATTCAGAGCTTCAGTGAATAATGCACACCTGGGGAATAGTCAGGAGTCTATTTCATATGGCCACTCATTCAGAGACTCATGGAATAATGCACACCTGTGGAGTAGCCAGGAGTCTATTTCATATGGCCACTCATTTAGAGCCTCAGTGAATAATGCACACCTGTGGAGTAGCCAGGAGTCTATTTCATATGGCCACCCTTTCAGTGTTTCAGTGAATAATGCACACCTGTGGAGTAGCCAGGAGTCTATTTCATATGGCCACTCATTCAGAGCCTCAGTGAATAATGCACACCTGTGGAATAGTCAGGAGTCTATTTCATATGGCCACTCATTTAGAGCCTTACTGAATAATGCACACCTGTGGAGTAGCCAGGAGTCTATTTCATATGGCCACTCATTTAGAGCCTTACTGAATAATGCACACCTGGGGAATAGTCAGAGTCCATGCCATATGGCCACTCATTCAGAGCCTCGGTGAATAATGCACACCTGTGGAGTAGCCAGGAGTCTATTTCATATGGCCACTCATTTAGAGCCTCAGTGAATAATGCACACCTGGGGAATAGTCAGGAGTCTATTTCATATGGCCACTCAGAGAATCAGTGAATAATGCACACCTGGGGAATAGTCAGAGTCCATGCCATATGGCCACTCATTCAGAGCCTCAGTGAATAATGCACACCTGTGGAGTAGCCAGGAGTCTATTTCATATGGCCACTCATTCAGAGCCTCAGTGAATAATGCACACCTGGGGAATAGTCAGGAGTCTATTTCATATGACCACTGATTCAGTATCTCACTGAATGATACACACCTGTGGAATAGTCAGGAGTCTATTTCATATGGCCACTCATTCAGAGACTCACTGAATAATGCACACCTGTGGAGTAGCCAGGAGTCTATTTCATATGGCCACTCATTTAGAGCCTCAGTGAATAATGCACACCTGAGAAATAGTCAAGAATCTACTTCAAATGGCTACACATTCAGAGTCTCATTCAATAATACACACCTGTGGAATAGTCAGGAGTCTATTTCATATGGCCACTCAGAGAATCAGTGAATAATGCACACCTGTGGAATAGTCAGGAGTCTATTTCATATGGCCACTCATTCAGAGCCTCAGTGACTAATGCATACTGGGAATACTCAGGACACTATTACATATGGCCTCTCATTCAGAGCTTCAGTGAATAATGCACATCTGGTCAGTAATCAGGAGGCTATTTTATATGGCCAAACATTCAGAGCCTCAGTGACTAATGCATACTGGGAATACTCAGGACACTATTACATATGGCCTCTCATTCAGAGCTTCAGTGAATAATACACACCTGGGGAATAGTCAGGAGTCTATTTCATATGGCCACTCATTTAGAGCCTCAGTGAATAATACACACCTGTGGAATAGTCAGGAGTCTATTTCATATGGCCACTCATTCAGAGCCTCAGTGAATAATACACACCTGTGGAATAGTCAGGAGTCTATTTCATATGGCCACTCATTCAGAGCCTCAGTGAATCATACATACCTGGGAAATACTCAGGAGTCTATTTCATATGGCCACTCATTCAGAGACTCATGGAATAATGCACACCTGTGGAATAGTCAGGAGTCTATTTGATATGATGGTTCATTCAGTGCCTCAGTGGATGCCCATATTGTTGATGATGAAGTGTTTCTGTTACTTAGGTTATTTTTAATGGTCTAACCCCTCTGTTGTATGAGTGCTGAGGTCCACTACAGGCCCTGCTTGTCTTGGGTACAACTGTAGCAGCTGCGAAACAGTGAGGGATGCTACCAGGTTTTTCTTCTGTTATCTTTGTCTTAGAATGATGCACGCCAAATATCAGTCTGATTACTCTTTTTCTGAGGTGACTCTTTGGATATACAGGGGTCAGGGAGCTGCTTGAGGAGACTATCTGTACTTTATAAAAGCTCCAGTACTGAGCTGTGAGCTCCGTTGTTCATTCAGTGTTGTTGGGCACCTGTGTTTCAGTCTTCTGCAGCAGAACTTATAAAACCTTTCATTTTTTTTCCCTCAGATGCTCTGTGTCAGGGAGTTGAGGCTTTCTTTATGAGTATCTGTTGCACTGTTTTGCTCAGCAAGGAGGTAGTCTATTCACTATTTGCCTGCTGAGGCTCTGCCCTGCTAGCACAGGTCCAGCCTGCTGCTGCAGGGCTCCATTCTGCTGTGGTATGCTCCACCCTGCTGGCTGAGTCTCTCTGTTATGGTGGGTTGCCTCGCCAACAGCAGGCTGCATCAGCACTGGGCGTGTACCTCAGTAGGGATGGATTGTGTTGGTAGTGGTAGACGCCCCTCCCCCATCGAGCTGCACGGTCCTGGATTCAGCTGTGCCCACAGCAAAACTCTCAACCCCGAGTGCCTCCAATCGCCACCCTGCTTGTCCCCGTGAGAGTGAGTCCTGCTGAGCCTGATCACCCGGCTCCCTACCTCATAGTCCACCCTCTCTCTCTTTTTCTCCCCAATTTGAATGGTTGACTCTCTCACTGGCGCCCCAGCAGCCTGCTGATAGGGCACTGGGATCCGTGTGATTTCCCGTGCCACTGCCACTGCACCAGCTCAAATCACACTTCCCAGAAATATTCTGATCTGGCTCATTGTTGAAATCCCATTTAATCAGATGGACATGTCAATCTGCCTTTCCAAATCTCAGACTGCCGATTTAACAGGGCATCCAGACCTGTGAGTTTTTTGCCAGGTGCCTCTGCACTGCAGCAGTAGCTAAACTGACTGCGCGAACTGAAACACTGGCTGCGCTGGCATCCCGTGTATCTTCTACACCTGGAAATTTCCCCGTTCTGTGGGCAACAAAAGTCCATCTGAGAATGCGGATAGGACTCACCCTCTGCACCATCACTGAGAGCTGCAATCCCGAGTTGTTCTATGGCACCATCTTAGAAAATCAATCCAGGAGGCTATTTTATATGGCCAAACATTCAGAGCCTCAGTGACTAATGCATACTGGGGAATACTCAGGACACTATGACATATGGCCTCTCATTCAGAGTTTAACTGAATAATGGACACCTGGGGAAAATTCAGAAATACATTTTATAAAAACTCTTTAAGAGCCCAACTTAAAAATGCCCTCCTGTGAGTATTCAGGAGTCTTTTTCCTATGGCCACTGATTCAGAGCCTCATTGAATAATACATATCTATAGAAATGTCAGGAGTGTATTTCGCATGGCCATTCATTCCAAGCCTCAGTGAATCATACATACCTAGAAAATACTCAGGAGTCAATTTCATATGGCCACTCATTCAGAGACTCATGGAATAATGCACACCTGAGAAACAGTCTGAAGTCTATTTGATATGATGGTTAATTCAGTGCCTCAGTGGAAAATGCTCACATAAGACATAGTCAAGAGTCTATTTTATGTAGCCACTCATCCATAGCCTTAGTAAGTAATACACACCTGGGGAATAGTCAAGAGAATATTTTATGTGTCAATTTATTCAGAAACTCAGTGAATGATACACACCTGTGGACTAGTTAGAATCTATGACATATGGCCACTTAATCAGAGCATTACTGAATAATGCACACCTGTGAAATAGTCAGGATTCTATTTTATATGACCGTTGGTTAAGAGCCTCATTGAGTAATGCACATCTGGTCAGTAACCAGGAGGTTATGTCATATGAACACTCATTCAGAGCCTCAGTGAATAATGCACACTTGTGGAGTAGCCAGGTGTGTATTTCACACAGCCACTTATTAAGAGACTCAGTGAATAATACACAATGGTGGAATAGTAAAGATTTCATTTCATATGGCCACTGACTCATAGCCTCAGTTAATAACGCACAAATGTACAGTACTCAGCAGTCTATTTCATATAGCCACACATTCAGAGATTTACTGAATAATACAAATATTTGGGACAAACAACACACTGTTTTGTATGATCACAAAAAAAATGAGCCTCAGTGAGTACTACACACTTAAGGAGGAGTATATATAGCCACTCATTTACAGCCTCAGTGAATAATGCACATTTGTGGAATAGACACTAGTCAAATTAAAATGGCCGCAAAATCAAAGCCTGAGTGAGTAATGCACAACTTTGGAATAGTCAGTAGTCTATTCCATATGCCCACATATACAGAGTTTGAGTCAGAAATAAACACCTGGGGAATACTCAGCAGTCTATTATCTATGGTAAATAACTTAAAGCCTCATTAAATAATAAAAATATGTGGACCAACACAACACATCTACAACCATATTATCTTTGATAAACCAGACAAAAACAGGCAATGGGGAAAAGATTCCCTATTTAATAAATGGTGTTGGGAAAACTGGCTAGCCATGTGCAGAAAGCAGAAACTGGACCCCTTCCTGACACCTTACACTAAAATTAACTCCAGATGGATTAAAGACTTAAATGTAAGACCTGACACCATAAAAACCCTAGAAGAAAATCTAGGCAAAACCATTCAGGACATAGGAGTAGGCAAGGACTTCATGAACAAAACACCAAAAGCATTGGCAACAAAAGCCAAAATAGAAATATGGGACCTAATCAAACTCCACAGCTTCTGCACAGCAAAAGAAACAGTCACTAGAGTGAATCGGCAACCATCAGAATGGGAAAAATCTTTGCAGTTTACACATCTGACAAAGGGTTGATATCCAGAATTTACAAAGAACTCAAACAGATTTACAGGAAAATAAACAAGCCCATTCAAAAATGGGCAAAGGGTATGAACAGAAACTTTACAAAAGAAGACATACATGAGTACTACACACTTAAGGAGGAGTATATATAGCCACTCATTTACAGCCTCAGTGAATAATGCACATTTGTGGAATAGACACTAGTCAAATTAAAATGGCCGCAAAATCAAAGCCTGAGTGAGTAATGCACAACTTTGGAATAGTCAGTAGTCTATTCCATATGCCCACATACAGAGTTTGAGTCAGAAATAAACACCTGGGGAATACTCAGCAGTCTATTATCTATGGTAAATAACTTAAAGCCTCATTAAATAATAAAAATATGTGGACCAACACAACACATCTACAACCATATTATCTTTGATAAACCAGACAAAAACAGGCAATGGGGAAAAGATTCCTATTTAATAAATGGTGTTGGGAAAACTGGCTAGCCATGTGCAGAAAGCAGAAACTGGACCCCTTCCTGACACCTTACACTAAAATTAACTCCAGATGGATTAAAGACTTAAATGTAAGACCTGACACCATAAAAACCCTAGAAGAAAATCTAGGCAAAACCATTCAGGACATAGGAGTAGGCAAGGACTTCATGAACAAAACACCAAAAGCATTGGCAACAAAAGCCAAAATAGAAATATGGGACCTAATCAAACTCCACAGCTTCTGCACAGCAAAAGAAACAGTCACTAGAGTGAATCGGCAACCATCAGAATGGGAAAAAATCTTTGCAGTTTACACATCTGACAAAGGGTTGATATCCAGAATTTACAAAGAACTCAAACAGATTTACAGGAAAAAAACAAACAAGCCCATTCAAAAATGGGCAAAGGGTATGAACAGAAACTTTACAAAAGAAGACATACATGAGGCCAACAACATATGAAAAAGTGCTCATCGTCATTGGTCATTAGAGAGATGCAAATCAAAACCACATTGAGATACCATCTCACGCCAGTTAGAATGGCGATCATTAAGAAATCTGGAGACAGCAGATGCTGGAGAGGATGTGGAGAAATAGGAACACTCTTACACTGTTGGTGGGAGTGTAAATTAGTTCAACCATTGTGGAATACGGTGTGGCGATTCCTCAGGGACCTAGAAATAGAAATTCCATTTGACCCAGCAATCCCATTACTGGATATCTATCCAAAGGACTATAAATCGTTCTACTATAAGGACACATGCACACGAATGTTCATTGCAGCACTGTTTACAATAGCAAAGACCTGGAACCAACCCAAATGCCCAACGATGACAGACTGGACTGGGAAAATGTGGCACATATACACCATGGAATATTATGTAGCAATCAAAAATGATGAGTTTGTGTCCTTCGTAGGGACATGGATGAATCTGGAGAACATCATTCTCAGCAAACTGACACAAGAACAGAAAAAGTAATACCGCATATACTCACTCATAGGTGGGTGAGAAAAATAAGAACACATGGACACAGAGAGGCGGTCTACTATACACTGGGGACTGTTGGGGGGAACGGGGGAGGGACAGCGGGGGGGGCTGGGGGGGATAGCCTGGGGATGAATACCAAGTTTGGGTGAGGGGGAGGAAAGCAGCAAAGCACACTGCCATGTGTGTACCTGTGCAACTATCTTGCTCGTTCTGCACATGTACTCCCAAACCTATAATGCAATAAAAATTAAAAAAAAGTATGTGGACCAGTCAGGAGACACTTTTATATGGCCAAAGTTTCAGAGCCTCGGTGAATAATGCATACATGAGAAATACTCAGGAACTTTATTTCATATGGCCTCTCCTTCAGAAATTCCCTGAATAATGAACACCTGTATTGTAGTCAGAATTCGATTTCATATAGCCACACATTCAGAGCATCACTAAATAACATACACCTCAGAAAATGTCAGAATTCTATTTTGTATAGCCACTCATTTATAGCCGAATCTACAAATGCATGCTTAAGAAGTATTCAGCAGTCTCTTTTCTTTGGCCACTCATTCAGAGCCTCATTGAAAAATACATAACTATGGAATAATTAGGAGTGTATTTTACATGGCCACTCATTCACAACCTCAGTGAAGAATTATATATACCTGAAAAATTCTCATTATTCTATTTCATTTAGCCACTTAATCAGAGACTCACTGAATAATGCACACCTGGGGAATAGTCTGGTGTCTATTTGATATGACCATTCACCCAGTGCCTCAGTGGAAAATGTACAGCTGAGAAATAGCCAAGAGAATATAGTCAGGAGTTTATTTTATATGGTCATTCATTCAGAAATTCGCTGAATAATACACACATGGGGAATAGTCAGAGTCCATGCCATATGGCCACTCAATCACAGCATTACCAAATAATGCACAATATAACACTATTCAAGAGTCTTTTTTATATGGCATTTCATTCAGAGTTTCAGTGAATAATAAACAGCTCTGGAGTAGTCAGGAACCTATTGAAGGTAGCCCCAAATTAAGCACCTCCCGGAATGCTACACAGATGAGTGATAGTCAGGAGATTATTTGATATGTGTGCTCATACAGAACCACATCGAATACTGCACATGTCGGGAATAACCACTAGTCTATTTCACATGGTGATTTGCTTGGAGAATCAAGGAATAACGCACACCTGTGGAGTAAAATGGGGTTTATTTTATATGGACACTCTTTCAGTGAATAATATGTATATCTGAATAGTCAGTAATCTCGTTCATATGGCCACTCATTCAGGGCCTCAGTGAATAATACACCCCTGGGAAATAGTCAAGAGTCTACTTCAAATGGCTACACATTCAGAGTCTCTGTAAATAATGCACACTTGGGCAATAGACAGGAGTCTCTGTTTTTATGCCCACTTATTCAGAGTCTCATTCAATAATACACACCTGGGAAGAGTTAATAGTCTACTTCATATAGCCACTCATTTAGAGCCTCAGTGAATAATGCACACCAGTGTAATAATCTGTAGCCTCTTTCATGTGGCCACTCATTCATTGCCTCACTGAATGATACACACCTGGGGAATCATCAGGATTCTATTCCATACTACCACTCATTCAGAGCCTTAATGAATAATTCACAACAGGGCAATAGTCAGGTGTCTATTTTATATGGCCTCTCATTCAGAGCTTCAGTGAATAATGAACTTCTATGGAGTAGTCAGGATGCTGTTTAAGATAGCCACGAATTAAGTGCCTCCCTGAATGATACACACCTGGGTGACAGTCAGGATTCCATTTCATATGACCTGTCATTCTGAAAATCACTAAATAGTACACACCTGGGCGAGTGTCAGGAGTCTATTTGGTATGGACACTTATATAGAGCCTGTTTGAATAATGCACACATGGAGAATAATTAAAAGTCTATATCATATGGCTACTCATTCAGACAATCAATGAATAACGCACATATGTGGAGTAATAAGATGTCTGTTTTATATGGCCACTCTTTCACAGCCTCACTGAATATTACACACTTGTGATATAGTCTGGAGTCTATTTCTTATGGCCACTCATTCAGAGAATCACTGAATAATGCACACCTGCGGAATAGTCAGAAGTCTCTTTCCTATGGCCACTCATTGAGAGCCTCACTAAATGTACACACCTGGGAAAATAGTCAAGACTCTGTTTTATACCCTCATTCAGAGTCTCACTGAATAATGCACACCTGTAGAATAGTCAGGAGTCTTTTTCATGTGGCCTCTCATTCGGAGTGTCACTGAATAATGTGGAGTAGTCAGGAGTCTATTTCATGTAGACACATATTCAGAGCCTCAGTGAATAATACACACCTGTGGAATAGTCAGGAGTCTATTTCATATAGCCACACATTCTGATTCTCACTAAATAATACACACCTGGAGAATAATTTGGGGTCTATTTTATATGGACACTCTTTCAGTGAATAATATGTATATCTGAATAGTCAGTAATCTCGTTCATATGGCCACTCATTCAGGGCTTCAGTGAATAATACTACCCTGGGAAACAGTCAAGAGTCTACTTCAAATGGCTACACATTCAGATTCTTTGTAAATTTTGCACACTTGGGCAATAGACAGGAGTCTCTGCTTTTTTATGCCTACTTATTCAGAGTCTCATTCAATAATACACACCTGGGAAATAGTTAATAGTCTACTTCATAGACCCACTCATTTAGAGCCTCAGTGAATAATGCACACCAGTGAAATAATCTGTAGCCTCTTTCATGTGGCCACTCATTCATTGCCTCACTGAATGATACACGCCTGGGGAATCATCAGGATTCTATTCCATATGACCACCCATTCAGAGCCTTAATGAATAATTCACAACAGGGCAATACTCAGGTGTCTATTTTATATGGCCTCTCATTCAGAGCTTCAGTGAATAATGAACTTCTATGGAGTAGTCTGGATGCTGTTTAAGATAGCCACGAATTCAGTGCCTCCCTGAATGATACACACCTGGGTGACAGTCAGGATTCCATTTCATATGACCTGTCATTCTGAAAATCACTAAATAGTACACACCTGGGCGAGTGTCAGGAGTCTATTTGGTATGGACACTTATATAGAGCCTGTTTGAATAATGCACACATGGAGAATAATTAAAAGTCTATATCATATGGCTACTCATTCAGACAATCAATGAATAACGCACAGATGTGGAGTAATAAGATGTCTGTTTTATATGGCCACTCTTTCACAGCCTCACTTAATATTACACACTTGTGATATAGTCTGGAGTCTATTTCTTATGGCCACTAATTCAGAGAATCACTGGATGATTCACACCTGTGGAATAGTCAGAAGTCTCTTTCCTATGGCCACTCATTGAGAGCCTAACTAAACGTGTGCACCTGGGGAAATAGTCAAGACTCTGTTTTATACCCTCATTCAAAGTCTCACTGAAAAATTCACACCTGTGGAATAGTCAGGAGTCTTTTTCATGTGGCCTCTCATTCGGAGTCTCACTGAATAATGTGGAGTAATCAGGAGTCTATTTCATGTAGACACATATTCAGAGCCTCAGTGAATAATACACACCTGTGAAATAGTAAGGAATCTAATTAATATAGCCACACATTCTGATTCTCACTAAATAATACACACCTGGAGAATAATTTGGGGTCTATTTTCGATGGACATTCATTCAGAGCCTCGGTGAATAATGCACACCTGTGGAGTAGCCAGGAGTCTATTTCATTTGGACACTCATTCATAGCCTCAGTGGATAATATGCACCTGTGGAATAGTCAGAAATCTATTTTATATGGCCACTCAGAGAATCAGTGAATAATGCACACATGAGGAATACTCAGTGAATATTAGGAGTCTATTTCATATGGCCACTCAGAGCCTCAGTGAATAATGCACACCATGGTAATAGTCAGGATCCTGTTTCATATGACCACTGATTCAGTATCTCACTGAATGATACACACTGGGAATCGTCAGGATTCTCTTCCATAGGACCACTCATTTAGAGCCTTACTGAATAATGCATAATGGGACAACAGTCAAGAATTTATTTCATATGGCATCTCATTCAGAGCTTCAGTGAATAATGAACACTTGTGGTATAGTCAGGACCCTGTTTGAGATAGCCACAAATTAAGAACCTACCTGAATGATTCACATCTGGGTTAAAGTCAGGAGTCTATTTGATATGGACACTCATAAAGAACCTCTTTGAATAATGCACATGTGAGGAATAATCACTAGTCTCTTTTATATGGTGATTCCTTTACAGAATCAACGAATAACGGACACCTGTGGAGTAAAATCGAGTCTATTTCATATGGCCACCCATTCAGTGTCTCAGTGAATAATGTATATATCTGAAATAGCCAGAAATATCTTTCATATTGCCACTCGGTCAGGGCCTCAGTGAATAATACACCCCTGGGAAATAGTCAAGAATTTACTTCAAATGGCCACACATTTAGAGTCTCTGTATATAACGCATACCTGGGGAATAGTCAGGAGTCTCTTTCTTATGCTCACTTATTCTGTCTTATTCAGTAATACACATCTGGGGAAGAGTTAAGAGTCTACTTCATATGGCCACTCATTTAGAGCCTCAGTAAATAATGCACACCTGTGGAACAGACACTGGTCTGTTTTGTATGACCACAATATCAAAGCCTGAGTGAGTAATCTACAACTTTGGAATAGTGAGGAGTCTATTTCGTATGCACACTCAATTAGTGTCTCAGTCAGTAATACACACCTGATTAATAGTATGAAATCTATTTTATCTAATCACTACCACAAAACCTCATTAAACAACACACACATGTGGAATAGTCAGGAGGATATTTTATATGGCCAAACATTCAGAGTTTCAGTGACTAATGCATACCGCGGAATACTCAGGACACTATTACATATAGCCTCTTTCAGAGCTTAACTGTATAATGAACACCTTGGGGAAAGTCAGGATTCTATTTCATAAAGAACCTTTTTTAGAGCCCAACCTAAAAATGCACTCCCGTGGATATTCAGGAGCTTGTTCTCTCTGGCCACTCATTCAGAGCCTCATTGAATCATACATACCTGGGGAATACTCAGGAGTCTATTTCATATGGCCACTCTTTCAGAGACTCATGGAATAATGCACACCTGAGAAATAGTCTGGAGTCTACTTGATATGATGGTTCATTCAGTGCCTTCGTGGAAAATGCACACATGAGGAGTAGTCAAGAGGCTATTTTATGTAGCCACTCATCCATACCCTTAGTAAGTAATACACACCTGAGAAATAGTCAGGAATCTATTTCATTTGGCCAGTTATTCAGAAACTCAGTGAATGATACACATCTGTGGACTAGTTAGAGTCTGTGACATATGGCCACTCAATCAGAGCATTACCGAATGATGTACACCTGATAAATAGTCACGATTCTATCTCATATTACCATTGTTTAAGAGCCTCATTGAATAATGCACATCTGGTCAGTAACAAGGAGGCTATATTATATAAACACTCATTCAGAGCCTCAGTGAATAATGCACACCTGTGGAAGTGTATTTCACACAGTCACTCATTCAGAGCTGCAGTGAATAATACACACATGTGGAATAGTCAGGATTCCATTTTATATGGCCAATGACTCATAGCCTCAGTGAATAATGTACACATGTACAGTAATCAGCAGTCTCTTTTATATAGCCATTAATTCAGAGATTCACTGTATAATACAAATATTTGAGATAGACATCATCCTCTTTCATATGATTACACAAGGTTAGCCTGACGGTGTAATACACACCTGAGGAAGAGATAGCAGTCTACTTTAAACAGCAAGTCATTTGCAGCCTTAGTGAATAATGCACAGGTGTAGAATAGACACTAGTCTCTTTTAAATGGCCACAAAATCAAAGACTCTGTGAGTAATGCACAACTTTAAAATAGTCATTAGCATATTTTATATGCTTACATTTTCAGAGTCTGAGTCAAAAATACATACCTGGGAAATAATCACTAGTATATTTCACATTGTTACTAACTCAAAGCCTCATTAAATAATACACACATGTTGGCTGGTCAGAAGACTCTTTAATATGGCCAAAATTTTAGAGCCTCAGTGAATAATGCATACATGGGGAACACTCAGAAACTATATTTCTTTTTTATTTTATTTATTTATTTTTTTAATTTTTATTGCGTTATAGGTTTGGGGGTACATGTGCAGAACGAGCAAGATAGTTGCACAGGCACACACATGGCAGTGTGTTTTGCTGCCTTCCTCCCCCTCACCCACACTTGGTATTCATCCCCAGGCTATCTCCCCGAGCCCCCCACGCTTTCCCTCCCCCTTTCCCCCCAACAGTCCCCAGTGTATAGTAGACCACCTCTCTGTGTCCATGTGTTTGTGTCCTTTGTAGGGACATGGATGAATCTGGAGAACATCATTCTCAGCAAACTGACACAATAACAGAAAAAGAAATACCGCATATACTCACTCATAGGTGGGTGAGAAAAATAAGAAACTCTATTTCATATGGTCTCTCCTTTAGAACTTCACTGGATAAGGAGCACCTGTATTGTAGTCAGAATTCTGTTTCATATAGCCACATATTCAGAGCCTCACTGAATATCATACACCTCAGGGTAAGTCAAAATTCTAATTTGTATAGCCACTTATTTGGAGCCAAACCTGAAAATGCACACCTGAGGAGGATTCAGGAGTCTCTTTGCTATGGCCACTCATTCAGAGCCTCACTGAATAATACAGACCTATGGAAAAGTCAGGAGTGTATTTCCCATGGCCACTAATTCTCAACCTCAGTGAAGAATCATATATACCTGGGGAATACTTAGGATTCTATTTCATATTGCCACTTATTCAGAGACTCACTGAATAATGCACACCTGGGGAATAGTCTGGAGTCTATTTGATATGATCATTCACGCAGTGCTTCAGTGGAAAATGCACAGCTGAGAAATAGTCAAGAGGATATAGTCAGGAGTCAATTTCATATGGCCACTCAGGAGGAGCCTCGGGGAGTAGTGCACATCTGGGGAACTGTCAGGAGGCTATTTTGTATGGCAACTTATACAGAACCTCAGTGAATAACACACACCTGGGGAATAGTCCGTAATGTATTTTAATTGGCCACACACTCAGAAGCTAGGCAAATATTACACACTAAGGGAGTTGTTAGGAGACAATTTCATCTGGCTTCTCATGCAGAGATTCACTTAATAATGCCCTCCTGTGGAGTAGTCAGCAGCCTAATTGATATAGCCATTTATTCAGAGACTCTCTGAGTAATAAACTCCTTGTGAATACTCAGGAATCTCTTGAATATTGCCATTCAGAGCCTCACTGAATGGTACATAACTGTGGAATTGTCATGGCCACTAATTTGGAATCTTTTGGAGTAATGCAAACTGGAGGATAAGTGAGGATTCTTTTTTATATGGCCACTCATTCAGAGCCTCACGGAATAATACACACCTGTGGAATTGTCAAAAGTCTATTTCATATTGCCACTCATTCAGAGCCTCAGTGACTAATGCACACCTGGGGAGTACTGAGGATTCTATTGTAAATAATAGACACTTGGGGAATAGTCAATGGTCTATTTTATATGGTTACTCATTCAGAGCCTCACTGAATGATACACACCTGGGGAATAATCCGGATTCTATTTCATATGACCAGTCATTGAGAACCAGGCTGAATAATGCACACCTTGAAAATAGTCATGTGTCTCTTTCATAGGGACACTGTTTCAGAGCCTCAGTTTATAATGCACATCTGGGGAATAGTTCAGAGTCTGTTTAACATGACCACTCATTATGACCCTCAGTGAATAATGCACGACTGTGGAGCACTGAGGAGTCTAATTTATATCATCCCAGATTCTGAGACTCCCTGAATAATGCACACATGGGGAACAGTCAGAAGTCTATTTCATATGGTCACTCAGTAGGACATCCACGGAATAATACACAAGTGCAGAATAGTCAGAAGTCTATTTTATATGGCCACTCAGAGAATCAGGGAATCATGCAGACTTGGGGAATACTCAGGAGTCTATTTCACATGGCCAATAATTCAGAGCCACAGTGAATAATGCACACCAGGGTAATACTCAGGAACCTCTTTCATATGGCCACTCATTCAGTGCCTCACTGAATGATACACACCTAAAAATCATCAGGATTCTATTTCATATGGCCTCTCATTCAGACCTTCAGTGAATAATACACAAGTGCAGAATAGTTAGAAGTCTATTTTATATGGCCTCTCATTCAGACCTTCAGTGAATAATGAACTCCTATGTAGTAGTCAGGACGCTGTTTAAGATAGCCACAAATTAAGTGCCTCCCTGAATGATACACATCTGTGTGATAGTCAGGAGACTATTTTATATGACCTCTCATTCTGATAATACGCGTATCAGAATGAGTGGAGTATCAGGAATCCCTTTGGTATGGACTCACATATAGATCCTCTTTGAATAATCCACACAGAACAATTAGGAGTCTATGTGGGAGTCGCCCCTGTGAGAGGTTAACAACTTGGCCTCTGCCATTGGGTGAGCTTGACTCCTTACACATTTTTCTTTGCTGGAGGCTGTCGAGCTATGAGTGAGAGGAAATTAAGAAAAGAAGAAAAAAGAACATTGAGAATTATTAAGCAGGATACTATCATTGGGTTTCTTGGCCGATGAGATAATAACCAGGTAAATGCTGAAGTGAGTTAATTGGGTAGTGTGTTCCCCTTACTGGCTTCTGATCTAAGACTTTCTTTACTAGGCGTTGTTTCAGCCTAGCGACCTCCCCTGTGGTCTTTGACTCTCACAGATGCATGGTTTACTGCTGAGTTTGTGACTTCTAGTTAATTAAAATTGTCAAGTTACTGATTGTTAGGACAATATCGATAATTGCCATCACCTGTTTCCCCCTTGATTCTTTACATTAATATTTGTTCCTTTTTGACAGTTTCTTAATATCATCCCCCAAGGAATTTTCTGTCCCTTTTATTGTTTGAGTAATAACATGCATTGAGGTAATGATGTTAAAGCAAAAAGTATATAAGGAAACCTACTGCACAAATAAAATTGCTGAATGGGCCTAGTCGATCCAGTCCTCCAGACCTCTCCTCTTTCTGTCTTCTTTCTTTTCCACGCACGCCCTTTTCCAGGTTTGGGACCCCTCGCTGGACGAGATCCCTGGGCTCGCGTTCAATTCACAACAGCTGGCACCACGAATGTAGGGTCTGGACACGAGGGACAATCGTGACACCTACAAACTATAGAAGTGAAGCTGCAGCATAAGTAAGTGAATAATTTTCTTTTTTAATCTGGAGTAAAACATGGGAAAAATAGAATCTAAAGACCATAAATTGTTTGTACAGCTTATGCAACATATGATTAAGTTATATGGTCATGAGATTAAACTGAAAACTGTAGAGGAATTTGTGGAGATAGTGCACGAGCTTTGTCCGTGGATTCCAAAGGGTAGATTCTTGGATGGAGACACTTGGAAAGTTATAGGTAAAAAAAATTGATCACTTTTTGACCCGCAATGCGTCGCTAACTCAAACTGATGTTTTGCTTTCCTTTTGGCCTAAGTTGCGTAATTCCCTTTGTCCTAGACATACTTCTCCCTCAGCCCCACCTTATATCCCTAGGCCGCTTTTGCCTCTCCTCCTCCACTATCTCCTGATCCCCTTGATTTAACAGAACGAGGCTCTCATCATTCTTATGCTGCCTCTCTGCCTATGGATGCGTTTGAGACCATGGCTGAAGTAGTCATGGACAGTTCTTTCCCTCCTGCACAATAGACTCCTGGTCATTCCACCCATCCTCCTCCTCCTGATTTAATTCACCAGTTTCAAGATTTACTTTCGCTTTGTTCCCGTGCTCTCTCTCAACAGCACCAGTGTTTTCCTATCACCCAGCAGTCACAACACCTTGGACCACCTGTTCCAGTTTGTTTGAATTCCACTCCCCTTTCTCCTATTTCACCACTGTCTCATGCCCTTATGTCTTTTCACAGAGGACTTACAGGCCCTGAAGCTTCCCTTATATAACCCATTATCGAAACTGTGGGCAATGATAGTAATCCAGTCAGAAATTATGAACCCCTCCCTCCTAAGACTTTAAAGGACTTGAAGGATTCTGTTTCTCAATATGGCCAAACTGCTACCTACAATTTAACGATCTTAGATAACCTTTGCATTGTAGCCTCCCTCCGGGTGTTTGGGGTCGTCTTGCCATGGCTTGTCTTTCTGGTAGTGATTTTTTGCTTTGGAAAGCTTACTATGAGGGTGCGGCTTTGGACCAATCAATTCAAAACCGCCGCCAGCAGTCCCCTGTGACTCTAAACATGCTTTTAGGGAGAAAAGCACATTCGGAATTACCCGACCAACTAAACTACCCTACTGAGGCTTATAGGCAGACTACCTCCTTAACGATTAGTGCCTAGAGGCAATTACCATCATCCAGTGTTAGGACAGAGGAGCTTGCTAAAGTTTGTCAGGGAATTGACGAGCCTCTTCAGGAGTTTGTCTCGTGCCTCCTCCAGGCTGTTACACGCCAGGTTAGCAATGATGCGGCTATCTCTCTCTTAGTAAAGCAATTGGCTTTTGAAAATGCTAATACAGCATACTAGGCAACCATGAGGCCCTTTAAATGTAAAGGCACCTTAACTGATTATATTCGCACCTGCACTGATATCGAACTTGCTTATTAGCAAGGTCTTGCTCTAGCAGCTGCTCAAGCAGGAGTGCCTATTGCCACCTTTTTATAACAAATACCCAACCAACCTAGACCACCCCTTAAATGTATTTGTTGTGGCAGTCTAGGCCATATGGCTAGACAGTGTAAAGTTCCTTTTACACCACAGCCTCAGATGTTAGCTTTGCCAGAACCCCCAGATACTATTTCTGCTTCTCCTCCTGTCATTCCATCACCCCAATTACCTTAATCAGGTTTGTGCCCTCGCTGTCACCGTGGCACCCATTGGGCCAACGAGTGCCATTCTAAACATGATGCCCAGGGCAATCCTCTCCCTCAGCAGTCAGGAAATTCCCAGCTGGGGGCAGTCCCAGCCCCCACAAAATATTGGGACACCTTATCTTCAAGCTCCCATCCTGAGTTTAAGCGCAAATCCGTTTCTCAACTCTTTGGAGCAACACCGAACAGCACAGGACTTGACCTCTGTTCCACCGCCCAACAGGTATTAACCCCTGACATGGAACCTCAAGCCATCCCCATGGGCATTTTTAGTCCTCTTCCCTCAGGATAGATTGTCTTATTTTTGGTTATAGTAACTGTTCCTTAAGAGGTCTACATGTACTACATGGAGTTGTTGATGCTGATTACTCAGGAGAAATTAAAGTGTTTGCTTAGTCACCTACAAGTATTTTCACGCAGAGTCCTGAATTTTCCTTTGCTCAACTGCTTTTCATTCCTGTTGATACCTCAGCTGGCTCTCAATTGTCGACTAAAGTTATAAGTAACCAAGGTCCTGAGCCTTCCTCTTCTTATGCTTACTAGGTTCAAGCTATTTTATCTACCGGACCTGAACTGACTATTAAAATTAATGGCAAAACATTTAAAGGCCTCCAGGACACAGTGGCTGATGTGTCTCTAAATTCCCATAAACATTGGCCTTCTCAATGGCTTACCACTATTGCCACGACTTCTTTACAAAGCATAGGAATGACTAACAATCCTATGCAATCTACAAGTTTATTAACATGGACTGATGATGAGGGTCACTCTGACTCATTTTGCCCCTATGTAATTCCTAGTATCCCATTCAATCTTTAGGGCTGTGAAGTTTTAGAAGTCATGGGAGTGATGGGACTCGCAAGATGGCATCATAAAGGTGACTCAGGATTGCAGCTCTTGGTGAAGGCGCAGAGGGTTAGTCCTAGCCGCATTCTCAGATGGACCTTTCTTGCCCGAGGAGCGTTTAAAGTCCCAGGTGTGGGAGAGACACGGGACGCTAGTACAGCCGGCTAACGCAGCCAGCTCACGTGACCACTTCGGCCGGCGCTGCAGTGGGACCTGGCATGGAACTCACTGGTCTGGGTGCCCTGTTAAACCGGCAATCTGAGATTTGGAAGGGCAGATTGGCATGTCCATCTGATTGATCAGGACTTGGACCATGAGCCAGACCAGGAGTTTCCTGGGAAGCGTGATATGAGCCAGTGCAGTGGGCAGCAGCACGGGAGATTGCATGGATCCCAGTGCACTATCGGCAGGCTACTGGGCGCCAGTGAGAGAGTCGACTTTTCAGCTTGCTGAGAAGAAGAGAGAGAGAGAGGATGGACTCTGAGGCAGGGAGCTGGGTGATCAGGCTTGGCAGGTTCCACCCACACGAGGATAAGCAGGGCAGCGACTGGAGGCACTTGGGGCTGAGAGTTTTGCTGCTGGCGTCTAGGACAGTGCAGCACGGTGAGGGAGGGGCGTCTGCCATTGCTGACGCAATCCGCCCCTACCGAAGTACCGCCCAGGGCTGACGCAGTCTGCCATTGCAGAGGCAACCTGCCATAACAGAGAGACTCCGCCAGGAGGGGGGAGCGCTGCACAGCAGAAGGGAGCCCAGCAGCAACAGGGCGGAACCGCGCTAGAAGGTCAGATACCCGGCAGGCAAATAGTGAATAGACTGCCTCCTAGTGGGGCAGGACAGTGCAACAGATACTCATAAAGAAAGCCCCAACTCCCTGAGACAGAGCATCAAAGGGGGAAAAAAAGGGTGGTGTTTTATGAGTTCTATTGCAGCAGACATAAACAACCTCCCAACAACCCTGAATGAACAACGAAGCTCACAGCTCAGCACTGAAGATCCTAAAAAGCACAGACCATCTCCTCAAGAAGCTCCCTGACCCCTGTATATCCAAAGAGTCACCCCTAAAAAGGACTAATCAGACTGACATTTGGTGGGCATCATTCTGGAACAAAGACAGAAGAAGAAGAAACTGGTATAATCCCTCATGTTTCTGCAGCTGCTACAGGTATACCCTAGACAAGCAGAGCCTGGAGTGGACTTCAGCACTCATACAGCAGAGGGGCTAGACCATTAGAAGAAAAACTAAGTAACAGAAATACTTCATCATCAACAATCTCAGTGTCCACACAGAGACCCAATTGAAAAATCAGCAACTACTAAGACGACAGGCGATAAATCCATAAAGATGGGAAGAAACCAGCGCAAAAGGAGGAAAACACCCGAAACCAAAACACCTCACCTTCAAAAGGACCAAAACTCCTCACCAGCAAGGGAACAAAGCTGGATGGAGAATGAGTGTGATGAAATGACGGAATCAGACTTCAGAAAGTGGATAATGAGAAACTTCAGTGAGCTAAAAGAACATGTTCTAAACCAGTGCAAAGAAACCAAGAACCTTGAAAAAGATTTGAAAAAGATTCGAGGAATTGATAACAAGAATGGACAACTTAGAGAGGAATATGAATGAATTGAAGGAGCTGAAAACACAACACGAGAACTTCAAGCATGCACAAGTTTCAACAGCCGAATTGACCAAGCAGAAGAAAGAATATCAGAAGTTGAAGATCAACTCAATGAAATAAAACGAGAAACCAAGATTAAAGAAAAAGCAAAAAAGGAATGAACAAAATCTCCAAGAAATGTGGGACTATGTGAAGAGACCCAACCTACGTTTGATAGGTGTACCAGAATGTGATGAAGAGAATGAATCCAAGCTGGAAAACACTCTTCAGGATATTATCCAGGAAAATTTCCCAACCTAGCAAGACAGGTCAATACTCAACTCCAGGAAATACAGAGAACACCACAAAGATACTCTGCAAGAAGAGCAACCCCAAGGCACATAATCGTCAGATTCACCAGGGTTGAAATGAAGGAGAAAATACTAAGGGCAGCCAGAGAGAAAGGTCGGTCACCCACAAAGGGAAGCCCATCAGACTCACAGCAGATCTCTCGGCAGAGACTCTACAAGCCAGAAGAGAGTGGGGACAATATTCAACATCCTTAAAGAAAAGAGCTTTCAACCCAGAATTTCATATCCAGCCAAACTGAGCTTCATAAGTGAAGGAAAAATAAAATCCTTCACGAACAAGCAAGTACTCAGAGATTTTGTCACCACTAGGCCTGCTTTACAAGAGCTCCTGAAAGAGGCACACATAGAAAGAAACAACCAGTTCCAGCCATCCTAAAAGCATACCAAATGCTAAAGACCATCAACAAAATGAAGAATGTACATGAACCAACGGGCAAAACAGCCAGCTAGCATCAAAATGGCAGTATCAAATTCACACATAACAATATTAACCCTGAATGTAAATGGGCTAAATGCACCAATCAAAAGACACAGACTGGCAAATTGGATAAAAACCAAAACCCATCGGTGTGCTGTATCCAGGAAACCCACCTCACATGCAAAGATACACAAAGGCTCAAAATAAAAGGATGGAGGAAGATTTACCAAGCAAATGGAGAGCAAAAAAGCAGGAGTTGCAATTCATCTCTGATAAAATAGACTTTAAAGCAACAAAGATCAAAAGGGACAAAGAAGGTCATTACATAATGGTAAAAGGATCGATACAACAAGAAGAGATAACGATTCTAAATATATATGGACCCAATGTAGGAGCACCCAGATATATAAGGCAAGTTCTTAATGACTTACAAAGACTTAGACTCACAATAATAGTGGGAGACTTTAACACTCCACTGTCAATAGCAGACAGATCAACCAGACAGAAAATTAACAAGGATATCCAGGACTTGAACTCAGACCTGGAACAAGCAAACCTGATAGACATTTACAGAACTCTCCACCCCAAATCCACAGAATATACATTCTTCTCAGCACCACATCACACCTACTCCAAAATTGACCACATAATTGGAAGTAAAGCACCTCAGCAAATGCAAAACAACTGAAATCATAACAAACAGTCTCTCAGACCATAGTGCAATCAAGTTGGAACTCAGAATTCAGAAAATAACTCAGAACCGCACAGCTTCATGGAAACTGAACAACTGGCTTTTGAATGTTGATTGGATAAACAATGAAATGAAGGCAGAAATAAAGAAGTTCTTTGAAACCAACGAGAATGAAGACACAACGTACCAGAATCTCTGGGACACATTTAAAGCAGTCTGTAGAGGAAAATATATAGCAATAAGTGCCCACATGAGAAGAGTGGAGAGATCCAAAATTGACACCCTATCGTCAAAATTGAAAGAGCTAGAGGAGCAAGATCAAAAAGCTCAAAACCTAGCCAAGACAAGAAATAACTAAGATCAGAGCAGAACTGAAGGAGATAGAGACAAGAAAACCCTTCAAAAATCAATAAATCTAAGAGCTGGTTTTTAAAAGATCAACAAAATAGACAGACCACTAGCCAGACTGATAAAAAGAAAAGAGAGAACAACCAAATAGATGCAATAAAAACGATAAAGGGAAATCACCACAGATTCCACAGAAATTCAAACCATCATCAGAGAATACTACAAACAACTCTATGCACATAAACTAGTAAATCAGGAAGAAATGGATAAATTCCTGGACGCCTGTGTCCTCCCAAGCCTAAACCAGGAGGAAGCCAAAACTATGAATAGACCAATAACAAGGTCTGAAGTTGAGGCAGCAATTAAGAGCCTACCACACAAAAAAGCCCAGGTCCAGATGGGTTCACAGCTGAATTCTACCAGACACACAAAGAGGATCTGGTACCATTCCTTCTGAAACTATTCCAAATAATCCAAAAGAGGGAACCCTTCCCAAATCATTTTATGAGACCAACATCATCCTGATACCAAAACCTGGCAGAGACTCAACAAGAAAAGAAAACTTCAGGCCAATATCCATGATGAACATAGATGCAAAATCTTCAATAAAATACTGGCAAACCGATTGCAACAGCACATTAAAAACTTATCCATCATGATCAAGTAGGATTCATCCTGGGATGCAAGGCTGGTTCAACATACGCAAGTCTATAAATGTAATTCACCACATAAACAGAAGCAAAACAAAACCACATGATTATCTCAATTGACAGAGAATCTCATTTGACAAAATTCAACAGCCCTTTATGCTAAAAACCCTCAATAAACTTGGTATTGATGGAACATATCTCAAAGTAATAAAAGCTATTTATGACAAACCAACAGCCAATATCATACTTAATGGGCAAAACTGGAAGCATTCCCTTTGAAATCTGGCACTAGACAAGGATGCCCTCTCACCACTTCTATTCAACATAGTACTGGAAGTTCTAGCCAGAGCAATCAGGCAAGAAAAAGAAATAAAGGGTATTCAAATAGGAAAGGTGGAAGCCAAATTGTCTCTATTTGCAGACGACATGATAGTATACCTAGAAGACCCCATCACCTCAGCCCAAAAGCTCCTGCAAACTGATAAGCAACTTCAGCAAAGTCTCAGGATATAAAATCAATGTTCAAAAATCACAAGCATTCCTATACACCAATAACAGACTTAAAGAGAACCAAATCAAGAACGAACTGCCATTCACAATTGCTACAAAGAAAATAAAATACCTAGGAATACAACTCACTAGGAATGTAAGGGACCTCTTAAGGAAAACTACAAACAACTGCTCAACGAAATAAGAGAGGACACAAACAGATGGAGAAACATTCCATGTTCGGTTAGGAAGAATCAATATCGTGAAAATGGCTATACTGCCCAAAGTAATTTACACAATCAATGCTATCCCCATCAAACTACCATTGAATTTCTTCACAGAACTGGAAAAATCCACCATGAATTTCATATGGAACCAAAAAGAGCCCGCATAGCCAAGTCAATTCTAAGCAAAAGAACATAGCGAGGCATCACACTACCAGACTTCAAACTATACTACAAGGCTACAGTAATCAAAACAGCATGGTACTGGTACCAAAACAGAGATATAGACCAATGGAACAGAACAGAAGCATCGGAGGCAACACAACATATCTACAACCATATTATCTTTGATAAACCACACAAAAAAGCCCAGGTCCAGATGGGTTCACAGCTGAATTCTACCAGACACACAAAGAGGATCTGGTACCATTCCTTCTGAAACTATTCCAAATAATCCAAAAAGAGGGAACCCTTCCCAAATCATTTTATGAGACCAACATCATCCTGATACCAAAACCTGGCAGAGACTCAACAAGAAAAGAAAACTTCAGGCCAATATCCATGATGAACATAGATGCAAAATCTTCAATAAAATACTGGCAAACCGATTGCAACAGCACATTAAAAACTTATCCATCATGATCAAGTAGGATTCATCCTGGGATGCAAGGCTGGTTCAACATACGCAAGTCTATAAATGTAATTCACCACATAAACAGAAGCAAAACAAAACCACATGATTATCTCAATTGATGCAGAGAAGGCATTTGACAAAATTCAACAGCCCTTTATGCTAAAACCTCAATAAACTTGGTATTGATGGAACATATCTCAAAGTAATAAAAGCTATTTATGACAAACCAACAGCCAATATCATACTTAATGGGCAAAACTGGAAGCATTCCCTTTGAAATCCGGCACTAGACAAGGATGCCCTCTCACCACTTCTATTCAACATAGTACTGGAAGTTCTAGCCAGAGCAATCAGGCAAGAAAAAGAAATAAAGGGTATTCAAATAGGAAAGGTGGAAGCCAAATTGTCTCTATTTGCAGACGACATGATAGTATACCTAGAAGACCCCATCACCTCAGCCCAAAAGCTCCTGCAACTGATAAGCAACTTCAGCAAAGTCTCAGGATATAAAATCAATGTTCAAAAATCACAAGCATTCCTATACACCAATAACAGACTTAAAGAGAACCAAATCAAGAACGAACTGCCATTCACAATTGCTACAAAGAAAATAAAATACCTAGGAATACAACTCACTAGGAATGTAAGGGACCTCTTAAGGAAAACTACAAACAACTGCTCAACGAAATAAGAGAGGACACAAACAGATGGAGAAACATTCCATGTTCGGTTAGGAAGAATCAATATCGTGAAAATGGCTATACTGCCCAAAGTAATTTACACAATCAATGCTATCCCCATCAAACTACCATTGAATTTCTTCACAGAACTGGAAAACCACCATGAATTTCATATGGAACCAAAAAGAGCCCGCATAGCCAAGTCAATTCTAAGCAAAAGAACACAGCGGGAGGCATCACGCTACCAGACTTCAAACTATACTACAAGGCTACAGTAATCAAAACAGCATGGTACTGGTACCAAAACAGAGATATAGACCAATGGAACAGAACAGAAGCATCGGAGGCAACACAACATATCTACAACCATATTATCTTTGATAAACCAGACAAAACAGGCAATGGGGAAAGGATTCCTATTTAATAAATGGTGTTGGGAAAACTGGCTAGCCATGTGCAGAAAGCAGAAACTGGACCCTTCCTGACACCTTACACTAAAATTAACTCCAGATGGATTAAAGACTTAAACGTAAGACCTGACACCATAAAACCCTAGAAGAAAATCTAGGCAAAACCATTCAGGACATAGGAGTAGGCAAGGACTTCATGAACAAAACACCAAAAGCATTGGCAACAAAAGCCAAAATAGACAAATGGGACCTAATCAAACTCAGCTTCTGCACGGCAAAAGAAACAGTCACTAGAGTGAATCGGCAACCATCAGAATGGGAAAAATCTTTGCAGTTTACACATCTGACAAAGGGCTGATATCCAGAATTTACAAAGAACTCAAACAGATTTACAGGAAAAAAACAAGCCCATTCAAAATGGGCAAAGGATATGAACAGAAACTTTACAAAAGAAGACATACATGAGGCCAACAAACATATGAAAAAGTGCTCATCATTGGTCATTAGAGAGATGCAAATCAAAACCACATTGAGATACCATCTCACCAGTTAGAATGGCGATCATTAAAAATCTGGAGACAGCAGATGCTGGAGAGGATGTGGAGAAATAGGAACACACTGTTGGTGGGAGTGTAAATTAGTTCAACCATTGTGGAAGACAGTGTGATTCCTCAGGGACCTAGAAATAGAAATTCCATTTGACCCAGCAATCCCATTACTGGGTATCTATCCAAAGGACTATAAATCGTTCTACTATAAGGACACATGCACACGAATGTTCATTGCAGCACTGTTTACAATAGCAAAGACCTGAACCAACCCAAATGCCCATCGATGATAGACTGACTGGGAAAATGTGGCACATATACATACCATGGAATATTATGCAGCAATCAAAATGATGAGTTTGTGTCCTTTGTAGGACATGGATGAATCTGGAGAACATCATTCTCAGCAAACTGACACAAGAACAGAAAAGAAATACCGCATATACTCACTCATAGGTGGGTGAGAAAAATGAGAACACATGGACACAGAGAGGCGGTCTACTATACACTGGGGACTGTTGGGGGAATGGGGAGGGACAGCGGGGGGCTGGGGGATGACCTGGGGATGAATACCAAGTGTGGGTGAGGGGAGGAAGGCAGCAAAGCACACTGCCATGTGTGTACCTATGCAACTATCTTGCATGTTCTGCACATGTACCCCAAACCTATAATGTAATAAAAAAAAGAAGAGAACAGAATATTGCTTTATTCTATAAATGGCTATTAATAATGGCTGATCATTATTTTATGTATTTAAAATGGAGAATGTATATTTTATTTATCTAAAGTGGAGAGTTTGCTTATTAAGTTTACTTGTTACTGATCTGAGTTCAGATTCTAGATATCCTTATTAATTTTCTGTTTCGTTGAGTCTGAATCTCTTTATGGGTCTTATGTATCTGGGTGTTAGGATGCATTGATCCTTATACCACTCTATCTTTTTTGGTTTGAAATCTGTTTTATCAAATGCATGAATTGCAACTCCTTTTTGTTTATTTATTTGTTTTTTCTCATTTGATTGGTAAATCTTTCTCCAACCCTTTGTTTTTAGTCTATGTATATCTTTGGATATAAAATGGGTCTGAATATAGTATACCGTTAGATTTTGGCTGTATCTTTTAATTAGAAAATTTAGTCGATATCAATTTAAGATTACTGCCATTTGATGTTAACTGGCTATTTTATCCATTTGTTGATGCAAATTCTTCTTTCTGTGGATGTTCTTTACTTTTTGGTATATTTTTAGAAAGGCTAATACTGGTTGTTCCTTTCTGTGTGTAATGCTTCTTTCAGAAGTTTTTGTAAAGCAGGCCTGGTGGTAATAAAACTCTGAGTACTTGCTTGTTCATAAAAGATTTTATTTTCCTTCAATTGTGAAGCTTAGTTTGGCAGGATATGAAATTCTGGGCTGAAATTTCTGTTCTTTGAGGATGTTAAATATCAGCCCCACTCTTCTGGCTTGTAGGGTTTCTACTGAGAGATCTGCTGTAAGTCTAATAGGCTTCCTTTGTGGGTAACCTGACCTTTCTCTCTGGCTGCCCCAGTATTTTCTCCTTTGTTTCAACCCTGGTGAATCTAATGATTATGTGTCTTGGGGTTGCTCTTCTTAAGGAATATCTTTGTGGTGTTCTCTGTATTACCTGAGGTTGAATGGTATCCTGCTTTGCTAGATTGGGAAAATTCTCCTGGATAATATCCTGAAGAATATTTTCCAGCTGGGATTCATTCTCTCCATCACATTCAGGTACACCTATCAAACGTAGATTAGGTCTTTTCACATAGTCCCATAATTCTTGGAGACTTTGCTCATTCCTTTTTATCCTTTTTTCTCTATTCTTGTCTTCTCGTTCCATTTCATTAAGTCTGTCTTCGACCTCTGATATCCTTTCTTCTGCTTGATCAATTTGGCTATTCAACCTTGTGCATATTTCACTAAGTTCTCCTGTTGTATTTTTCAACTCCATTAATTCATTTATATTCCTTTCTATATTGTCCATTCTTTTTAACATTTCGTCTAACCTTTTTTCAAATTTCTTAGTTTCTTTGCCTTGGTTTAGAACAATTTGTTTCAATTCCCAGAGGTTTTTTACCATCCACCTTCTAAAACCTCCTTCAGATACTGGAACACAGTCCTCTTCCATTAGGGCTTGTTCCGTTGCTGATGAGGAATTACTATCCCCTGTAGAGGGAGAGGGGTTCTGACTTTCAGTTTTCTTGGCCTTTTTAGGCTGTTTCTTTTCTTTGTCATGATTTTATCCATCTGATATCATTACAATTAGCGCCTTTCTGATTAAGTTCCTGAGAGGATGTCCAATTTATTGATTCCCAGTGCTGGAATCTGAGCAACCCACTGCGCTGGCCAAAACAACAGCGATAAGACTGATGGTGCTCTTCTGCCTGGAAATCTCCGGTCGGGCTTCCTTCTTGAGTCTGCAACAAGCGGCTCTGCCTTCCCGGAGCTCCAAACACCAGTCAGTAGGGGAACCAGTCCCGCTCACTGTGCATAAGAGCTGCGCCGAGGCGACGGCAAACCGCTTGCACCGGCCACAGAAGTCGCGCTGGCGACCTGCGGGGCTCCTCCACTGGAAATCTTCTGGTCCGTGGGCGACGAAAAGTTCTCTGAAAATGTGGCGTCCTCTAGTTTTTCGAGCTTTCACTGGGAGCTACAATCCTGAGCTGTTAGCGATCAGCCATCTTGGATCTCTTCAGGAGTCTATTTTATATGGCCACTCATTCAGAGACTCATGGAATAATGCACACTTGCATAATAGTCTGGAGTCTATTTGATATGATGGTTCATTCAGTGCCTCAGTGGAAAATGCACACGTGAGGAATATTCAAGTGACTACTTTATGTAGCCACTCCTCCATACCCTTAATAAGTAATACACACCTGGGTAATAGTCAGGAGTCTATTTTATGTGGTCACTTATTCAGAAACTCTGTGAATGATACACACCTGTGGACTAGTTATAGTCTATGACACATGGCCACTCAATCAGAGCATTACTGAATAATTCACACCTGTGAAATAGTCAGGCCTCTATTTCATATGACCATTGTTTAAGAGCCTTATTGGGAAATGCACATCTGGTCAGCAATCAGGAGTCTCTGTCATATGAACACACATTCAGAGCCTCAGTAAATAATGCAATCCTGTGGAGTAGCCAGGAGTGTTTTTTACACAGCCACTCATTCAGAGCCTCAGTGAATAATACACCCCTGTGGAATAGTCAGGATTCCATTTCATATGGCCACTGACTCATACCCTCATTGAATAGTGCACAAATGTACAGTACTCAGCAGTCTATTCCATATAGACACTCATTCAGATATTCACTGAATAATACAAACATTTGGGATAAACAGCATCCTGTTTTATATGATGACACAAAAGAGCCTCACTGAGTACTACACACCTGGGGAAGTTTTAGCAGTATACTTTATGTAGCCACTCATTTACAGCCTCAGTGAATAATGCACACGTGTGGAATAGACACTAGTCTCTTTCAAATGGCCACAAAATCAAAGCCTGAGTGAGTAATGCACAGCTTTGGAATAGTCAAAAGTCTATTTCATATGGTCACTGACTCAAAGCCTCAATTAATAATACACACCTGTGTACTAGTCAGGAGACTATCACACAGGTGTGTATCATTCAGGGAGGCACTTAATTTGTGGCTATCTTAAATAGTGTCCTGACTACTCCATAGAAGTTCATTATTCACTGAAGCTCTGAATGAGAGGCCATATAAAATAGACACCTGACTATTCTCCACACCTGGAGAATTTTTAAGAGTATATTTGGAATGGCAATTCATTCACAGACTCTGTGAAGAACGCACACCTATGCTATAGTGAGGAATCTCTTCCAAATTGCCACATATTCAGAGCCTCAGTGAATAACGCACACTGGGGAAATAATCAGGAGTCTATTTCTTATGCCCTCTCATTCAGCTCCCCAGTGAATAATGCACATTTGCCGAGTACTGAGGCGTCTGTTTCATATGGCTACTCATTTCGCGCCTCACTGAATAGTACACAACTGGGAAAAAGTCAGGGGTGTATTTCACATGGCCACTCATTCAGAAGATCAGTGAATGTTTTACATCTCTTGAGTACTCAGTAGTCTTTCTCATATGTTGAATGATTCAATGTCCCACTGAATAATACACCGGTTGGGAATAGTCAGGATCCTGTTTAATATGAACACTCATTATGAGCCTCAGTGAATAACACATGTCTGTGGAGTACTGAGTATACTAATTTATATCGGCCCAAAATTATGAGATTCCCTGGATAATACACACCTGTGGAATAATGAGAAGTCTATTTTATATGACCACTCAGAGAATCAGTAAATAATGCGCACATGAGGAGTACTTAGTGAATATTAGGAGTCTATTTTATATGGCCACTCAGACCATCAGTGAATAATGCACATCACGGTAATAGTATGCCTTTCATATGAAAAACTGATTCAGCATCTCACTGAATGATACACACCTAGGGAATTTAAGTATTCTATTCCATAGGATCACTTATTCAGATCCTTGCTAAAAAAATGCACAATGGGGCAATAGTCAGGACTCTATATCATATGGCCTCTCATTCAGAGCTTCAGTGAATAATGAACACCTGTGTAATAGTCAGGACCTTATTTAAGATTGCGACAAATTAAGCACAGCCCTGAATAATACACACGTGTTTTAGTCAGGGGTCTATTTGATATGGACACTCATACAGAACGTCTTTGAATAATGCACATGTGGGGAATAATCACTAGTCTATTTCATATGGTTACTTTAGAGAATCAATGAATAAGGCACACCTATGGAGTAAAATCAAGTCTATTTTATATGGCCACCCTTTCAGTCTTTCAGTGAATAATATATATATCTGGAATATCCAGGAATCTCTTTCATAGGGCCACTCATTCAGGTACTCAGTGAATAATACACCCTGGGAAATAGTCAAGAGTCTACTTCAAATGGCTACACATTCAGTGTCTCTGTACATAATGCACACCTGGGGAATAATCAGGAGGCTATTACATATGGCCAAACTTTCAGAGCCTCAGTGAATAATGCATACCGGGGAATACTCACGACACTATTACATATGGCTTCTCATTCAGAGCTTCACTGAATAATGAACACCTGTACAGTATCCAGAAGTCTATTTTATATAGCTACACTCTCAGAGCCTCACTGAATAATACAAAGTTGGGGAAAGTCAGCATTTTATTTCATAAAGACACTCTTTCAGAGCCCAACCTAAAAATGCACTCCTGGGAGTATTCAGGAGTTTCTTCTCTATGGCCACTTATTCAGAGCCTCATTGAATAATACACATCTATGGGAATGTGTGGAGTGTATTTCACATGGCCACTAATTCAGAGCCTCAGTGAATCATAGATACCTGGGGAATACTCAGGAGACTATTTCACATAGCCACTCATTCAGAGACTGAGGTAAAGCAAGAAAACTCAGCACAAGACAACGCCAATCAAGGCAAGGCAAGGCTATTTCAGGCAAGGCAATTCCAGGCAAGGCAAGGCAAAAAAAATTTCAGGTAAGAAAATTTTAGAGAAGTCAAGAAGATGCAAGGCAAGGGAAGGACATTTTAGTCACGGCAATTTTAGGCATGGCAAGGGAATGCAATGGAAGGAAATTCGAAGCAAGGCAATTCCAGGCAAGGCAAGGCATGGTAAGGCAAGACAAGGCAAGGCAAGGCAAAAAAAAGAAAAGGAAAGGAAAGGAAAGGAAAGGAAAGAAAGGAAAGGAAAGGAAAGGAAAGGAAAGGAAAGGAAAGGAAAGGAAAGGAAAGGAAAGGAAAGGAAAGGAAAGGAAAGGAGAAAAAGGAAAGGAAAGAAAAGGCAAGGCAATACTAAGAAAGGCAATTCCAGGCGAGGCAATTTTACATAACACAAGGCAGGGCAATTCCAGGAAAAGCAAATCTAGGCAAGGCAAGGCAAGGCAATAACAGGCAAGGCAAGAAAATTCCAGGAAAAAAAATTCCAGGAAAGGCAAAGCAATTACAGGCAAGACAAGACAAGGCAAGGTAACTCCAGTTAAGAAAACTTCTGGCAAGGCAAGTAAATGCAAGGCAATTCCAGACAAGTGAATTCCAGGCAACGCTAGGCAAGAAAAGGCAAGGCATGGCAAAGAAATTGCAGGAAAGTCAAGTCACGAAACGGCAATTTCAGGCAAGAAAAAGCAAAACAAGGGAAGTCAATGCAATGAAAGCAATTCCAAGCAACTTAATTCCAGGCAAGACAATTCTAGGCAAGGCAATTCCAGGCAAGGCAGGGCAAGGCAATGTAGGGCAATTCTAGGCAAGGCTTTTTTAGGCAAGGAAAGTCCACGCAAGGCAATTTCAGGAAAGTCCATTGTAGGCACGGCAAAACAATGCAAAGCAAGAAAAAATAATTCAATTCCAGGCAAGGCAATTCTAGGCAATGCAAGACAAGGCAATTTTAAGCTAGGCCATAACAGGCAAGGCAGGGCAAGGCAACCCAAAACAAGGCAAGGTAATTCCAGGCAAGAGAAATCCAGGCAACGCAATGCCATGCAAATAAAGCCAAAACAATGGAAGGCAACTGAGGGAAAGTCAATTCCAGGCAAGGAAAGGCAATGCAAATTCAGGCAAGGCAAGGCAAGGCAATTCCAGGGATAGCAATTGCAGGAAAGGCAATTCCAGACAAGGTAATTCCAGGCAAGGCAAGGAAGGTCAATTTGAGGCAAGGCAACTCCAGGAAAGGCAAGGTAAGGCAAGGCAATGCAATTCTAAGCAAGACAATTTCAGGCAAAACAAGACAATGTAAGGCTAGGCGATTCCAGTCAAGACAATTTTTGGCAATGCAAAACAGGGAAATTCCAGGCAAGGCAATTCTAGGGTTGGCAAGGCAAGGAAACTCTAATAAACGCAAGGCAAGACAAAAACAATTCCAGGCAAGGCTATTCCAGGAAGGCAAGGCAGGGCAATTTCAGGCAAAGCAAGGCAATGCAATGCAAGAAAATTCCAAGCAAGAAAATTCCAGGCAAATCAAGGCAAGGCAATTCCCGGCAAGGCAATTCTAGGCTAGGAAAGGCAAGGCAATGTAGGCAAATCCAGGCAATTTCCTTTTAGGTAAGGCAAGAGAACGCAAGGAAATTTCAGGAATGTCAATTTTAGGCATGAAAAGGCAAGGCAAGGAGAGTAAATTCCAGGCAAGGAAATTCCAGAAAAGGCAAGGCAAGGCAATTCAGGGAACATCAATTCCAGGCAATGCAAGGCAATGAAAGGCAAGGCAAGGCAATTTCAGGCAAGGCAATTCTATGGAAGGAAAGGCAAGGCAATGCAAAGCAATTCAGGGAAATTCAATTCCAGGCAAGGAAATTCAAGGCAATTCCAGGCAATGCAAGGCAAGGCGGTGCAATGCCATGCAGGGAAATTTCAAGCAAGGCAATGCAAGACAGGTCACTTTTGAGCAAGACAAGGCAAGACAATTATAGGCAAGGCAAATCCAGGAAAGAAAAGTAAATCCATGGTAAAACAATTCCAGGTGAGACAAATAAAAGCAACTCAAAAAAATCCCAGGCAAGGAAAGGCAACCCCAGCCAAGGCAAGGAAGGGCAAGGCAAAGAAAGTAGAGGCAAGGAAAGGCAAGACAAGCCAGGCAAGGATATTCTAGATGAAGCAAGGGAAGGAAAGTCAAGGTAAGACAAGACAAGGCAAGACAAGGCAAATCCAGTCAAGGTAGTCCTAGGAAAAGCAAGGCAAGGCAAGGCAAGGCAATTCCAGGCTAGGCAATTGCAGGAAAGGCAATTCCAGGCAAGGCATGGCAAGATAAGACAACTCCAGGCAAGCCAATTTTACATAAGGCAAGGCAGGGAAATTCCACAGGAAAAAATCCAGGCAAGAGAAGGCAAGGCAATTCCAGGCAAGGCAAGGCAATTCCAGGAAAGGCAATTTTAGGAAAGGCCAGGAAACTCAAGGCAATTCCTGGCAAGCCAAGCCAAGGCAAGGCAAGTCCAGGCAATTCCAGGCAAGACAATTCCAGGCAGAGCAATCCCATGGAAGAAAAGGCAAGGCAATGCAAGTCCATTGAGTGACTGACAATTCCAGGCAAGAAAATGCAAGTCAAATCCAGGCAAGGCGTGGCAAGTTAAGTCCAGGCAAAACAACTGCAGAAAGGCAATTGAAGGCAAACTGATTTTAGGCAAGGCAAGGCAAGGCAAAACAAGGCAACGGCAATTCCAGACTGGGTAATTAAAGGCAAGGCAAGAAAAGACAATTCAAAGCAAGGCGATTTCAGGCAAGGCAAGGTAAGGCAACTCAATAAAATTCTAGGCAAGGCAATTCCAGGTAAGGCAAGCAATGTAAAGCAAGGCAATTCCAGTCATGGCAAGGTAAGGCTACACAAGGCAAGGAAACCTAGGCATGGCAATTCTAGGCGAGGAAAGGCAAGGCAAGACATTTCATAACAAGAGAAATTCAGTCAAGGCAAGGCAAGACAAGGCAATTCCAGGCAAGGAAATTCCAGGGAAGGCAAGACAGAACAATTCCAGGCAAGGCAAGGAATGCAATGCAAGGCAATTCCAAGCAAAGAATTTTCAGGCAAGGCAAGGTAATTCCAGGCAAGTCAATTCTAGGCTAGGCCAGGCAAGGCAAGAAAATGCAACACAATTCTAGACAAAGAAATTCCAGGTAAGGCAGGGCAAGGCAATCTCATCCTAGGTAATTCCAGGCTAGGCAGGGCGTCGAAAGGCAAGGCAAAGCAAGGCCATTTCATACAAGGCAAAAAAAGGCAATTTCAGGCAAAAAGAACTACAGACAAGGCAAGGTAAGGCAAGGCAATGCAATTTCAGTCAAGAAAATTCCAGGCAAGGCAAGGCAATTTCAGGCAAGACAATTCCTGGTAATTCAAAGCAAGGCAATTTCAGGCAAGGCAATTGCCAAAAGGCAACTCCAGGAAAGGCAAGGCAAGACAAGGCATGGAAAGGTATTTTCAGGCAACGCAATTTCCAGCTAATGCAAGGCAAGACAATTCCAGGAAAGGCATTTCGAGTCAAGGCAAGGCAAGACAACACAAGGCAAGGCAATTCTAGGCAAGGGAATTCCAGGCTAGAAAAGGCAAAGGAAGGTAATTCAAGCAAGGCAATTCCAGTCAAGGCAAGGCAAGACATGGCAATTCAATGCAAGGCTATTCCAGCGGAGGCAAAGCAGGGCAATTCCAGGAAAGAAAAAGCAAAGCAATAAAAGGCACTTTCAGGAAAGGCAGTTTCACGTAAGAAAAGGCAAAATAATGCCAGGCAAGGCAATTATAGGCAAAGCAAGGAATTTCCTGGCAAAAAAATGCCTGGCAAGACAAGGCAATGCAAGGCAAATTCAGGCAAGAAAATTCCAGGCAGCAATCAGGAAGAAAAGGCAAGGGAAGCAATCCAGGGAGCAATTCCAGGCAAGGAAATGCAAACAAATCCAGGCAAGGCGTGGCAAATTAAGCAAACAAAAACAATGCAGAAGGCAATTGAAGGCAAATGATTTAGGCAAGGCAAGGCAAGGCAAAACAAGGCAAGCAATTCCAGAGGGTAATTAAGGCAAAAGAAAGACAATTCAAAGCAAGGCATTTCAGGCAAAAAAGGCAACTCAATAAAATTCAGGCAAGGCAATTTCAAAGGCAAACAATGTAAAGCAAGGCAATTCCAGTCAGGAGGTAAGGCACAAGGCAAGGAAACCAGGCAATTCAAAAGGAAAGGCAAGGCAAGACATTTCATAACAAGAATCCAGTCAAGGCAAGAAAAGACAAGGCAATTCAGGCAAGGAAATTCAAGGCAAGACAGAACAATTCCAGGCAAGGCAAGGAAGAAATGCAAAACAATTCCAAACAAGGAATTCAGGCAAGGCAAGGTAATTCAGGCAAGTCAACAAGGCTCAGGCAAGGCAGAAAATGCAACACAATTCAGACAAAGAAATTCCAGGTAAGGCAGGGCAAGGCAATCTCATCCAGGTAAAGGCACAGGAGAAAAGGCAAGGCAAAGCAAGGCATTTCATACAAGGCAAAAAAGGCAATTCAGGCAAAAAAAGAACAAGACAAGGCAAGGTAAGCAAGGCAAAAATTTCAGCAAGAAATTCCAGGCAAGGCAAGGCAATTCAGGCAAGACAAGGTAATTCAAAGCAAGGTTTCAGGCAAGGCAATTCAAAAGGCAATCAGGAAGGCAAGGCAAGAGACAAGGCAGGAAGGGTATTTTCAGGCAAGCAATTCAGCAAGCAAGGCAAGACAATTCCAGGCAAGGCATTTCAGCAAGGCAAGGCAAGACAACACAAGGCAAGAGGATTCAAGGCAATTCCAGGCAAGGCAAGGAAGGCAGTTCAAAGCAAGCAATTCCAGTCAAGGCAAGGCAGACAGGCAGAAGGCATTCCAGGCAAAGCAGGCAATTCAGGCAAAAGCAAAGCAATAAAGGCATTCAGGCAAGGCAATTCAGTAAGAAAAGGCAAATAATGCAGGCAAGGCAATTTAGGCAAAACAAGGAATTCCAGGCAAAAAAATGCAAACCAAGACAAGGCAAGGCAAGGCAATTCAGGCAAGAAAATTCCAAACAAGTCTAGCAAGGGCAGCAAGGCAATCAGGCAAGACAAGGCAATTCCAGGCAAGGCAAAAGGCAGGAAAGGCAAGGCAATTTGCAAGGCAAGGCAAGAAAGAAAAAGCAGACAGGGCATTCAGGACAAGGCAAGCAAAAGGCAAGGAAGGAAGGCAATTCAACAAGAAGGCAATTCAAGGGATTCAGAAAGGAAAAACAAGGCAAAGATTCAGGCAAGGCAAGGCAAAAAAGCAAGGCAAAAGGCATTCCTGGAAAGCAAGGCAAGGCAAGGCAGGGAATTTCAAACAAGGCAATTTCAGGACAAGGCAGGCAAGGCAATCAGGCAAGGCAAAAAAGCAAGGCAATTCAGGCAAGCAAAGGAAAGGCAAAAGCAAGCAAGCAATTCAGGAAGAACATTTTAGGCAAGCAGCAAGGCAAGCAAGACAAGGCAATTCAGGCAAGCAGGCAAGGAATTCAGGCAAAACAAATTAAAGCAAGCAAGGCAAGGAAATCAGGCAATCAGGCAAGGCAAGGCAAGAAAATTTCAGGCAAGGCAAGGCAAGGCAGGCAATTCAGGCAGGAATGGCAATGCAAGGCAAGGCAATTCAGGCAAGGCAATTTGGCAAGCAAGGCAAGCAAAAACAAGCAATTTCAGACAGGCAATTCAGGCAAGGCAAAAGACAAAAACAGGCAAAATAAGGGAAGATTCAAGGCAAGGCAAAACAAAACAAGACAGGCAATTTCAAGGGCAATTCAGGTGTAAGGCAAGGCAAGCAAGGCAATTCAGGCAAGGCAATCCTGGGAAAGGCAATTAGGAAAAGCAATCAAGCAATTTGAGCAAAAACAAGGCAAGGCAAAAAGCATTCAGGCAAGGCAATTCCAGGCAAGGCAATTCAGGCAAGAAAAGACAAGACAAAGCAAGGCAATTCCAGAAAAACGAAAGAAAGGCAATTCAGGCAAGCAAGAAGAAGGCAAGCAAAATTCTAAAGGCAATTCAGGCAAGCAAGCAGAAAGAAACAAGGCAAGGCAAGGCAACAGGCAAAAGCAATTTCAGACAAGAAGGCAAGGCAAAAATTCCAGAGCAATTCCAGGCAAGAAAGACAAGGCAAGGCAAGGCAAGAAGGCAGAAGGCAAGGGAATTCTGGGCAAGGAAAACAAGAAGGCAAGGCAAGGCATTTAGGCAAATTCCAGCAAGGCAAGGCAAGACAAGGCAATTCCAAGGCTGTTCATGCAAGGCAAAATTCTGGCAAGGGAAAAGCAAGAAGGCAAGAAGGCAAGGCAAAGGGAAAGAAAGGCAAAAAAATGCAGAAGGCAATTCAGGCAAGGCAAGCAGGCAAGCAGGCAAAATCAGGCAAATTTTGGGTAAGACAGGCAATTCAGGAGGCAACAGCAGAGGCAGGCATTCAGGCAAGGCAATTCCAAGCAGCAGGCAAAAGGAAAGGCAAGACATTCCAGCAAGGCAAAGGCAAGCAGAAAGGAATTCAGGCAAGGATTTCAGCAAGGCAAGGAAAATTCAGGCAAGGCAAGGCAAGCAAGCAAAGGCAAGGGATTCAGGCAAGGCAAGAAAGGCAAGGCAATTCCAGGCAAGTAAGCAAGGTATTCTGCAAAAATTCCAGGCAGCAAGGCAAGTTTCAGGCTCCTGGCAAGCAAGAAGCATTCAGGCAAAACAAGGCAAGGCAATTCTGGCAAGGTAAGGCAGAAAAGGCAAGGAAAGGCAGGCAAGGCAATCCAGGCAAGGCAAGCAAGGCAATTCAGGCAAGGCATTCCAGGCAAGACAAGGCAAGGCAATCAAGGCAAGGCAAGAATTCAAACAAGGCAATTTTAGGCAAGAATGCAGAAAGGCAAGGCAATTCAGGCAAGACAATTCCAAATTCAAGGCAAAGCAAGAAAAAAAGGCAAGGCTATTCCAGGGACGGCAAGGCAGAACAATTTCAAAGAAGGCAAGGCAAGGCAAGGAAATGCAATGCAAGGCAATTTCAAGCAAGGAAATTCCAGGCAAGGCAAGGCAAGACAAGGCAGGCAGAATTCAAGGAGGCAAGAAAAACAAGGCATGCAGCAAGGCAAGAATTCCAGGCAGGCAAGGCAAAGCAAGGCAATTCAGGCAAGGCAAGAAACAAGGCAACACAAGGCAATTTCAGAAAACACAATTTTAAAAATGGCAGGGCAACGCAAGGCATGGTAAGGCAAAACAAGAAAAGGCAAAAAGAGGCAATTCCAGTCAAGGCAATTTCAGGCAAGGCAAGACAGGCAATTCAGGCAAGGCAATTCAAAACAACAATTCAAGGCAAAAACAGCAAGCAAGCAAGGAAGTCAGGAAGAATTCCAGGCAAGCAAAAAAGGCAAGGAAATGCTAGACAGTTGTGGGAAAGTCAATCCCAGGCAAGGAAAGGCAAGACAAATTTAGGCAAGGCAAAGCAAGGCAATTCTAGGCGAGACAATTGCAGGAAAGGCAATTCCAGGCAAGACGATTTCAGGCAAGGCAAGGCAAGGCAATTTCAAGCAAGGCAAGACAAGGCAAGGCAATTCCAGACAAAGTAATTCCACGGAAGGCAAGGAAAGGCAATGAGAGACAAGGCCATTCGAGGGAAGGCAAGGTAAGGCAAGGCAAGGCAATTCCAGTCAAGGGAAAATAAAGTAACACAAAACAAGGCAATTCTAGGCAAGGTAATTCGAGGCGAGAAAAGGCAAGGCAAGGCAATTCTAGGTAGGCAATTCGAGAACAAAAGGCAAGGCAAGGCAATTTGAATCAAGGCAACTCCAGTCAAGGCAACGCAAGACAAGGCAATTCCACGCAAGGCTATTCAGGGAAGGCAAGGCAGGGAAATTCCAGGAAAGGAAAAGCAAGGCAAGGCAAGGCAAGCAGAAAGGCAATTCAAGCAAGATATTCCAGGCAAGGCAAAAGACATTCAGGCAAGGAAATTCAGGCTGGCAAGGAAAGGCAGGAAAAAGGCAATTCTAGGCAAGGCAATTCTAAGCAAGGCAGAGCAAGGCAATGTAGGGCAATTTCAGGCAAGGCTTTTTTAGGCAACACAGAGCAAAGCAAGTCAATTTCAGGAAAGTCAATTTTAGGCATGAAAGGCAAGGCAAGGCAAGGAGGAAGAGGCAAGGCAATTTCAGGCAGAAAAAATTCAGGCAACAAGGAAAGAAAGCAAGGCAAGGCAAGGTAAGCAAGCAATTCCAGGCAAACAATTCAGGCAAGGCAATTCCAGAAGGCAAGCAAGGCAAGCAGCAGAAAATTTAATTCCAGGAGAAAAGGCAATTCAGGAAAGACCAAGGCAAGGGAATTTCAGGCAGGAAATTTCAGGCAAAAAAGCAAGGCAAGGCAGTTTGAGCAAGACAAGGCAAAACAATTATAGAAGGAAATTTCAGGCAAGCAAGGCAAGGCAAACAAGGCAACAAGCAAGGCAATTCCAGGCAAGGCAATTCCAGGCAGAAGGGAAGAAAAAATTCCAGGCAAGCAGGCAAAGAAAAGAAAGCAACAAGGCAGGGCAAGAAAAAACAAGAAGGCAAGCAATTTCAGGCAAGGCAACAGGCAAGGCAATTCCAGGCAAGGCAAGGCAAGAAACAAGGCAAGCAAGACAAGGCAAGGCAAGGCAGTCAAGGCAGAAAAATTCAGGCAGAAGGCAAGGCAATCAGGCAGGCAAGGCAAGGCAAGCAAGGCAATTCAGGCAGAACAATTACAAGGCAAGCAGGCAATTCAGGAAAGAAAATTTAGGCAAGAAGGCAAGACATTTCAGGCAAGGCAATCCAGGCAAGCAAACAAGGCAACAGGCGCAATTCCAGGCAAGACAAGGCAAGAAAGGAATTCAGGCAGGCAATTCAGGCAAGGCAAAGGCAAGCAAGCAATTCAGAGAAAGACAAGGCAAGACAAGGCAGAAACAACAGGCAAGCAATGAAATTAAGGCAAAGAACAGGCAAGGCACAATTCAGGCAGGCAACAAGACAAGGCAAGGCAAATTCAGGCAAGGCAAGGCAAGGCAGAAAGGGCAAGGCAATTCCAGACAAACAAGGCAAGAAAAACAATTCAGGTGCAATTCCAGGCAAGGCAAGAAAAGAAAGGCAAGAGTCAGACAGAAGGCAAAGGCAAGGCAAGCAAGAAAAAAGCAAGAAAATTCCAGGCAAGGCAAAAAAATTTAAAAGGGAATTCAAGGCAAAACAAAACAAGGCAAGCAGGCAATTCAGGCAAGGCAATTCAGGAAGGAAAAAGGCAAAATTAGCAGGGAAATTCAGGCAAGGCAATTCAAGCAAGGCAAGGCAATTTGCAAGACAAGGCAAGGCAGGCAGAAGGCAATTCAGCAGGATTCAGGCAGGCAAGGCAATTCAGGCAAGGAAAGGCAAAAGGAAAGGCAGCAAGATTTAAAAAGCAAGCAAGCAAGCAGGCAGGCAAGACAGGCAGGGCAATTTCAGGCAAGGACAGAAGGCAAGGCAAGGCAATTTTAGAAGACAGGCAAGAAAATTCCAGGCAAGACAAGACAAGGCAAGACAAGGCAAAATTCAGGCAAGGCAAGACAGAAGGCAGGGAAGGTAATTTAGGCAAGGCAATTCCAGCAAGCAAGGCAAGACAAGTCCAGGCAAGGCAATTTTAGCAAGGCAAGACAAAAGGCAAGCAAGGCAGAAATTCAGTCAGGAAAAAGGCAAGGCAAGGCAATTCAAAGCAAGGCAGTCAAGGCAAGACAAAATAATTCAACAAGGCAATTCAGGAAAAGGCAAAGGCAATTCAGACAAGGCAAAAGCAAGGCAAGGCAAGACAGCAGCAAGAGTTCAAACAAGATTGGCAGAAGGCAAACAGGCAAGCAATTCTGGCAGAAGGGCAGGGCAAGGCAGAATTCCAGCAAGGCGCAAGGCAAGACAAGAAATTCAGGCAAGGGGGCAAGCAGGCACAAATTTCAAGCAAGGCAAGGCAAGGTAGACAAGGCTGGGCAAGACAATACAGGCAAGGCAATTTCAGGAAGGCAAGGCAAGGCAATTTCAGGCAAGGCAAGGCAAGCAGGGCAAGGGAGGCAAAAGCAAGCAAGCAATTCAAGGCAAAAGATTTCAGGCAAGGCAAGGCAAGGCAATTCAGGCAAGGCAAGCAAAATTCAGGCAAGGAAAATTTCAGGCAAGACAACAAGGCACAGGCAAGGCAAAACCAAGACAATTAGGGTAAATTGCAAGGCAAAGCAAAAAAACAATCCAGGCAAGGCAATTTCAGGCTGGCAAGAAGGGAAAAAGGCAAGGAAGGCAAAGCAAGGCAAGGCAAAGGCAAGGCAAGGCAATTCAGGGTAAGACAAACAGCAAGGCAATTCCAGGCAGGCAAGGCAAGAAAAAGAAAAAGGCAAGGCAGACAAAAAGGCAAGGAAAAACAAGAAGTTCAGCAAGGCAAGGCAATTCAGACAGGCAATTCAAGAAAGTCAATTCAGAAAGGCAAGGCAAGAAACAAGCAAGAATTCAGGCAAGAAAGGGCAAAAGCAAGGAAAGGCAATTTCAGGAGCAAGAAAAACAAGGCAAGGCAATTCAGGCAGAAATTCAGGCAAGGCAAAGCAGGCAAGAAAATTCAGAAAGGTAATTTTAGGCAAGGCAAGAAAAGCAAAACAATTCAGGCAAGGCAAGACAAAGCAAGGCAAGGCAAGCAAAACAAAACAATTCCAGGCAGAAAAATTCCTGGCAAGGCAAGTCAATGCAAGCAATTCAGGCAAGGAACAAGGCAAGGCAAGGCAGAGCAAGGCAGGGCAAGCAGGCAAGAATTTGAAAGCAAACAAGCAGGCAAAAGGCAAGCAAAAAGGCAGACAAGAAGGCAAAATTCTAAGGCAATTAAGGCAAGATAAAACAGGCAAAGGGCAATTCAGAGGCAAGGCAAAAAGAAGGCAAGGCAAAAAATTCCAGGGTGAGGCAGACAAGAGCAAGGCAAGGGAAACAAGGCAAGGCAATTTCAGGCAAGGCAATTCAGGCAAAGGCAAAATCAAGGCAATTCAGGCAAAAATTCAGGCAAAAAGGCAGGGAAATTTCAGGAAAGCAATTGGCAAGGCAAGGCAAAAAAGAAGGCAATTCAGGCAAGGCAGGCAAGGCAAAACAAGCAAGCAAGGCAATTTTAGGAAAGCAATCAGGCAAGAAAAAGGCAAGGCAAGGAGGCAATTTAGGCAAGGCAACAAACAAGGCAAGACAGGCAAAACAACAATTCAAAAGCAAGGCAAACAAGGCAAGAAAGACAAGGCAAGCAAGAAGGGACAATTTCAGGCAAGGCAATTCCAGGCAAGGAAAGGCAAGGCAAACAAGGCAAGGGAAGGCAATCCAGCAAGGCAAGGCAACAGGCAATTCCAGGGAAATTTCAGCAAGGTAAACAAGACAGGAATTCAGGCAAGACAGGCAAAACAATTCAGGCAAGGCAATTCAGGCAAGGCAAAGGCAAGCAATCAAACAATTCCAGGCAAGGCAATACCAGAAAGGCAAAAAAAGGCAAAGAAAAAAGCAATTCAGGCAAGCAATTTAAATAAGCAAGGCAAAGCAGGTAAGCAAGAGTTCAGGCAGACAAGACAAGGCAAGCAAAGCAGCAAGGCAAGCAGGAAAAACAAGGCAAGACAGAAGCAAGGAAAAACAATTCCAGGCAAGGCAAGGCAAGACAAGCAATTCAAGGTAAGGGATTAAAGGCAAAATCCAGGTAGGACAAGGCAATTCCAGGCAAGGCAATCCAGGCAAGGCAAGGCAAGAAGCAAGACAAGGCAGGCAAACAAGCAGCAAGGCAATTTCAGGACAAGACAAGGGATTCCAGAGGCAAGACAGGCAAGCAAGCAGAAGGCAAGGAAATTCCAGGCAAGAAATTCAGCAAGCAATCAAACAAGCAGCAAGCAAGGTAAATTCAGACAGGCAAGGCAAGGCAGGCAAGGCAATTAAGGCAATTCCAGGCAAGGCAAAACAAGGCAGAATTTCAGGCAAGGCAATTTCAGGCAAGACAGCAAGGCAGGCAATTCAGGACAAGGCAAAAGGCAAGACAAGGCAAGGCATTCAAAAAGGAAAGCAAAGCAAGGCAATTCGCAGGGTAATCAGGCAAGGCAAAAAAAGGCAACAAGAAAGCAGCAAGGCAAAATTTCCAGGCAAGGATTCAAGGCAAGGGAAAAACAAGGCAAGCAGCAATTCAGGCAAGCAAGCAACAAGGCAGGAATTTCAAGGCAAGGCAGGGATCAAGACAGGCAAGACAAAAAGAAAAAGCAAGGCAATTTCAGGCAAGACAAGCAAGCATTTTAGGCAAGGCAAAGACAAGAAAAACAATTCCAGAAAGGCAATTCAGAAGGCAAGGAAAAATTCCAGGGCAATTCAGGCAAGGTAAAACAAGCAAGCAGGCAAGGCAATTCAGGCAAAAGCAATTCAGGCAAGACAAGGCAAGGCAATTCTGGCAAGCAAAAAGGCAAGGCAAGGCAAGAAGGCAAGACAATTCCAGGCAAGGCAAGGCAGAAGGCAATTCAGGCAAGCAAGCAAGACAAGGTGAAAGGTATTTCAGGCAACAATTTCAAAGGCAAGGCAATTTCAGCAAAGCAAGCAAGGCAAAGGCAAGCAATTCTGGGCAAGACAATTCAGGTGAGAAAGACAAGGCAAATTTGAAGCAAGGCAATTCCAGTCAAGGCAAGCAAGACAAGGGCAATTTCAGTAAGCTATTCCAGAAATGCAAGGAAGGCAATTTCAGGCAAAATGCAAATAAAATGGAAGGCAATTCCAGGTAAAAGGCAGACAGAGGCAAGGCAATTTCAGACAGGCAAAGGCAAGAGGCAAGGCAATTCCATGGAATGCAACAGGAAATGCAAAAGGCAATTCAGGCGGCAATTCAGGAAAGGCAATTCCAGAAAATGAAGGCAAGAAGGCAGGAAAGGCAATCCCAAAGGGTAATTCCAGGAAAGACAAAACAAGATAATTCAGGAAAACAAGGCAAGGCAAGGCAAGGCAATTTCAGGCAAGGCAATTCCAGGCAAAAAGATAAGAAGGCAATTCAGCAAGGCAAAACTATTTCAGGCAAAATTCAGCAAGCAAGGCAGACAAGGCAAAATAATTCAAATAAAAATTTCAGGAGGCAAGGAAAGAACATTCCAGGCAAGGCAATTTCAGGCAAGGGCAAATGCAAGGCAATTCAAGCAAGAAAATTTCAGGCAAGGCAAGGCAAAAGAGAAAAAAGGCAAAAAGGCAAAAGACAATTCTAAGCAAGACAATTCCAGGCAAGGCAGGCAAGAATATGCAAGCAATTCAGGCAAGGCTCAGGCAAAAGGCAATGCAAGAAAATTTAGAAAAGTCAATTTAGGCAGCAAGGCAAGGCAAGGCAAAGGCAAGGCCATTCAGCAAAGAAAGGCAATGCAGGCAATTCCAGGCAGAGACAATTTCAGGAAAGGCAAGGCAAGGCAAATTCAGGCAGGGCAAGACAAGGCAAAACAAAAACAATGCAAGAATTCAACAAGGAATGGAGGCAAGGCAATTCAAAAAGCAGGCATTCAAACAAAGGTTCAGGCAAGGCAAAAGGCAATTCAGGCAAGGAATTCAGGCAGGAAAATAAGGCAACAATGCATTCTGGGCATCAATTTTGGCAAAAGAGAATGAAACAAGGCAATTTCAGTCAAGGCAGTTCCAGGCAAGGTAAAGGCAAGGGCTGGAAGGCAATTCAGGCAACCAGGGCAAGACAAGGCAGGAAAAGTATTCCAGGTAATGCAAGTTGAAACAAGGCAAAATTTCAGGCAAGGCAATTCCAGTCAAGGCAAGACAGCAATGCAAGGCAAGAATTCAAAAGGCTATTCAGGCAAGGAAAGGCAAGGCAAGCAAATTGAAAAAACAATCAGTCAAGCAAGGTAAGACAAGGCAATCCATGCAAGGCTATTCAGGAAGGCAAAACAGGGAATTCCAGGCAAGGCAAGGCAAAAGCAATTCAGGCAAGGCAAGGCAAAAGACAGGCAGCAAGGCAATTTCAGGTAAGGCAAAACAAGACAATTCAGGCAGGCGATTCTAGGCAAGGCAAGGCAGACAAGTCAATGCCAGACAAGGAAATTCAGGCAAAAAGCAAGGGAACAAGACAGGCAAGACATTCAGAAAGGAATGCAAGACAGACAAGGCAGAGAAGGCAATTCAGGCAAGGCAACTCCAGGAATGCAAGGCAGGACATTCAGCAGGCTATTCAGAAAGGCAATTCCAAAAATCAAGGCAAGAAACAGGGAAGCAATCCTGGGCAAGGCAGAAGAGACAGGCAAGGCAATTCCAGGATGTCAACCAGACAGGCAAGGCAAGGCAAAAGAAAACAAGCAGAATTCATCAAGGCAAAAAAACAAGGCAATTCTGGGCAAGGTTCAGGCAATGAAAGTAGCAAAGCAAAAATTCAAGTAAGAGAATTTCAGGCAAGCAGGAAAAGACATTCAGGCAAAACAATTTGCAAGGCAAGAATGATTCAAACAAAATTCCAGGCAAGAGGCAATACAAAACAAAGGCAAGAAGGAAGGAAGGAAGAAAGAAGAAGGAAAGGAAAGGCAAGGAAAGAAAGGAAAGAAAGGAAGAAGAAGAAAGGGAAGAAGGCAAGGCAAGGGAATTCAGAAGGCAGGGAAAGGCAAGAGGCATTCAGGCAAGCAGACAAGGCAAGAAGCAAACAATTTCAGGAAAGTCAATTTAGCACGACAAGGCAAGGCAAGAGCATTCCAGGAAGGCAAGGCAAACAGGTAAGGCACAATTTCTGGCAGGCAAGTAAAGGGCAAGAACAATTTCAGGCAGGAAATTCAGAAAAGCAAGGGAAAGTCAAGACAATTTAGGCAAAGGTTCCAGGCAAGAAAGGCAAGGTTAAAACAAGAAAATTTCAGACAGGGCAATTCCACATATTACAAGGAAGGCAATAAGAGGAAAAGTCAAATCCAGGCAAAGGCAAGGCAATTTCAGGCAAGGCAACTCCAGGCACAAGACAAACCAATCCCAGACAAGTAATTCCTGCAAGGCAAGGCAAGGAAGGAAAAGGAAATTCAGGAAAGGCAATTCCAAACAAGACAAGAAAATTTAACACAATTACTAAAAAAGAAAAACAAGCAAAGCAAAGCAAGGCAATTTCAAACAGGTAAATCAGGCTGGCAAAAAAAAGACAATGCAAGAAAATTCCAGCAAGGCAAAAATATTCAGGCAAAAGGAACTCAAGGCAAGGCAAAAACAAGGGCACAATTCAGGAAAGGCAAACAAGGCAGGAAATTTCAAGCAAGCAACTGAGGCAAGACAAGGCAAGGCAAAGTAATTCAGGCAAGGGTGATTTCCAAAAGGCAAGGCAAGGCAATTCCAGGCAAGGCAAAACAAGACAAGGAAGGCAATTCAGACAAGGCAATTCAGGCAAAAAGAGGCAATTCAGCAAGGCAAGGTAAGGCAAAACAATGCAGTTCAGCAAGGCAATTCAGGCTAGGCAATTTCAGGAAAGGCAATTTCTGGCAATACAATGCAAGGCAATTAGAAAGGCAATTCAGCAAGGCAAGACAAAACAGCAAAAGGTTTTCCAGGCAAATTTCAGCTAAGGGAAAGACAATTCAGGCAAGGCAATTCCAGTTAAGGCAAGGCAATTCTAGGCAATTCCAGGTAAAGGCAAGGCAAGACAATGCAGGCAAGGCAATTTCAGTCAAGGCAAAAGGCAAGACAAACAATTCCAGCAAAGTTATTTCAGGAAGGCAAGGGAAGGCAATTCCAGGAAAATGCAAGGCAAGGAAGGAAATTTCAGGTACAAGGCAAGAACAAGGCAATTCAGGAAAGGCAATTTTAGGTAAGGCAAGGCAAGGCAATTCCAGGAATGCAACTCCAAAAATGCAAGGCAAGGCAACAGGAGGCAATTGCTGGTTAGGAAAATCCAGGAAAATTAAGGCAAGAAAACAGGAAAGGCAATCCCAGGCAAGGCAATTCCAGGTAAGGCCAAGGCAATTCCAAGAAAAAAAAATTCCAGACAAGGCAAGGCAAGGCAATTTCAGGCAAGGCAATTTCAGGCAAGGCAAGACAACAAGGCAAAATTTTAATCAAGATAAGGCAAGCAAGCAATTCCAGGAAAAGGCAAGAAAGGCAAGGCAAAAGGTAATTCTGGCATGACTATTGCAGGAAGAAATTCCAGGCAAGCAAGGAAGAAGACAAAGACAATTCAGGCAAGGCAACTCCAGAAATGCAAGAATTTCAGGAGGCAAGGCAAGACAATCCAGAATTAAGGCAGGAAGGCAATGCAATCAGGCAAGGCATTCAAATAGACAAGGCAATTCAAGAAAGAATTTCAGACAGGGAAAGACAGGCAATTTCAGGCAAGGACAAGACAACAAAGGGCAAAAATTCCAAGCAAGGCAAGGGCAAGGCAAGGCTATTCAGGCAAGGCAATTTTAAGGCAAGGCAAGGCAAAATAATTCAGCAAGAAAATCAAACAAGGCATGGAAAGGTAAGGCAAGGCAAGACATTCAGGAAAGGCAAATTCAGGCAAGGCAAGGCAATTTCAGGAAAGTCAATTTTAGGCAAACAAAACAAAGGCAAGGATTCAGGAAAAAAGGCAAGGCAAGACATTTCAGACAAATTCAGGCAAGGCAAAGGCAATTTCAGGCAGGCAATTCCAGGCAGGGCAGACAAGGCAAGACAAAATTTCCAGAAGGCATGGATTCATCAAGGCAATTTCAGAGGACAAGGCAAGGCAGCAGAAGCAGGCAAGGCAGGCAAGGCAATTCAGACAGGGCATTAAAGGGACAAGGCAGAAGGCAAGGCATTTCAGGAAAATATTTCTGGGCAAGGCAAAAATGCCAGGCAAGGAAACTCCCAGAAATGCAATTCCAGGCAAGGCAAGGCAAGACAAGAAAGGAAGGTATTTTGGCAACAAAATTTCAGCTAAGGCAAGGCAAAACAATTCCAGGCAAGGAAATTTCAGTCAAGGCAAGGCAAGGCAAATTCTAAAAGGCATTTCAGGAGAAAAGGCAAAGGCAAGCAATTCAAAACAAGGCAATTCAGTCAAGGCAAGCAGAATTTCAGAAAAATTCAGGCAAGAAAGGCAAAAGGAATTTAGGCAAGGCAAGAAAATCAGCAAGGAAATTCCAGTCAAGGCAACAGGCAATTCCATGCAAAAATTCCAGAGGCGGCAGGCAATTCAGGTAGGAATGCAAGGCAAGGCAATTCAGGTAAGGCAATTGATAAGGAAAAACAAGACAATTCAGGCAAAAAAGAAAGGCAAGACAAGGCAATGCCAGTCAAGACAATTCCAGGAAGGCAAGGCAAGGGAGGCAAGGCATGATTTTATGCATGACTATTGCAGGAAAGGCAATTCAAGCAAGCAAGCAGACAAAAGAAAAAACAATTCAGGCAAGCAACTCCAGGAAAGGCAAGAACAATTCCGAAGGCAATTTCTGGAAAGGCAATTCAGGAAATTAAGGCAACAGAAGGCAGGGAAAGGCAATCTCAGGCAAGGCAATTCAGGTAAGCAAGGCAAGGCAATTCCAGGGATGGCAATCCAGACAAGGCAAGGAAAGGCAATTCAGGCAAGGCAAGACAACTCAGGCAAGGCATTCCAATCAAGGCAAGGCAAACAAGGGATATTCAGGCAAAAAATTCCAGCAATGCAAGCAAGGGAGAGGCAAAATAATTCAAGAAATTCAAGAAAAAGGCAAGGCAAGGCAAAAGTTCAAGCAAGAAATTTCAGGCAAGGCAAGGCAAGCAAGGCAATTCAAAGAAAAAAATCAGGAAGGCAAGGCAAGGGAAAGTAAGGCAAAACAGGCAGGCAAGGTAAGGCAGGCAAGCAAGGCAAGACAAGCAAGGCAAGGCAAGAAGGAAGGCAAGAAAAATAAAAGGCAAAAGGCAAGGAAAGAAAAAGATAAGAAAGGTAAAAGGAAAGAAAAAAAAGGAAAGGGAAAGTTAAGGTAAAGAAAGGAAAGAAAGGAAAGGAAAAAGAAAGACAAAGCATGCAAGGCAACAGGGAAAATCTAAACAAGGCAATTACAGTCAAGGCAGGGCAAATGTATATGGCAATTCAGGAAAGTCATTTAGACAAAAGGCAAGGCAGCAATTTCAGGACAGTTAATTTTAGGCAGACAAAAAGGCAAGGGCAATTTCAGGCAAGGCAAAGGCAAGGCAATCAGGCAGGCAATTCAGACAACACAAGAAAATTCAAGTCAATAGGAGGCAATTCAGGTGGGAAAGGCAAAGCAAGCAAGGAATTCCAGACAGGCAACAAGCTAGACAAGGAAATGCAGAATTCAGCAAGGCAAAATATTCCAGGCAAGGACTCAGGCAAGACAAAACAGGCAAGGCAAATTCAGGAAGGCAATTACAGGCAACCAGGCAGGGAATTCAAGCAAGACAAGGCAAGACAAGACAAGACAAGGCAAAAAGATAATTCCAGGCAAGGCGATTCAGGCAAAAGGCAATTCAGCAAGACAAAACAAGACAAGGCAAGGCAAGGCAAGACATTCCAGGCAAGGAAGAAAAATGAGGGCAAGGCAAAGGCAAGGCATGCAGTTCAGGCAAGGCAATTCAGGCAAAAATTTCAGCAAAAACAATTTCTGGCAAGCAATGCAAGGCAATTCAGGCAAGGCAATAGCCAGAAAGGCAATTCACAAAGCAAGGCAACAAGGCAGCAAGGTGTTTCCAGGCAAAATTTCAGCTAAGGCAAGGCAAGACAATTCAGGCAAGGTAATTCAGTTAAGGCAAGGCGAAAGGCAATGCAAGGCAAGGCAATTATAGGCAAGATAATTCAGGCAGGAAAAGAAAAAGCAAAGCAATCAAGGCAAGAAAATTCCAGTCAAGCAAGGCAAGACAAAAAGGCAGCTATTTCAGGAAGGCAAGGAAGGAAATTCCAGGCAAGGAAAATGCAAGGCAAGGAAGGCAATTCAGGTAAGGAAAACAAGACAATCCAGGCAAGGCAATTTCAGGCAAGGAAATTTTAGATCAAGGCAAGGCAATTCCAGGAAGTAACTCCAGGAAATGCAAGGCAAGGCAATCCAGGCAGCAATTGCCAGTTAGGAAATTCCAAAAAATTAAGCAAGAAGGCAGGGAAAAGGCAATTTCAGGCAAGGCAATTCCAGGTAAAATAAGGCAAACAATTCAGGAAGAAAATTCCTGTCAAGGAAAGGAAGCAATTTCAGGCAAGGCAATTCCAGGCAAGCAAGACCACAAGGGTAAGCAATTAATCAAGACAAAGGCAATTCAGGAAGGCAAGGAAAAAGGCAAGGCAAGACAATGCATTCAGCATGACTGTTTCAGGTAAGAATTGCAGGCAAGGGAAGACAAGAAGGCAGAAAAAGGCAATTCCAGGCAAGACAACTCAAAAAATGCAAGGAAGGCAATTTAGGAAGGCAATTGTTGGAAAGGCAATTTCAGAAAAAGTTAAGGCAAGAGAAGGCAGGGAAAGACAATCCAAGGCAAATTTTAGGAAGGCAAGGCAAGGCAATTCCAAAGAAGAATTTCAGATGAGGCAAGGCAAGACAACAAAGCAGAAATACCAATAATGGAGGCAAAAAGGGCTATTTCAGGCAAGGCAAGATTCAAAACAAGGCAAGGAAAAATAATTCCAGGTAAAATTCCAAGCAAGGCATGAAAAAGACAAGGCAAGGCAGAACATTTCAGAAAGGCAAATTAAGTTAAACAAAATTCACAATGCAAAACAATTCAATAAAGGAAATTTTAGGCAAGGCAAGACAAGGCAGAAAGCAAGTCAATTTAGGCACAGCAAGGCAAGGTAAGGCAAGGATTCTAGGAAAGAAAAGGCAAGGCAGGGTAATTCAGACAGGCAATTTCAGGCAAGGCAAGACAAGCAGGCAATTTCAGGCAGGCAATTCCAGGCAAGAGGAATGAAACAGAAAAGTTCAAGAAGGCATGGAATTTCAATCAAGGCAAATGCAACAAGGCAATTCAAGGCAATTCAGAAAAGGCAAGGAAAGACAGGCAATTCAGGCAGGAAAATTTCTGGTTAGCAAGAAAGGCAGCAATTCAAACAAGGCAAGGAGAGATTCAAGCAAGGCAATTCAGGCAAAGGCAATGCTGTTCTGGGCAGGACAATTTCAGGAAGGCAATCTGGAAATTCAGGCAAGAACAATGCAGAAAAATTCAGGCAACAAGGCAATAGGCAGGAAAGATTTCAGTCAAAAATTCCAGCAAGGCAAGGCAAGACAATTCAGGCAAGGTAATTCAGTTAAGGAAGGCAAGGCAATGCAAGGCAATTCTAGGCAAATTCAGGAAAGCAAGCAAGGCAACTCAGGCAGGCAAAGGCAACTCAGGGAAGGCAAGACAAATTCAGACTATTTCAGGGAAGGCAAGACAGGTAATTCAGGCAAGGAAATGCAAGGCAAGGCAAAGGCAAACAATCCCAGATAGAAAATTCCAGACAAGGCATGAAAGGCAAAGCAAAGGACATTCAGGAGAAAGGTTCAGGCAAAGCAAGGCAATGCATGGATTCAGGCAGAAATTTTAGTCAAATCAAGGCAAGGAAGCAATTCAAGGCAAGGAAAGTCAATTTAGGCAAGCAAGTCAAGGCAAGGTGATTCCAGGAAAGAAAAGGCAAGCAGCAATTTAGGCAGGGCAATTTTAGGCAAGGAAGGCAAATCACAACCAAATTCAGGCATGTCAAATCAGCACGTAAAGGCAAGGCAGCAAATCAAAACAAGGCAAAGTAGTTAAGTCAAATCCAGGCAAGGCAATCCAGGCAGGTAATGCCAGGCTAGAAAAGCCAGGCAAAAGAGGCAAGGCAACTCAAGGCAAGGCAAGGCAACTCAGGCAAGGCAAATCCAGGCAAGGCAAAGGCAAAGACAAATCCATCACGTCAAATTCAGGCAAGCAAGGCAAGGCAAGGCAATGCAAGGCAAATTGAGGCAAGCAAATCCAGGAAAGGCAAGGCAGGACAAGACAATCAGGCAAAACAAATTCAGGCAATAAAAAGGCAAGGCAAGGAAATCCAGGCAAGGCCAATCCTGGCAAGACAAGGCAAAACAGGAAAAAGCCAGTAATTTCGCATCAAGGCACCTCAAGGCAAATGCAGGGAAAAGACAAGGAAATGGCAAGGCAGTAAAGGCAAATCAAGGCAAAACAAAGCCATTCAGACATAATAAAAAAGCAAATCCAAGCAGGCAAATTCAGGCAAGGAAGGCAAGACAAAACAATTCAAATAAAGTCACAACAAATCCAGGCAAAGCAAGGCAGGTCAAATCCAGGAAGGTGAATTCAGGCAATGCAAGGCAAATCCAAGAGAAAAATCCAGGCAAGGCATGGAAAAACACAACAAAACCAGGCATGGCAAACCCAGGCAAGTCAAGGCAAGGAAGGCCAAATCAAAACAAGGCAACGTTAAGAAAATCAAGAAAGGCAAATCCAGGCTAGGCAAGAAATCACAACAAGGTAAATTCAGAAAAAGACAAGGCAAGCAAAGCAAATCCTGGCAAGGCAAACAAGGCAAAACATTTAGACCAGGAAGGCAAGGCAAGAAAAAGGCAAGACAAATCCAGGCAAGGCAAATCTAGACAAGACAAAAGGCAAGGCAAGGCATGGGAAAAAAAGCAAATCTAGGCAGGAAAAATTCAGGCAAGGGAAGGCAAGGCAAGGCAAATCCAGGCAAGACAAGGTGAGGTAAGTCAAATCCAGGCCAGGCAATGCCAGGCAGAAAAACAAGCAAATCAGGCAAGGCTAGCAAATTTAGAAAAGGCAAGGCAAGAAAAATCCACCAAGCAATAGGCCAGGCCAGGCAAGGAGAGGCAAGGCAAGGCAAATCCAGGCAAGGCAAATCCAGGTAAGACAGGGAAGACAAGACAAATCCAGGCAAGAAAATTCAGAAAAAACAAGGCAAGGCAGGGAATCAGCAGGAGATTCTCAGGCAAACAAAACAGAGAATCAAACAAGGCAAATCCATGAAGGCAGTGCAAGGCAGTACAGGCAGCAAGAAATCTGGCAGGCAAGGAAAGACAAGGCAAATCCAGGCAAGACAAACTTATGCAGATAAGCAGTCAAGGCAAATTAAGGCAAAAATTTGGCAAGGCAAATCCAGGCAAAACAGGCAAGCATTTAAGGCATGCAAATCCAGGTGTAATGAGGCAAATCTAGGCAAATCCAGGCAAGCAAGGCAAACAACCTATTCAAACCATGGCAAATAAGCAAATCCAGGCAAGGAAGGCAAGGCAATGCAATTGGATGCCAGGCAAGAAAAATCCAGGCAAAGCAAGGTAAGGCAGGTAAAATCCAGGAAATTTATTCAGGCAAGGCAAGGCTGCAAAGCAAAACAAATCAGCAAGGCAAATCGAGGCAAGGCAACTCAGGAAGGCAAGGCAAGGCACGACCAATCTACAAGGCAAATCCAGACCACAAGGCAAGGCAAGGCAAGGCAAGGCAAGTGAAATGGAGATAAGGAAAATCCAGGCAAGCAGGAAAGACAAGAAATCAGGCAAGCAATTTATGCAAATCCAGGATAGGCAAGAAAAGGCAAAGCAAACCAGGCAAGACATGTCAAAAAAAAAGCTAATCAGGCAGGGAAAATTCAGGCAAGGAAGGCAATGCAAAGCAATTCCCCAGCAAGTCAAAACAAATACAGGCAAGAAAAATTCAGGCAAAGCAAGGTAAGGCAGATAAAATTTGGGAACAGAGAATTCACGCAAGCAAGGCAAGGCAAATCCATGCTAAGCAAGATAAGGCAGGTCGATATCACATAGAAGATGGCACGGTAGGAACAACAGATTGCAGCTCTGTGAAAGTGCAGAGGTGAGTCAGCATTTCAGGACCTTTTTGCCCACAATGGGAAAATTCAGGTACAGAGGCAGAACCAGCGTGGAAATGCCTGGCTGGCACCATTGCAGTTACAGGCACAAAGCAACTGGTCTATGTGCCCTGTTAAACCAGCAGTCTGAGATTTGGGAGGCAGATTAACATATCCATCTGATTGAGCACGACTTGGACAATGAGCCAGACGGGAGATTCCTGGGAGGTGATTTGAGCCAGTGCAGTGAGACACAGCAGAAATCATGCAGACCTGGTGCCCAGAAAAGCAGGCGACTGGGGCAGCTGTGAGAGGGTCAACCGTTCAAGTTAAAAAAAAAGAGAGAGAGAGAGAGAAAGAAAGAGAGAGGACTATAAGGCAGGGATCAGGAGATAGGGCTTGGGTCCCATCAGGGACAAACAAAATGGCGATTTAAAACACTCAGGGTTGAGGTTTTGCTACAGGTGCAACTGAATCAGGATGGTGCAGCTCAGTGAGAAGTCTCAGGATGCATACTACCCTACTGATGCACCTTAGAAGCAACCTGCCATTGCCAGAAACCCGCCATAACAGAGACTCTGCCAACAGGGTGGAGCAACACAGTGAGGCCAGAGCCACACAGTCGTGGGTGGAGCCCCATGGCAGCAGGCAGCCTCAGGCAAATGGAATACACTGCCTCAGAGCTAAGCAAAACAGTGCAATGGATACTCATGAAGGAAGCCCCAACTCCCTGAGACAGAGCATCTGAGGAAAAAAAAAGAAGGTTTTATAAGTTCTGCTGCAGCAATAATCGCACAACCTAAACAACACTGAAAACAGAGCTCACAGCTCAGCACTGGAGCTGATAAAGCAGACCATCTCGTCAAGCAGCTCCCTGATGTATACCCAAAAAGTCACCTCAAAAAGGATTAATCAGACTGATATTTGGCGGCATCATTCTGGACAAAGATAGCAGAAGACAAAACTGGTAACATCCTCACTGTTCTGCAGCTTCTACAGCTGTATCCCAGGCAAGCAGGGCCTGGGTGGACCTCAGCATTTGTAGAGGGCTAGACTTAGAAGGAAAACTAACTGAAATACTTCATCATCAACAATCTGGGCGTCCTCAGAGACCCAATCGAAAAGTCAGTAACTACTAAGAAGACAGGGGATAAATCCACAAATAGGAAGAAACCAGCACAAAAGAAGGAAAACACCGAAACCAAAACACCTCACCCTACAAGGAAAACTCCTCACCAGCAAGGAAACAAAGCTGGATGGAGAATGAGTGTGATTAAATGGAATCAGACTTCAGAAGGTGGATAATGAGAAACTTCAATGAGCTAAAAGAACATGTACTAAATCAATGCAAAACTAAACCTTAAAAAAGATTTAAAAAGACTGAGGAAATGATAATGGAATTAGAGGAATATGAATGAATTGAAGGAGTTGAAAAACACAACACAAGAACTTCGTGAAGCATGCACAAGTTTCAACAAAATTGACCAAGCAGAAAAAGAATATCAGAAGTCAAGAACAACTCAATGAAATAAAACGAGAAACGAAGATTAGAGAAAAAAACAAAAAGGAATGAACAAAGTCTCCAAGAAATGGGACTATGGAAGAGACCCAAAGTTTGATAGGTGTACCTGAATGTGATGAGAATGAATCAGCTGGAAAACACTCTTCAGAATATTATTCAAGAAAATTTTTCCAAACTAGCAAGGCAGGTCAATACTCAACTCCAGGAAATACAGAGAACACCACAAAGATACTGCAAGAAGAGCAACCACAAGGCATATAATTGTCAGATATGGGGTGAAATGAAGAAAAAATACTAAGGGTAGCTAGAGAGAAGGTTGGGTCACCCACAAAGGGAAGCCATAAGACTCACAGCAGATTTCTCGGCAGAAACTCTACAAGCCAGAAGAGAGTGGAGCAAATTTCAACATCCTTAAAGAAAAGAACAACCCAGAATTTTAAATCCAGTTAAAGAGTTTCATAAGTGAAGGACAAATAAAATCGTTTGCCAACAGGCAAGTACTCAGAATTTTATTTACCACAGATTCTTTAGAGCTCCTGAAGGGCACTACACATAGAAACAACCAGTATAGCCATTCTAAAACATACCAAATGCTAAGAGCATCAACAAAATGAATTTGCATCCAATGGGCAAACAGCCATCAAAATAGCAGTATCAAATTCACACATAACAATATATTTTTTAAATTTTATTGCATTATTGTTTTGGGGTACATGTGCAGAACGTGCAAGATAGTTGCATAGGTACACACATGGCAGTGTGTTTTCTGCCTTCCTCCTCTTCACACACTTGGCATTCATCCTATCCTCAGCCCCGCTGTCCCTCCCATTCCCCCAATAGACCAGTGTATAGTAAACCTCTCTCTGTCCATGTGTTCTCATTTTTCTCACCCACCTATGAGTGAGTATATGCGGTATTTCTTTTCTGTTCTTGTGTCAGTTTGCTGAGAATGATGTTCTCCAGATTCATCCATGTCCTTACAAAGGACACAAATAGATCATTTTTGATTGCTGCATAATATTCCATGGTCTATATGTGCCACATTTTCCCAGTCCAGTCTATCATCGTTGGGCATTTGGGTTGGTTCAGGTCTTTGCTATTGTAAACAGTGCTGCAATGAACATTCGTGTGCATGTGTCCTTATAGTAGAACGATTTATAGTCCTTTGGATGTATACCCAGTAATGGGATTGCTGGGTCAAATGGAATTTCTATTTCTAGGTCTCTGAGGAATCGCCACACTGTCTTCCACAATGGTTGAACTAATTTACACTCCCACCAACAGTGTAAGAGTGTTCCTATTTCTCCACATCCTCTCCAGCATCTGCTGTCTCCAGATTTTTTAATGATCGCCATTCTAACTTGCGTGAGATGTATCTCAATGTGGTTTTGATTTGCATCTCTAATGACCAGTGATGATGAGCATTTTTTCATATGTTTGTTGGCCTCATGTATATCTTCTTTTGTAAAGTGTCTGTTCATATCCTTTGCCCATTTTTGAATGGGCTTGTTTGATTTTCTGTAAATCTGTTTGAGTTCTTTGTAAATTCTGGATATCAGCCCTTTGTCAGATGTGTAAACTGCAAAGATTTTTTCCCATTCTGATGGTTGCCGATTCACTCTAGTGACTGTTTCTTTGCCATGCAGAAGCTGTGGAGTTGATTAGGTCCCATTTGTCTATTTTGGCTTTTGTTGCCAATGCTTTTGGTGTTTTATTCATGAAGTCCTTGCCTAATCGTATGTCCTGAATGTTTTGCCTAGATTTTCTTCTAGGGTTTTTATGGTGTCAGGTCTTACGTTTAAGTCTTTAATCCATCTGGAGTTAATTTTAGTGTAAGGTGTCAGGAAGGGTCCAGTTTCTGCTTTCTGCACATGGCTAGCCAGTTTTCCCAACACCATTTATTAAATAGGAATCCTTTCTCCATTGCTTGTTTTGTCTGGTTTATCAAAGATAATATGGTTGTAGATATGTTGTGTTGCCTCCGATGCTTCTGTTCTGTTCCATTGGTCTATATCTCTGTTTTGGTACCAGTACCATGCTGTTTTGATTACTGTAGCCTTGTAGTATAGTTTGAAGTCTGGTAGTGTGATGCCTCCCGCTGTGTTCTTTTGCTTAGAATTGACTTGGCTATGCGGGCTCTCTTTGGTTCCATATAAAATTCATGGTGGTTTTCCAGTTCTGTGAAGAAATTCAATGGTAGTTTGATGGGGATAGCATTGATTGTGTAAATTACTTTGGGCAGTATAGCCATTTTCACGATATTGATTCTTCTAACCACGAACATGGAATGTTTCTCCATCTGTTTGTGTCCTCTCTTATTTCGTTGAGCAGTTGGTTTGTAGTTTTCCTTAAAGAGGTCCCTTACATTCCTAGTGAGTTGTATTCCTAGGTATTTTATTTTCTTTGTAGCAATTGTGAATGGCAGTTCGTTCTTGATTTGGTTCTCTTTAAGTCTGTTATTGGTGTATAGGAATGCTTGTGATTTTTGAACATTGATTTTATATCCTGAGACTTTGCTGAAGTTGCTTATCAGTTTCAGGAGCTTTGGGCTGAGGTGATGGGGTCTTCTAGGTATACTATCATGTCATCTGCAAATAGAGACAATTTGGCTTCCACCTTTCCTATTTGAATACCCTTTATTTCTTTTCTTGCCTGATTGCTCTGGCTAGAACTTCCAGTACTATGTTGAATAGAAGTGGTGAGAGAGGGCATCCTTGTCTAGTGCCGGATTTCAAAGGAATGCTTCCAGTTTTGCCCATTAAGTATGATATTGGCTGTTGGTTTGTCATAAATAGCTTTTATTACTTTGAGATATGTTCCATCAATACCAAGTTTATTGAGGGTTTTAGCATAAAGGGCTGTTGAATTTTGTCAAATGCCTTCTCTTCATCAATTGAGATAATCATGTGGTTTTGTTTTGCTTCTGTTTATGTGGTGAATTACATTTATAGACTTGCGTATGTTGAACCAGCCTTGCATCCCAGGATGAATCCTACTTGATCATGATGGATAAGTTTTTAATGTGCTGTTGCAATCGGTTTGCCAGTATTTTATTGAAGATTTTTGCATCTATGTTCATCATGGATATTGGCCTGAAGTTTTCTTTTCTTGTTGAGTCTCTGCCAGGTTTTGGTATCAGGATGATGTTGGTCTCATAAAATGATTTGGGAAGGGTTCCCTCTTTTGGATTATTTGGAATAGTTTCAGAAGGAATGGTACCAGATCCTCTTTGTGTGTCTGGTAGAATTCAGCTGTGAACCCATCTGGACCTGGGCTTTTTGTGTGGTAGGCTCTTAATTGCTGCCTCAACTTCAGACCTTGTTATTGGTCTATTCATAGTTTGCTTCCTCCTGGTTTAGGCTTGGGAGGACACAGGCGTCAGGAATTTATCCATTTCTTCCTGATTTACTAGTTTATGTGCATAGAGTTGTTTGTAGTATTCTCTGATGATGGTTTGAATTTCTGTGGAATCTGTGGTGATTTCCCCTTTATCGTTTTTATTGCATCTATTTGGTTGTTCTCTCTTTTCTTTTTTATCAGTCTGGCTAGTGGTCTGTCTATTTTGTTGATCTTTTCAAAAAACCAGCTCTTGGAATTATTGATTTTTTAAAGGAGTTTTCTTGTCTCTATCTTCTTCAGTTCTGCTTTGATCTTAGTTATTTCTTGTCCTTAGGTTTTGAGCTTTTGATCTTGCTCCTCTAGCTCTTTCAATTTTGATGATAGGGTGTCAATTTTGGATCTCTCCACTCTTCTCATGTGGGCACTTATTGCTATATATTTTCCTCTACAGACTGCTTTAAATGTGTCCCAGAGATTCTGGTACGTTGTGTCTTCATTCTCGTTGGTTTCAAAGAACTTCTTTATTTCTGCCTTCATTTCATTGTTTATCCAATCAACATTCAAGAGCCAGTTGTTCAGTTTCCATGAAGCTGTGCGGTTCTGAGTTATTTTCTGAATTCTGAGTTCCAACTTGATTGCACTATTGTCTGAGAGACTGTTTGTTATAATTTCAGTTGTTTTGCATTTGCTGAGGTGCTTTACTTCCAATTATGTGGTCAATTTTGGAGTAGGTGTGATGTGGTGCTGAGAAGAATGTATATTCTGTGGATTTGGGGTGGAGAGTTCTGTAAATGTCTATCAGGTTTGCTTGTTCCAGGTCTGAGTTCAAGTCCTGGATATCCTTGTTAATTTTCTGTCTGGTTGATCTGTCTGCTATTGACAGTGGAGTGTTAAAGTCTCCCACTATTATTGTGTGGGAGTCTAAGTCTCTTTGTAAGTCATTAAGAACTTGCCTTATATATCTGGGTGCTCCTACATTGGGTCCATATATATTTAGAATCATTAGCTCTTCTTGTTGTATCGATCCTTTTACCATTATGTAATGACCTTCTTTGTCCTTTTGATCTTTGTTGCTTTAAATTCTATTTTATCAGAGATGAGAATTGCAACTCCTGCTTTTTTTTTTTGCTCTCCATTTGCTTGGTAAATCTTCCTCCATCCTTTTATTTTGAGCCTTTGTGTATCTTTGCATGTGAGGTGGGTTTCCTGGATACAGCACACCGATGGGTTTTGGTTTTTATCAATTTGCCAGTCTGTGTCTTTGATTGGTGCATTTAGCCCATTTACATTCAGGGTTAATATTGTTATGTGTGAATTTGATACTGCCATTTGATGCTAGCTGGCTGTTTTGCCCGTTGGTTCATGTACATTCTTCATTTTGTTGATGGCCTTTAGCATTTGGTATCCTTTTAGGATGGATGGTACTGGTTGTTTCTTTCTATGTGTAGTGCCTCTTTCAGGCGCTCTTGTAAAGCAGGCCTAGTGGTGACAAATCTCTGAGTACTTGCTTGTTCATGAAGGATTTTATTTTTCCTTCACTTATGAAGCTCAGTTTGTCTGGATATGAAATTCTGTGTTGAAAGTTTTTTTCTTTAAGGATGTTGAATATTGGCCCCCATTCTCTTCTGGCTCATAAATTCTCCACCGAGAGATCTGCTGTGAGTCTGATGGGCTTCCCTTTGTGGGTGACCCGACCTTTCTCTCTGACTGTCCTTAGTATTTTCTCCTTCATTTCAACCCTGATGAATCTGACGATTATGTTCCTTGGGGTTGCCCTTATTGCGGAGTATCTTTGTGGTGTTCTCTGTATTTCCTGGAGTTGAGTATTGACCTGTCTTGCTAGGTTGGGGAAATTTTCCTGGATAATATTCTGAAGAGTGTTTTCCAGCTTGGATTCATTCTCTTCATCACATTCTGGTACACCTATCAAGCGTAGGTTGGGTCTCTTCACATAGTCCCATTTCTTGGAGATTTTGTTCATTCCTTTTGTGCTTCTTTCTTTAATCTTGGTTTCACTTTTTATTTTTATTTTTATTGCATTATAGGTTTTGGGGTACATGTGCAGAACGTGCAAGATAGTTGCATAGGTACACACATGGCAGTGTGTTTTGCTGCCTTCCTCCCTTCACCCACACTTGGTATTCATCCCCAGGCTATCTCCCCCAGCCCTCCCCGTTGTCCCTCCCCCATTTCCCCCAACAGTCCCCAGTGTATAGTAGACCGCCTCTCTGTGTCCATGTGTTCTCATTTTTCTCACCCACCAATGAGTGAGTATATGCGGTATTTCTTTTTCTGTTCTTGTGTCAGTTTGCTGAGAATGATGTTCTCCAGATTCATCCATGTCCTACAAAGGACACAAACTCATCATTTTTGATTGCATAATATTCCATGGTGTATATGTGCCACATTTTCCCAGTCAGTCTATCATCGTTGGGCATTTGGGTTGGTTCCAGGTCTTTGCTATTGTAAACAGTGCTGCAATGAACATTCGTGTGCATTTGTCCTTATAGTAGAACGATTTATAGTCTTTTGGATAGATACCCAGTAATGGGATTGCTGGGTCAAATGGAATTTCTATTTCTAGGTCCCTGAGGAATCGCCACACTGTCTTCCACAATGGTTGAACTAATTTACACTTCCACCAACAGTGTAAGAGTGTTCCTATTTCTCCACATACTCTCCAGCATCTGCTGTCTCCAGATTTTTAATGATCGCCATTCTAACTGGTGTGAGATGATATCTCAATGTGGTTTTGATTTGCATCTCTCTAATGACCAATGATGATGAGCACTTTTTCATATGTTTGTTGGCCTCATGTATGTCTTCTTTTGTAAAGTTTCTGTTTATATCCTTTGCCCATTTTTGAATGGGCTTGTTTGTTTGTTTTTTTTTTTTTTTTTGTAAATCTGTTTGAGTTCTTTGTAAATTCTGAATATCAGCCCTTTGTCAGATGTGTAAACTGCAAAGATTTTTTTCCCATTCTGATGGTTGCCGATTCACTCTAGTGACTGTTTCTTTTGCCGTGCAGAAGCTATGGAGTTTGATTAGGTCCCATTTGTCTATTTTGGCTTTTGTTGCCAATGCGTTTGGTGTTTTGTTCATGAAGTCCTTGCCTACTCCTATGTCCTGAACGGTTTTGCCTAGATTTTCTTCTAGGGTTTTTATGGTGTCAGGACTTACGTTTAAGTCTTTAATTCATCTGGAGTTAATTTTAGTTTAAGGTGTCAGAAAGGGGTCCGGTTTCTGCTTTCTGCACATGGCTAGCCAGCTTTCCCAACACCATTTATTAAATAGGGAATCCTTTCCCCATTGCCTGTTTTTGTCTGCTTTATCAAAGATAATATGGTTGTAGATATGTTGTGTTGCCTCCGATGCTTCTGTTCTGTTCCATTGGACAATATCTCTGTTTTGGTACCAGTACAATGCTGTTTTGCTTACTGTAGCCTTGTAGTATAGTTTGAAGTCTGGTAGCGTGATGCCTCCCGCTGTGTTCTTTTTGCTTAGAATTGACTTGGCTATGCGGGGTTTTTTTTTTTGGTTCCATATGAAATTCATGGTGGCTTTTTTCAGTTCTGTGAAGAATTTCAATGCTAGTTTGATGGGGATAGCATTGATTGTGTAAATTACTTTGGGCAGTATAGCCATTTTCACAATATTGATTCTTCCTAACCACGAACATGGAATGTTTCTCCATCTGTTTGTGTCCTCTCTTATTTCGTTGAGCAGTTGTTTATTGTTTTCTTTAAAGAGGTCCCTTACATTCCTAGTGAGTTGTATTCCTAGGTATTTTATTTATTTATTTATTTGTATCAATTGTGAATGGCAGTTTGCTCTTAATTTGGTTCTCTTTAAGTCTGTTATTGGTGTATAGGAATGCTTGTGATTTTTGCACATTGATTTTATATCCTGAGACTTTGCTGAAGTTGCTTACCAGTTTCAGGAGTTTTAGGGCTGAGGTGATGGGGTCTTCTAGGTATACTATCATGTGGTCTGCAAATAGAGACAATTTGGCTTCCACCTTTCCTATTTGAATACCCTTTATTTCTTTTTTTGCCTGATTGCTCTGGCTAGAACTTCCAGTACTATGTTGAATAGGAGTGGTGAGAGAGGGCATCCTTGTCTAGTGCCGGATTTCAAAGGGAATGCTTCCAGTTTTTGCCCATTAAGTATAATATTGGCCATTGGTTTGTCATAAATTGCTTTCATTTCTTTGAGATATGTTCCATAAATACCAAGTTTATTGAGGGTTTTTAGCATAAAGGGCTGTTGAATTTTGTCAAATGCCTTCTGTTCATCAACTGAGATAATCATATGATTTTTGTTTTTGCTTCTGTTTATGTGGTGAATTACATTTATAGACTTGTATGTTGAACCAGCCTTGCATCCCGGATGAACTTACTTGATCATGATGGATACGTTTTTAATGTGCTGTTGCAATTGATTTGCCAGTATTTTATTGAAGATTTTTGCATCTATGTTCATCATGGGATATTGGCCTGAAGTTTTCTTTTCTTGTTGAGTCTCTGCCAGGTTTTGGTATCAGGATGATGTTGGTCTCA